>CM031959.1:37631196-38231196 GCA_018749465.1 Paracanthobrama guichenoti | reverse complement strand
TGTAGCCCTTAATATTATGCTTTTTGCTCTTGTCCTCCGACCCCTCCCTCACTCCCCCGGCGGGTCGTATTGAACGTGTGGTCCAGCGCGTGGGCTTGGGGGCAATCATTGGCAGATCTGAAGCTGACACTGTTGCATTGTAATCTTGATGCTAAGCTTCCCATTAACCCATCTGGGGTCCAACGCCCCGCATAACCTCTCCAAACACACATGCACACACACTTTTGATGCTGGTCATGTGCGGGAAGTGTGCCTGTACACGTAAACACCTGCTGAGCATTACAGAACAATTAATACCCACATATTCCATAAAACGAGCAAAAGCCCTAAAACATAGCCTATACCTGGAGATAGTGAGGAACCCAATGACATTTTCCCAGATGAGAAAGTCTGATATTTTGAAAGAAATTAATTCATCTATTCAGCAAGGATGCATTAAAGTGATCAAAGGTGACAGTAAAGATATTTATGTTTTATATTTATATATATATATATATATATATATATTTTTTTTTCAAATAAATGCTGATCTTTTGAACTTTCTATTCATCAAAGAATGCTGATTTTGTTTTTTAATGAATTACAGTTTCCACAAAAAATGTTTCCTAAGCAGCAAATCCGCGTTACAATGATATCTGAAGACAAACCAAAAATGTGAAAGGTGAAGGTGAAGGTGAAGACACCAGAATTTTTTACTAGTGGGTGCAGGACGCTATAGTTTAAGTATAAGTGAGGATAGCAAAATAAAGTAAACTGTGAAAGCTATTATATCCAAAAATCTTCATACAGTGGACTGCCAGTAAAATTGATAAATATTTGCGACCAAAATGATTTAGACACTTTGACCTGAGCATGTTTTGCTGAAGTGTTTTTTCTTTAATTGCTAATGCAACTTTTCACACCACAGACTGAACAAAATGAAGCATTGCTCTGTAATTGGTTGAACTAAATTGGTATTATCTAATTGTGGACTTAAATTTAACAGCTGACAGCTGATTGGTTGATTGTACTCCATTACATACCTTTCTATCAAAGTTATCTGACATTACCAAGATGAATTTGATAATGAACTCAAAATATCTGTTCTTGTCATATTTTATTACCATTTTCCAAAGTATAGTGAATAAACTGATAATGTAAGAAAATGTTGAAGGTGTCTGAATACATTTTGGTTTGACTGTGTGTGTGTGTGTGTGTGTGTGTGTGTGTGTGTGTGTGTGTGTATACATTTTATATATATATATATATATATATATATATATATATATATATATATATATATATATATATATATATATATATATATATATATGCATGCATATTGAAAATGTATTTTGTCAACATATAAAGAGGATTTGTAGAATTAGAATTATAGGTCATGTCATGTCGAATTAAAAGTCCTGGTGATTTGGATAAAACATCACACCCTAAATGCGTAATGAAATGGCTTTTAAAGATCTGTCACTATAATGGACACCATGCATCAGAGGATTAACATAAAAGTTGTTTTGTTTCCTTTTAGTATTTATGTAAGAAGGAAATGGACTTGGAACATGTGAAATGAATGAATTATTTCACCATTTAAATATAATCGGATTCCAAATAAATTGCTTTTCTTTCCTTTTTCACTAAAGAGACATTCAGAAACTAAGCTTCTGTAACCCTCTATAACAGCCTCACAAACACCCCCTCTAAACTACTAATTAGAGGCTCATTAGGAGACTATGGAGGTTTTATGTTTCACTGTCCTAAGGAGGAGCTCAACTGTTCACTCAAGCTGACAGCAAGTTGGCTGTGATATATTATGTCAAAAAAACATTTAATGTTCAACAAACTTGAACGTTTTAGTCAATATATTGATATTTAACCTGAATTTCTCTCTCTTTCAAGTGGTTCAAGTGAAGTTTCTCCTATTACTATGTGCTATATACAAACATATTATTAGGTGAAATGTAACCTTTGTGACTATGACTTTTTTAAGCTGGGAATCAATATGTAGTTTGCAGTGAATATTAAACCCCTTGTTATTGAAAAGTGTTGTTTGTCTGTATTCCACCAAAAGCCAAACTACAGTCCCAACAACATCAACCTTTATGTTCCATATATCCTTCTTTATTAACATAAAAATGACAGCTAGAAAGGAGAGTAAATAGATGCGTTGTTTGTTAGAAACTAGGCCAAACGACTGCTGGCAAACACAAGGGCCGTCGTGGGTCACAGTCTCGACGCGGAAGCGCCAAAGCCACGACAAAGGAAACAATAAACAAAAACAACTCTCACTAACGCGGTAAGTCGTGACGTAGTACAGTCTAGACGATGTGTCATAATGCCATCATTTCTCAGCTTTAAATTATACCATCGAATTTGGATCAAATGAAAAAAAAACACTATATATAAATATATATTTTTTCAAGAGAAAATATTGCAAACATTCATTTCACCCAGCAACCATCTTTATTTGTATGCAGTGTCTTAAACACAGGTATAGAGTATGGTCCAGTTTGATATATGCACCATAACGCAACTGTGGCCTATGACGTGAGGTGTCATGAGAGGTTAAAAGCACTGCCCTCCGTGGGGACTCCAGTGTGACCCCCATGATCCACGTCTGCTCGTCCCCTGAGACTGAGAAGTCAATAAAAATGCTATTGTGAGTACAATGGTGGACAATCAACTCAAGTCAAGTGGACAATCAACTCAATCCATGTACATTTACACTGGACCATTGCTGTTTTTGTCCCCATCCGTGTTAAATAAGAAAGAAATTAGAGCCTTTTTTTTTTTTTTTTTAACAGACGCTTATGCAACAATGTCTTAGAGGACATATGAGTTCAGATGATCTGACCTTGATTCATGCTCTAAGAGTATTCACACAAACAACTCATTTCCTAATCGGAACACTTATATGGTCAGTGACCTCTTAATTCCAACATTTGCACCATTGTCCCTTGTTTTGACGCAAGTATGAATTTACAGAGAATCCTTTGAAAACACACAGACTTATAAATCACAAATAAACAAGTACAAACAGCTGCCCCCAAAGCACACAGCTCACGCAGGGGCCAGGGAGTCTAAACCCCGCCAGATTTGCTCCATAATGCCCTTACCCCCACCCCTCAAGTTCCACATTCTGCCCTTGGTTGTGTGACCCAGCCTAAATAGCCCTTTTGTCTGAGTGGGACAAAAACCAGTGGCCGAGTGTCTGGTGTAGCACGTGCTTTGCTTTGTGCTTCTCTGTGCACTGAACAGGTGGGCAGACACTGCAGAGTAGAGGAAATTTTTAAAAATGGACAATAACAGGGAGAAGTTAAAGCTGTCAATCACCCTGGTTACTAAGAAACTCTGACATTACATAATTCCAACATCAGCCCAGGAGAGCAAATCTTTTGATCAGATGTACTTTATGTTTCCTTCAGATTAACCCAGAACCCATGGGTATCTTATTGCTATGGGAACTGCTGAGGTGACCATGATTGGCTCATTTGAACTTTCAAACAACACCTGATGGTCTCACTGGGATTTGTACCTACATCCCAACATGTACATTAATACATAACAACTGTGGTGTTACAACGAGAAATATATTAAGAACTGACACCAGTTATTAGAAATGCTGTTATCTGCATTCTTTTTCAAGTTTCAGCAATGCATTTCTGATAAAAGCCATGAACTATAAAAAAAAAAAAACACAATTCAAATATCTTGTTCTCCATTTATTTTTGGCAATATATTTTGGTAACACTTTACAATAAGGTCTCATTAGTTAACATTAGTTAATGTATTAATTAACATGAGCTAACAATGAGCAATACTTTTCTTCCAGTATTTATTAATCTTTATTAATGTTAGTTAATAAAAATCCAGCTGTTCATTGTTTGTTCATGTTAGTTCACAGTGCATCAACTAATGTTAACAAAAACAACTTTTGATTTTAATAATATATTAGTAAATGTTGAAATTAACATTAACAAAGATCAATAAATGCTGAAAAAGTGCAGTTTATTATTAGATTGTGTTAACTAATGAAACAACAACAAATGAAGTGTTACCTATATATTACTAAAAGGATAATTTGGGACCCGCTTTATATTAGGTGGCCTTAACTACTATGTACTTTTAATTATAACATTTTAATTAATAATTTGATACAATGCACTTATTGTGTACATACATGTTTTTACATTGTACATTTGTAAAAATTCAATACCTGCATGTAATTACATCTGTAATTAATTTCTGTAGTTACATTTATAATTACACTGTTGACCCTTCCCTTACACCTAACCTTAAACTGACCCACACCACCACCTGTCCCTAACTTTACCCTTAAACTGACCCACACCACCACACCTGTCCCCAACTTTACCCCTAAACTTACCCACACCACCACACCTGTCCCTAACTTTACCCTTAAACTTACCCACACCACCACACCTGTTCCTAACTTTACCCTTAAACTTACCCACACCACCACACCTGTTCCTAACTTTACCCTTAAACTTACCCACACCACCACACCTGTCCCTAACTTTACCCCTAAACTTACCCACACCACCACACCTGTCCCTAACTTTACCCTTAAACTGACCCACACCACCACACCTGTCCCTAACTTTACCCTTAAACTGACCCACACCACCACACCTGTCTCTAACTTTACCCTTAAACTGACCCACACCACCACACCTGTCCCTAACTTTACCCTTAAACTGACCCACACCACCACACCTGTTCCTAACTTTACCCTTAAACTTACCCACACCACCACACCTGTCCCTAACTTACCCCTAAACTTACCCACACCACCACACCCCTGTCCCTAACACCACCCTTAAACTGACCCACACCACCACACCTGTCTCTAACTTTACCCTTAAACTGACCCACACCACCACACCTGTCTCTAACTTTACCCTTAAACTCACCCACACCACCACACCTGTCCCTAACTTTACCCTTAAACTCACCCCACACCACCACACCTGTCCCTAACTTTACCCTTAAACACCACCACACCACCACCACACCTGACCCACACCACCACACCTGTCTCTAACCCTTAAACTCACCCACACCACCACACCTGTCCCTAACTTTACCCTTAAACTCACTCACACCACACCACCACACCTGTCCCTAACTTTACCCCCTTAAACTCACCCACACCACCACACCCTGTCCCTTTACCCTCTCACCCACACCACCACACCTGTCCCTAACTTTACCCTTAAACTCACCCACACCACCACACCTGTCCCTAACTTTACCCTTAAACTGACCCACACCACCACACCTGTCCCTAACTTTACCCTTAAACTGACCCACACCACCACACCTGTCCCTAACTTTTACCCTTAAACTGACCCACACCACCGCACCTTGTCCCTATCACCACCCCTGTCCCTATCTTTACCCTTAAACTGACCCACACCACCGCACCTGTCCCTAACTTTACCCTTAAACTCACCCACACCACCACAGCGGTCCCTAACTTTACCCTTAAACTCACCCACACCACCACACCTGTCCCTAACTTTACCCTTAAACTTACCCACACCACCACACCGGTCCCTAACTTTACCCTTAAACTCACCCATACCACCACACCTGTCCCTAACCTTACCCATATCCCACCTCAATATCAGCAAAAGTGTTTTGCAATACAATATGAACATTGTACATTGCACTTATTTTTTTATTTTTATGTAAGTCCATAGTAGTTAAGGACACCTAATATAAAGTGGGATCATAATTTGTTTAGATCAAGATCTTTTACAAATTATTATTTATTTTATGTTTTAAATACAGGCTTTTAGAGGCTCAATATTACAAATTAAATAGGGAAAAGCCATGTCGAACTGCTCTATTTAGGTGAATATGTTATACACATGCAGGTAGCAGAATCTTTTATTGTTGCCCATTACATGAACTAATGAATCTGAATGACTGATTCATTCATGGAAACAATGGGCAGTACCTGAAGTAAAGTTGAGTGGCACTGAGGTCAATGGTGCAGCCGCTCACAGAGCAGTGACTGAGAGCTCACAAGCTCAATCAAGTGCTCCGATTTCTCCAGCCTTTGATTAGGATAATGAAGTATTCCCAAGCGCAAATCACCTCTTTATCCTCAAACAATTAGGAGCCCTTGGAGGACTAATTACCCTGCTTAGGAAAGAGACCTGAACGATGATGGAAGATGAAAAGGAACTATAGGAATAGTCAGTTTATTTAAAGGTAGAGTAGGTTTCGGAGCAGCTAGCAATAGCAAGCTAGTTTTGAAAGCATGAGATCCCACCATCCCTTCAGAGCGTCTCCAAAACCTTGCCTCCTCCAAAACACATGAACCCACATAGAATGTTGACATAGAAATCCGAGTCTGAGAACCGCTCTGAGTAGAACGTAGTTACGCAGCATAAGCTCTTTTTTGGTTCAGGAGGAACTGTAAAAGGCGGCTGCTGTTTGTTTGCGGCATTCAGTGACTGTCTGTCTTCAACTCTGATGCGTGATGTCTGCGTGAGCCGGTGCATACCCTACCTTTAAATTCTAGTGCACCAAAAGCATTTGAACAATACAAATAATGTTGATTGCTTCTGTCTTTAATATGACCACTTTCACTGAAAACAGGATATTTAACAGGTGTGACTCTTAACTTTTCATGCAACAGCTTAAGGTGACAAAGTCAAGAGGGCACACACAGAAGGCTCTTCTAATTTTACATCATCTCAGATGAGCATTACATTGTCGTCTGAAATAAAAAAGTGACCAAACTGATCAACATGATTCATATTTAAAATGCTAAGTAAATGCGACTGTTCACAGTTTGTATATCTGCAGTCCTAGTTCTGGTTTCCCTTTTTGAATGACGAATACAGACTACTGCCACTTGCTGGTATGAAAAAGTTATTTCTCTCACACAGGCACAGAATGTGTGTACTTGTTGGTTAGTTGCTTTTGCAGTGTGTTAAAGCACAATTTTTTGGCCCAGACACAGGCGATGCAAGGTGAAAACACGACACACTTCCGTTGCTTCTATTCTTTGATGTCGGTTTGGTGTGTCATGGCCTTCACAGTCTATGACTATATTCAAATTCACTACTGTATGAAGCACTGGATAGGGTTTAAAACGTTTCGTGATCCGATCACTGAAACCTGCACATATGGAGATAGTCATAAAAAACTCATGTGACCACATTGCATTTGTAGTGGAAACATTATCAGTCTTAAATGTGCCCTGAAACACTGTCTACTCACCACCCACTCATCTAATACGTCATAGGATGTTCAACCCAATTTAAGGAGTAGCTATTTTATAAGTATTTTACATTGTTGGATGTGATTTGTATGTAAATGTACAATGAGTATGAAGCTCCACCCCTAAACATGTGGGTCAAGAGCAGATTGTACAAAAACGTACAAAAGTGTCTAAAGAAATTTAGCATGCTTAAAGTGTGACCGCCCTTAAAGCCAGCATGAAACGTAAGTCTTTTCTTCCCTACTGTGCAAATATCTGAGTGAAACGGCTTCTCGAACAAGAAAAGAAATGTAGGACGGGACTTGATTTTGTCCATTGGGATTTGATAATGCTTTACAATGAACTTTGTAATGAATACCTTACTCAACTGTTGAGTAAAACGCCATCTCCACATCACTTTTACTACATTTCAAATCCCTTGGTTCTCGACATCTCCGAAAAGCCAAGCCAATGTTGATTCTTGTTTTATGACGAGCTCTGTCTCTTTTTCTTTTCCGTGGAGGTAGGCTCTATATCAACCTTTCTCTCTACACGTCAAAGTAGCCAGAGCAAATATTCTCTATTTACGGTTATGATGAGCACGGGCGAGTGACATGTACGCAATTTCCCACAAAAACCATCCTGCTATGTCTAAAATATAAAGACTTATAAAAGGCTTACCATAGTGAATCAGGGTAAGAATAAATACTACGGTGCGTTCAAGTCATGTCAGAAAGATCGTATTTACAAGTTGAATGCACATGAACGCTGCCACAATGTCGTAAATACAAGTGGGAACCCAGATGTGCGTCAGTGAGATGCATGGCGAAATACCACAATACTTAAAGGTATTTAGCAGTGATATTGTCAGGCTTTTCTATTTACAACAAAGTAGGCTAATTTCCTTCCAAAAATATGATACCATTGTAATAAAACAACATAACAAACGATAAAGTTGAGTGGCCTCATAAATTAATTAAAAACATAAAAAAGCAAAACACACCTGATGCACATTCTTTGTTCGTCATTTTAGTATACGAGTAAAAAACCTGAAGTATAGAGTTAAAAACCTTGCTATATTTAATTAAGAGAAGATACACCGCCTTTCTCCGACGAATGTGACATGAACGCACCTGACATCGTAAACACAACTTTTCAACTTGTAAATACGAACTTCTCAGGAGGACCACTAGATTTCCACAAGCAATGGTAAATGTGACTGAGCCTTAAGTACTGAAAAATTATGAACTGAGTTAATTCACGTAAATAACCAAACTGTGTGTGAACGTAATCAAATGAAGCATTCAAATACAGGACTGAAGTGTATTCTGCTGTGGTGTGAACATGGTGTATTATTACTGACAGCTCCTAAGCACTGTTCAGGTACCAGTCATTATTAATAAGAAGAAGTATGCTTTGCTGAAATATATTTCATTAGATAATTATTTCTGAATAAATAAAAAGCCATTTATGCTCTTTGAATTGACCTGCAGGGACTGACAGAATAACAAATCCAAACTACCTTCTCCTGTCTTTTCCCACTAATATACCGCAGTCCATTCAGAAGAGTCTCAAAGCAATAATCTGGTTTTCGTCTAATTAATTAGTGGTCTCCATTACTCTTTCTAACAAGTGCACCTTATTTGTGAGAGATTAAGCACAAGTGGGAGCTCATTGGAAAGGTGTAAATGATTGGTAAGGCCTCCTTTGTGCACCTGCTTAATTGGGCTAATGATGGACCCCAGAGGGTTTGCAGTGGAGGGAGCTACGACGTGTCTCACCAGGATGAGTTCTGGCCAAGGTAGAGCACAAAGACTAAAAATTAAGAAGAGCAAATGCACAACAGGCTAGCAATAGTAAACTACATGCACTAGATAAAATACAGACATTTATGATTGTGTTACATGGGGCAGTTTGTAGATTCCTGTTGACCAAGTTCTGGGAATGACTGTTCGTGTTTGGGATTATCAGTTTGCTCTTACCCTGCCTGTTCATGTAGGACATTTAAAAACATTGCCATTAGAGTCGTAATAATCCGCTGTGAAAGTATTTCCATTTGTCCCTTTAAGGAGATTTTTCATTAATGGGCTACAGGCCTAACAGTGGAAATAGGCTAGATGTTGGGTAGCTGTGCCATCCAGCATAATCCACAACTTTAGTCTCATGGGGGGCCTAAATGGACTCTGAATGCGGACCTTGGGTGTGCATTAGCTAAATAGGTATTAACTTGACCAGTAGACGCTGCTGTGACACACAGTTTCACCACAGCATATGTCGAGACTTCATAATCAGCTTATGCATTTGAGTTTTTAGTTCTTTTTCTCCGCCATTCCAAATGACCAAATATTGCTCTGTTTAATCTTGCTTGTTCACTTGGACTGTGGTGGTGGTTAATGCCAGGATCAAAGACCAAACTGGAGACCAAGGCTTGGAAGGACAATGGCTGAGGTTCTAGCCACTGAGCCCAGAACATAGTTAAAAAAAAAAAAATATACACTTTCTGTATCCCTCCAGGGTGCAAAATTATTTTGAATCACGGTTAAATGATTAGGAATTGAAAGGGAAGAGGAAGGAAGCCAGCAGAGAGGTCTGTTCTGTGCGTGTGGCCTGTACATTACCAGACATCCAGAGTTGTCAGGCTGTTAGAACTATTATCAGTTTCATATATCCACAAATCCACAGATTTATGTGAGCTGTCAGAGAAATTAAAATCACATGCTTTTTGGTGCTCTTAACCCAATCCATTTAGACTTCATTTTTAAAACATCTAAATCTGTTATTACTGGCACAAAACCCTTTTAATTTAATCTTTGACAAGATTATCAGATTCATTGATGATGTCACAAACTTAAATAAATTGTGCAAAAAGTGAGCTTAGACTGGATGAGCAGGACAAAATAGATAACCCGCTGCTCCATTGATTAGCTTTGATGGCCTGATTATTATAATCATTATTTATCAAAGTAAGTGATTTAAGGGTATAGATGTAGATCTTAATGGTCTAAAAAGCCTTTAACTGAAAGGTAAATCAGGGGAAAGCTGTATTTATTGTATGCATGTTAATACAGTAAATCAGACACTTTGTTGGCTAATTAACAAGCATACATAATGATAACATTTAATAATGTCCGATATTTGGTGTGGTAAAATGAAGCAATACGATAGTAGGGGCAGTGCTATGAATATATTAGCCTCTAGTCAAGCTGTTTAATCACGCACAGGTTGTCGTGACAGACACGGAAGTGTGGAAGGGTCGAGGGACCAGTAAACTTCCGTGCTATCCCAAGCGCCAAGGCAACCTGTGCGCTTAAGAAGCCTCTGGCTCGTGAATGGTTAAAGAGAGCCCATTGTTTAGCCTAACATCGACCAACGCGGGGTGCGGATTAGAACGGCGTCTGCCCGTCCCATATGTTACTTCAGGGCTGCGTTGCCCGTAATTAAAAAAGAAAGATGCGCTCTGCAGGAATGGAGGCCCTTGGTTTTGCTCATGACCGTCAAGGCGTCTGATCTTTCAGTGACTTGTGCACTATTAAAACAACACCCTATTCGAAGTTACAACCCCTGGTGCATCCTACTGTGTGGCCGAGCATGCCTGTACACATATGAAACAGACTGTAACAGCATTGTTAAAAGTCAGTACCATGTACGCACGTGTTGTGGGCTTCCTTCACGCCCTGTTTATCGGTAAATAAACAGTGAGTCGTTCCAAACATCACGGACGAAACTGGTTTATAACCACACTATAGCCAGGATGTAAACAACTTTGCCTCCTAATATTATTGTGGACTTCTCTCGGAGATGGAATAAATATTTCAGCACAGCACTTTTAAATACAGTCAATATAAACATAAGCTGGGTTTCTCAAAGATTGCCGCGCCTGTCTCGTTTCCCAAAAGTAAATTGTGCGTAAATTAACGAGAGCCTCGGACTAGGAAATTGACATCTTTCTCCTTGGTTTCAGTTCATCATAGACAAATGGCTTTTAATAAATAATATGCTATATTTAATGGTTGCGAAGTCATTGTACGCTGTCGAAGAATGAAAAGATATTGGTTAAAAATCGCATTTTAAACTATCGCGCGCTGTGCGTCACGTGATAAGCAAATTTTTCATAACAGACAACGCTAACTTTTTGCAGGCCTACTTTTTAAGCATAAGTAGCCTAACTAATTACAGTGGATAGGAGATATAGGCTATTCTCAAAAACGATTTCACAAGAAAATATTTTATTTAGCCCATTTACTACAAATGGGACTAAACAAATGAAATAAACAGTGGAAATCTGTTCCTCTTCGTATTTGCTCTTTTCTTCCTCCTCATGCAAGTTCAGATGCGCGAATGTCTGAATGTCGATATCTACTCACGCACACCGTCGATGTCCATAACCGTCATCGTGCATCTGTTAAGTCTGAAAGGAGGAAAACTGAGGCTAAGCAAGTGCCACAAAGCCCCTTAAATTGATCAGCATCAAGGGAAATCCCATTAGTCTGAATGCATTTGTCTTTCATCACTTTCATTAATCTCTATGAAGTTGAGCATCAATATTTCTGAAACCCATGGCTTACCAAAGCCATAATCATTTCTTTAATTCATTTCAGAAATGTTCAATAACTTCCAACATGACGCGCATTTCCATGTTTGGCAGCATTTTCACGCAATTTTACTAATATGTTTGAGAGACAAACTCTTGAACATAATTAGTAAGAGTCTCTGCCTTAGTTCATCACCTGAAGATATGCAAAGCTATGAAAACCCAGAAGTACAAAATGCCGAATTATATGTGTTAATACTGAAAACTTTGTATTACGCACAAATTAATTCATTATTTTACACTAATAAACTGCTGTAATATATGTGCATTCATATTGATAATATCCAGTCCATGTTTGTCCCTCATGCATGCAATTTATGCACATCTCTGTATGGGCTAAAATAATACATTTTATTAAAGGCTATATATTATGCAATTGTGCAATGAAATATGACTGCATGAAGTATTTATAGAACATTACTAAAATGGTGGGTTATTTACAGTGGTATGCCTGTAAATCAAGAGAGAGAGAGATAGAGAGCAGTGCACTCGTTTTTGTACCTGCCTGTAAGATGTTAAAGTGCCCTGAGTGCTGGGGGCGGGAGACAATGGCATAAAGTTTCGCGTAACTGTAAAATTCAATTAACTGTCGTTGCAACTGGCACGTCTGTCCGCCACAATGGCAGTAACTGTCGTAATTGACCTACTTAGCCCAAGTATTTTCTCACTTCAGGGTTACAGACACAATATGACGGTTGGGTGCAATGAGAATTATGATGTGGGTTATTAAAACCAAGCCCATATTGTTGTATGAGAAAGTGTGCGGTTAAATGTGATGATATGATTTCTCTTCCACCTGAAATTGTGAGATCACGGAAATGCACAAACAATGATTTATGTGAGTCTACGTAATTTAGGACAACAATATATCATTGTGTAGCGATGTGGCTGGCCTATGCATTGGATTTATTATTATTATTTTCGGCCGTTTTTCTTTTTATATAATTAATGAATGTATTGAAAACAGTCAGGAACTTGTAGGCTATAACACTTATATAAAGTGATTACTTTATCAGTAGGCCTATAATAATCTGCAGCAGCTCCTGAAACATTGTAGTGCAAACTGTTGATTTTTGATTTTTGCACTCTTCATGGATTTTCATCGCGCATTTTATGATGGATATTTTGCTATCTGTGTTTACGCGTTGAGATATTATTTCGTATATTGTTAAATATTCGCATATATTTTTCTGCATACCGCGTGTCAGTTAAATTGCCCAATAACATATTAATCTTCTAAATTCCAGAAGGTTTCATTTGATAGGTAATCGCTAGAGACGGAAGACGATGTTATGGCTATATTGTAAGTTGTTTGTTAGTCAGGAGAAAGTCCTCCGTTCTTCGACCGCTTTGGACGGCTTACACGTGTTAGAAATACACTGGTGCTCGGTAAAGGTTATTTAGAAGTAAAAAGTTATCAGTTTATTTATTTATTTATTTTAGGGAAAACACATGGATAACACCATGCTTGTATTCCTTCGTGCTCCAGAGAGATGGGGAAAACGCTATGGCCTCTAAAACGAAATGAAATGAATGTAAATGATCAGTTTCTCTAGATTGAGATTCTGAAGTTTGCCTGAAATGAAGCTGCTTAAAAATATTTTTCTATAAAATATTTTTTGTTTTAAAAAACAATTTATTTAAAACAATTAATAATGAGTCAGTGAATGTTTTATTAAAATCCTTCCAAAATGTGTTTGTAAAAATACTGTCAGTCGTTTTTTCACGCGTTTTTTTTTTCTCACACAGTTGTATTGAACTTGAGGTTATTCTTGTTTTCTTCTTGCTATTTGGCGCTTATTTTATTTGTCTGACTTGTCACATATTTAGACAGTGTTGTGTTACGCCATTTTTCTGTTAGTTATTCGCGCTGTTTGAGACACGATGTAAAAAACAAAACAAAAAAAAAAAAAAAAAACGTTTTTTAAAGAAATAAAGACAATAGGCTATATTTAAGAAAATATCACAGACTGAATTTTTCAGAAAACTTCGACTATACAGCAATTATTTAGTACGCTTCATTTCGTCCCACTTTCATTTGGAAACGGTCTAAGATTCCTAAAAAATGTTTTGATCATTTCACACCATTCATTAAATTGTCTTTAGAGAGGATGTGAATGAAAAAGGATTATTTGGCAATGTCAAGGGCGATAATTGAATGTTCCACTGCTCGCAATTATGATGGAAGAATTCAAAGATTCGATTCTGACTCCCCGCCTCAAGTGAACTAGTGTAATTATGCGATGTCGCTCAAATCAGACCCTTACAATAGAATTATTCCAGGACCCGTCGGTAACCGTAAAGTCCTCAGTTTGCTCTCTACCCCTCCTTCCCTTTACCGAGGGCACTCTTTGTGAAAGTTTTCCATTCAGTCACAGAGGACTCCGGGGTGTTAGCTCTGTCCTCACAGCTGCTTAAATCAAAATTGGAATTAAAGTAGCCAATTAGATTTGTTGTTTAATGTAGGCCTTTTTAAATAAATAGATTTTTTGTTTGGTTTAATTATTGTAGCACCATTGTTGATTTTGATTTGGGTTTTTCTGAATTCGAATCACAACAGTATTATTCTAAACTTTGCAGAATTGTCACGTCATACATTCTATTGTGGAAAACCATCAGTAACTGCAACGCGGACCAAAATGGAGCGGCGCCGCATTCAGAAAAGGCGGTGTTTAAAGTAGGCTTTGAGTTACGTTTGAATTGCCCTCTGCCCTAAAGAAACCCCGCCAGTGAAATATTGGGATTAACTGGTCTTTGAGGCGCGGATTAGCGCGACTTTCCCAAGCCGCGCATTCCTGGTGCCGTGACTCTTAAAACGAAAGGGCCGGAAACCCGGCGGGGAAAATGAGAAATAATTAAAATCTGCCCAGGCCACAGATACAATTTCTTTAAGTGTCCTGATCTTTAAAAGCCAAATTACAAGACACATTCAAGCTTTACCTTTAATTTAAGTTTCTGAGTAGGCCTAAACCTTATCAAAGCCAAATAAACCACTTGTAGGCCTGCATATTATTAAAACTGATACACCGTGGAGTTGAGATAGACAACTTCTTGTAAATCAATCAACCAGGAGATTGCCACTGATATGTATTGTGGATGCACGGGAGTTTCTCTTTTCATCATTTCAGTTTGAAAAGATTCTGTTATTGTTTAATGCACACGCCATAGTTTGGCATTTCCTGATAAATCATTGTCTCTCAAGAAATTTTGGCGGTTCAGTTATTTTTATTTCTAGTCATATATCGTCTTATAATCACCTTTATAGCCTATTAATTTCAAGCAATTGTAGCTAACCTACAAAACACAAACACACACATCAAATTCAGAATACATTTTAATAACTCGTCCAGACTTAATAACTTTAAATATTGTGTCAGATTTTAAATTGTTTATTCATATTTCTGCGGCGGGACCACATTACCACTCCAGACATGTGTGTGGTATATCAGTTATGACCAGTGGAGATCAATGAACGGGGACAGACATTTCCTTTCTTACACAGTCCCAAGTATTTTCGAGATTGTTTGTCTTAATCCAATAGTAATCATGTGACTAATCTTATTTACCGTCGTGTTTTCTTAAAGAAAAAAAAAAGTTGAAAATCTATTAAAATCACAGCCGAGTCTTCGCAGATGCGACGGAGCTCACAAATTGCATACAGTTACAACAGATCACAGTTTCGAAGGCTAGCACAGATAAAAAAAACACAAATGTACCATTTATATAAGACACACATTGATTGTCTTTTAAAAACTACATATTGATTCCTTATAAACACCTTTTCTTAAATAAAGTAGTGCATCCAGGTCGCCACGGGGGCGTTCAGCACACATGCACGCACACGTACACACGCACTCGCACACATCCTCTCTATCATCCTCCTGATGGAAGTGTCTCTCGTCTTGCCAACATTGAAATAGGTCGGCGTGCTGTAAGAGGCTTAGAGAAAGCCTGCCCATTCCAAGCACTTAAGCAAAAGATTGGCTCCTTTTGCCATGTAGTTTTTTCTCCGCTTTTCTTGTGTAAGGATTTGTTCCGTGGCTTTGACCTATAACTTATTACAAATTCACTTTGATTCCCTGTATACCTTAAACAACAGGTTGTGGTCAGATGGCCTATGTTTATACGCACTCACCACCCGTCAAATACTTTGCACGCCGCGAGGGGTGCATGTAGCTCGAATAGATATTTCATGTCAAAGACAAACTTCAAAAGCGCTGTCGGGCACAATGCAAGCCATCCATCTCGGGGAGTTCGCGCGTCACGGAACACTTCTGTTTTTGGAAGAATGGCAGGTCTACAACGTTTATTTATGGTCTTTTAGTGTGTTGATTGGACAGAATGGCAGACGGTTTGTTAGTTTCACAACACCTGGAATTTCCAGGAGGAAGTCTGGTCTTTGTAATCCAAGCAATCAGCATTAAAGTTCAGTTTCCACGAGGACGCTTGGTCCTTATAATCCAAGCAATCCGCGGTGGAGTTGAAGCCGAGCCCCGAGGCACCGTAACCTTGTGTGGGAAGGGACGCGGGAGTCTGGTTCAGGTGACTGGTGACTGCGTTGCTGCTCATGGGGCTCAAGGTGGATCCTGGCCCGGTCAGCTGATGGTGCATGGGCGTCAAGTAAGAGCCGCAGTCCATGCCCCCAAAGTAGGATGTGGAACCAGCGTAGCCCTGGCTGTATCCAGACGCTTGAGTATAGGTCATGGGGTATGATCGCTGCATGCAGGAGGAGGAGGTAGAGAGTGGGTCTGACAGCGGCGAGATGGAGGCCGGGCTCCAAATGGACACCGGCGCGGTTGTGGTAGAGACGGCCGGTACTGAAGTGCTGGAGGGCGGGGTGAACTGGCCACTCGCCCCGCTCTCAGAACTGGCTTCCCGCGCTGGAGAGCTCTTCTTTTTGGCAGGTCGCACCTTGTTCTGGCCTCCGTTTTGTTGTTGTTGCTGCTGCTGGCGACACTTTGCCCTTCGGTTTTTAAACCAAACCTGATGTGGTAAAAACAAGGTTTATTAACATTTACAATGTCACCTAATTTCATTTATGGGACGGCACATCCTCTATGCTTAATTATATGTTGCACAACATAATTATAATGTGCGTTCCATAATTCATAAAGATGTCCATGTATTTCATGTTTTTTTTTAATAAGACACTCGTAGCTTACCTGTACACGGGACTCCGGTAAGTTGATTTTCAAGGCCACCTCCTCGCGCATGAATATATCCGGGTAGCGCGTTTTCGCGAATAAAGCCTCCAGCACATCTAGTTGCGCTCTAGTAAAAGTTGTCCTTTCCCGCCTCTGCTTTCGAGGAGTCGCTGTTTTAAATAAACAAATGCATCACATGGTTGTACATTCGAAAAACTTTCATGCATAAATTTAATTTAAAATCAGGTTATAAATATAAATACATGATATTATTATATCTGGAGCATCATTGTAATTTGATAAAAAAAAAAAAAAAAAAAAGATTTGATTTTTAAATAAAATATTTTAATGCTTTTAACTTTCCCCCTTCTGATAGCCTATGCTATTCTTGCTACAGTTATATATATATATATATATATATATATATATATATATATATATATATATATATATATATATATATACATACAAATATATAGGCCTACTACTTTTGAGAATAAATATATATGAATAATAGATGCCGTTTTATTTTAATTCACCAATTGTGTTTAAGTTTTTAAATTCTTACAATTTGGCAAATAATCAAAAAATTAGATCACAGAATAGTTCAACATTTATAATCACATATTTGTACAATAATAAACGTTGAAAGTGTAATTATGAGACTACTGCAAGCATATGCAACCAGCGCAGAAAATCAAATAGCCAGGCCTACTATTTACATTTATGCACATACGGGCAAAACTGTTACTATAATCCCTGAATCCATATTCAGTGTATGTTTAAGCCTCCAAGTCGTATTTTACACGAAATGGTTTATTCGGAAGTTTGTCTCACCTGGATAACCAACGGAAGGGTGCAGAAGGTCCATACCGGAGGTAGTTAAACTTAGCCCGTTGACCGTGTAAGGTGGTTGCTTGAGATACGACATCATGCTAAAGATGGTTGTGGGGGGTAAAGTTGGAGAAAATGTGGAAAGCTGGACACCGGCTCCTTCCGTCTCTCTTCCTAAATTCAGCTTCAAGCTTGTTTACGTCTTCAGCGGTGGATGTGAAACCAAAAACCCTGTTTTCAAAAAAAAAAAAAATCACAAAGATAAAAAGAGACGTTCACGTAATTGTCATTTGATAGAAACGCGGGTTCCTCTAGCTGCGATGACTTATAGGCGAATAAACCACGTCCACACCGCAACGTGCTCTTAAAGCCGCTCCAGACCTCCAGCTGTCCTCAAGAGATGAACGAAGCTCATCTCGACGAACGCCCCCGTCCCTCCCCTTCCTCCCCTCTCCCCACCAACCCCAAAAAGTAACATCTATTAATTGCAACAAGTCTTCACAAAGACCAAACTCAGTCGTTCAAATGTGCACACAAGCCAGAAACGCAATTTGCATAGGAACCCGGCTAATTGTCTCAGGCATAAGAGCATTGATTGGGAGCTATTGGTGGAAACAAAGGCCACTGTTAGCCTGATAACTAATGCTGATAACAAAAGCTCCAATGGAGAGGACAAAAGTAACAATGACAAAAGTATAGCCTCCTCCCTTCCTCAGCCATATCAGTCAGAACAGTATTATAAAAGTATAATTTTAGTATTTTCCAGAAGTTACCTCAGTTAATTCAATGTTGGAAGGAGTCTAGCAAATACGCTCTTTTCGATGTTCCGTTAAACACGTGCTCCTCTGTGGATTGTTTGTTTAGCTGATGTAGTTTTATTCGTTTAGATAATAGTTTATTAGAATTAAAGCGAAATTAAGATAATGAAAGGCCCAAATGAAACGCTATCGGGTCAAGCAAAACTTCAAATTATCTGAAGCTCAGCACCATCCAACTCACAATCATTCCTGAATAAATGATGATGTTATTAAACTTTAGGCTTATTATGCAGAAAAGGTTTTTTTTTTTTTTTAATCCAACGGTTTCGTCCCTCAATCTGTCACTTAAAACAGTCCCCGTCTACCAGTTGCACAGCCGCTCGATAGTAATTACCTCATCCAAGAATTAATTATGATAAATGTTGTTGTTGATAAATTAACGAGATAATCCGTGTGGCACGCGCTCCCCTAATTACTGGACGCTACCTTTTCAGCTGAACGTTTGGCCTCATTGATTCTGTGCATGACTACAATAAAAATCACACGCGTGCGCGCTCGCACACACACACACACACACACACACACACACACACACACACACACACACACACACACACACACACACACACACACACTCAGACGCTTCAATGCGACGTCGTCTCTGACAAGACACAGAACAAACTGCTGAATTAATAAAAAGTATTGAGACTGTAAGCATCAGATTTTTACTTATAGCGAGTGCGTGTTTGTATATCTGTATCAATCAGAAATAAGACAAGTGTGCAGAATTATCCCTCTTTGTTTGCTTATTATTTATCTAACGCACTCAAACTGTTGAATCACAGCAATCAATCAGTTACCCGTGGATTTAAATTAACTTCTGAAAATTGTGAACAAGTCAAAATATGCATCGGTTAATATCGATTTGTTTAATTAAGTATCGGCTACTTGTGTGGCGATATTAGAATACGTTAGGTCAGAAAGATTAATTTACGTAACACAACAACGACGATAATAATACTATCATAAATGATGCATAATATTGCACATGCACGACTACATAAAGCGGGCTATACTTACTGAATAACTGGATTCAATTCGAAGTCCGTTAAAGTTTAACGTCCGATAGCAATTACACGTCTAAATCGTTACAAAAAAAAAAAAATATTCAAGGCATCAAGATAAAATCCTTTTCATCAAACCGTGAAGCAAATGAGTTCTGAATGATGAAGCGTCTACAGCTAAACACGAAGAATGGACAGAATGGTTTAGAGAGATTAAGCACATACGGTTATGATTCGCTGCTCTTCTGGGTTGAAGTTGCTGGAGTCTGATTTGTACAGCACGCTGGCCAATGAAGAGCTCAGGACTGGAGTCCGTGTCTCTCGCAGGGCCCTTTGCAGGGAAACAAACGTCGACAGCTACTTTTTGATGCAAACTCTCCAGCCAATGAGAGCGAGGCCCTCGCGGAGCACATTCTCATCTCGGAGAGTCATCGGAATGTAATTTTATGTCGTAACATTAACTCATAAAGTGGAAAGAGAATTCATTTCTTAGCTGTTACACTGCAATCTCGGTTTGAAATCATTATAGTTGAGCCCCTATATACTGAATGTGCGCTATAGTTTGTATACCACTCCAAAAGAGTATATCATCTCAGGCATGATTATTAATCATGAGAGAAAACTGCAGACTCGGTCTTTCATTGTTCTTATAAATATAACAGAAAACAAAATGTTGAACACGGACGCTTCTCGCATTTCTGTTGCGTAGCTGGAGGGATTTACGGGGACTTAATTCCTTAAAACTGTCCTCTCGTCCACATGACGCTCAAACTGCTCAAGCTGATATGCCCAAATGTATCAAGAGATGAGTGCATCGCATTGCCATGGGGCTAGATTAAGGCCTTTTATAAGACATGTAGAATACACGTGAAACCAGTGTGGAGTGGCGCAACGAGGAGGTGAATTAGGCACCTTACAAAATGTTTCAAACAACACGTTGCCAATATCCACTTCGAGAAATGTCTATCGGGATCCTTCTGTGTGGGAGGAAAGCCGACAGTATCATAACAGCTTTAAGTCTGTAGCCTACATTTGAAGACATCCTGAGAAGTGGAGAACCTGACAAGCACCCGAGTGACTCGAGACGCGCGGACAAATGAACAACGGTGAGCAACATATTAATAACAAAGATCACTGTTATTTAACGCATATATATATATATATATATATATATATATATATATATATATATATATATATATATATATATATATATATATAATATTTCAGTTAATCCAGGACACTTGTTTAAATCAAATTCGACTTTTATTCTAAATTAAATAATTTATTGATATAAATACACATAAATATTTACGATTATGCTGTTTTTTATTTTATTTTTATATTATTGTTATTGTTGTTGAATTTCAAATCCAAAATTGTAATAGGATCAGTAGCCTTCGTTATAATCTTTTTCATTTTAAAAATAACTAACATCTTCTTTGATATTACTGGAGTATAAACTATAGCAAATGTTGGTGTGTGTGTGTGTATATGTTAATGTTAGAGCATTGTCCTGTTTAGTACCCTACTATTAAATTATAGAAACAATATCTATAGTGATATGATAATAATAATATTAATAATAATAATTATTATTATTGAAGATGACTCTTCATTTTACATTACACTTACATTAAATAATGCCGCCATTGAGTAGGCTACGTAAACGCAAAGAGAATAAAAAAGAAGTCTACTGTTCCGTTCCAGTTAGAATCTATCCGTAATGAGTTCATCAAAGACACGTTCTTTCATATGTAGATCTAGGAATGTCATTCCATTAATCGAGTGTGATCTTTGACTGGGTTACAGATGCAGGGAGAAAAACAAAACAAAACAAAAAACTTTTACACTTGAAGACGCAATGGAAAGCTTCGGTTGTGCACCTGCTATTGTGGAATGGGATGATGACAGCCACCATTATCCTGGTGATTTACCTGTTAATATTTCCCCACATCCACCTGCCACGTACTGTCGTGAACATCTATAAACAATGGCTTTCACCGCGAGCGCTTCTGAAGTTCTTTGTGTTCGAGAGTGAATGAAAAACGAACGCCGCTCCTCTTTAAACTCATTCGCTTGAGATCAAGTATCAGATTTGGGCGAAAACTGCAGGTCGCTACATGTCGAGGATTAACCAAAATTATAATCGTACAGAGCATACAAAAAACATGGATATATATATATATATATATATATATATATATATATATATATATATATATATATATATATATATATATATATATATATATATTATTTTTTTATTTTTATTATTTTTTTGCGGTTTGTTGCGGTTGCATTTAAGTTTTAAAAATGATCGAGCACTTGAAAAGTTCCCATCTGCTGTTCTTTATACGCGGATGGTGTGTTTCTCGTTATATTAAAGCGCACTGTGTAATTTATTTAGCAACGCGCGCTGATAAATAAACGAGGTTCCATCCACCACCATCCCGCGCGCCTTTATCGCTGGGATCTCGCCCAGCGTTGCCTCTCGCTGTTTAAACTGCTAAATTATTTATCAAATTCTAAACGCCTCGCGTCCGGAGGGAACTCTCATCTTTAAAGGAATTGTGGTTTGTCAAAGTGAAAAAGAGCAATGCGTGTTCGCGCCTGTGGCCACAACAGCGCAATCCCAGTAAATGACACCCTTTCCCTTTAATCTCCACTTTGCTTGAGTGGCGAGCTCCAATCATAAACGTTTATTTCAGTTATAATGTTGAGCATGCATCAGTATCTAGTAATTTGCTGCGACGTTACCTTTTTTTTTTGACTGAATAGTAAATTTACAATTACCCTACTAAAACAGATAATGAAAAATATACAAGTTATAATAATGTTGTTATTTTATTATTAACAATAGCACCGATCCATCATTATTATTAAACAAAACAAAAATGTTAAACGCATTGTATAGAAGTAAATCATTAAAATAGGAGCACCTCTAATCTCTCTCTCTGTCTCCCCTGCAGGTCCCGATGTTTTGCAAGCTCTGGTGGGCAAAAGCAAAGTGGACATTATCTGATGTTATCTTGTGTGAATGTTTGGAGGAGCACAGTAGGAGTGGATCAGTTTCTTCACAGTTTCTGAAGATTAGAACATCTTTAGTAGCTTTTCAATTATGACACCATGTGTTGCACTTGCTCTAAAATAGTTTGATTCATTTCAATTAATGTTCTGTGTTACATATATGGTGTTTTTCTCTTCACAAGGTTGAGTTTAGAGATTAGATTAAATCATATATATGCTTGAATGGACATCATTTAGCATGATGAACCTGCTATAATATTCCCCCAAATGTTTCTGATTTGACATAATTGTGACAGTGTTTAAATGCGATAAGAGTCATTTTTTTGATGAGAGGAACACTTGAATGTGAAGGTATATTTGCACAACGTAATTACTATGAATAAAAGAGCTCGTTTGATCTTTATTGACATTCATAATTTCCCGTGTGCCACGTCTTCCCGTAAGGTACAGGAAACTTAAATGGGGTTAAATGTTACGCGTCACGGTCCGAGAAAATAAGGATGTCAGATTGGAAGGGTGGGGGAAACGGAGGATGATTGCACAGTATTTCAGGAGATCACTAAGGTTACAGCAATCTACATAGAGACTTGGGATAAAGAGAAAGAGAGAAAGCACATTCAAATTCCTCAGTACAGTTACTCATGCTGCAGCAATATTGTACAAGATCACATTTTAAAACACGTCAATGTATAATATGTTTACCCCACCCCCCAATATATGCACTTTATTCTTTTTTTTCATATGCAAGCTTTGGTAATACTTTATTTTAAAATGTCCTTGTTACACAAGTTAATATAGTAATAACTATAAATTGTGCATAATTACATGCAACTAACCCTATAGTTATTTAATATTACCCAGTACTTAAATGTATAATTACACTGTAACAAGGACCTTAAAAAAGGTGGGGTTACACTTTATTTTAAGGTTTCATTGTTACAGTGTAATTATACATTTAAGTACTGAGTAATAATAATTAACTACATGTACTTACTACAGGGTTAGGATTGGGTTTGGTTTAGGTTCATTGCATGTAATTTGTATAATTGACTGTTATTACTATAGTAACTACATGTAACGTGTAACAATGACACTGTAAAATAAAGTGTTACCAAAGGTGGTTACACTTTATTTTAAGGTGTCCGTGTTACAGTGTAATCATGCATTTAAGTACTGAGTAATATTAAATAACTATTTGTACTTACTATAGGGTTAGGTGCGTGTAATTATGCATAATTTATAGTAATTTCTATATATGTAACAAGGACACTGTAAAATGAAATGTTACCAAAAAGGTTATACTTGTCTAACCTTATAATTTAGGTAATATTAAGTAACTACATGTACTTATTATAGGGTTAGGATTGGGGTTTGGTTTTAGGTTAGTTGAGTGTAATTATGCATAATTTATAGTTATTACTACAGTAACTACATGTAACAAGGACACTGTAAAATAAAGTGTTACCAAAGGTGGTTACACTTTATTTTAAGGTGTCCGTGTTACAGTGCAATTATGCATTTAAGTACTGTGTAATATTAATGAACTATTTATACTTACTATAGGGTTAGGTGCATGTAATTATGCATAATTTACTGTTATTACTGCAGGTAAGTACATGCAACATGGACACTGTAAAATAAAGTGTTACCAAAAGGTTGTAATTTAGGTAATATTAATTAACTATATGTACTTACTATAGGGTTAGGTTTAGCTGCATGTAATTATATGTAATTTAGTTATTATAGTAACTACATGTAACATGTAACAATGACACAGTAAAATAAAGGGTTACACTTTATTTTAAGGTGTCCATGTTACAGTGTAATTATACATGTAAGTATTGAGTAATAATAATGAACTACATGTACTTACTATAGGGTTTGGGTAGGATTGGGGTTTGGTTGAGGGTTATTTGCATGTAATTATGCATAATTTACTGTTATTACTAAGTACATGTAACATGTATCAAGGACACTGTAAAATAAAGTGTTGCCAAATAAAGAGTAACCCATTTTCAGTGTTTGTCGTACATAAGCGTGCTCTAGAACTTCTCACTAGAGCAGAAAAAGGCACAAACCAGGACACAATTCTGTGCATATGTATGATGCATTTAGTGTCTTCTGGAAATATTTAACGGTTATTAATCACTACTGTAATTGTTTGTCTGCTGTTTACACAGGGGCCATACAGCAAACAAATGGATTCAATTAAAACCGATTCTTCCCTTCAAGTCATCAATATGAGGCAAAGTAAGCCCTCCACCATACTGACAAGGACAAACAAGTACACACAAGGGGACACTAAACGTTCTTTCAGTCATGCATAAACATGCTTTTCTCTCTACACTCTTGCTCTCTCACTTTCTCTCATACACACACACACACACACACACACACACACACAAAACAAAGACCCTCAAGGTGAACTCGGTGAAAGATCTACGAATACAGATCTTCAAAGAATTTGAGGTGCAATTGTTTCAAATGAACTTTTCCAAACAAATAACTCCATTCAATGCATTATTATACAGCAAAAAAAGATGTATGTTTTCTGACTGGCGTGAGGTGTGTGGAGAACGGTGGATCCTGCCCTGCAGTGTGGGCTTCACTTCTCTCGCCTCTCTCAGAGTTCAAAGGCACAGGAACTGAGAGGGTCGGATTTATTCAGGCTTTATGTGGTAAATGCTTGGATGTCTTTCTTGTAGTCTGCAAGGCCGTAAGATCACATTTAGGAAATGTTCTATTGTGAGGTTGCCTGTGAAATCCCCATAATAAATTCACCAAACAGGCACAAGCAATGGCTATTTATGATCGTGGCCAAATTTTTCCTTTCTATCTTGCCTTCCGGGGAAAGGTGTGTCTGTTTATGCATCACTTTTAGACTCACAGTGCTACAAACACGAGTAACATGGACATGAAAGGATCACTGATCCAACAATCTCGCTCTTATTGAAACTTTCAATACAAATTTAGGGGCTATATTATTATGGTTTTGTGACAAAAGTCTAATTAAATTAATAGTTCACCCTCAAAAATTTTTATTCTGTCATCATTTACACATTCTCATGATATGACTTTCTTCTACACTAAAAAATGCTTGGGTTGAAAATGGACTAACCCGGCGATTGGGTTGTTTTAAGCAAACATTTAAAACAACCCATTTACTGGGTTAGTCCATTTTCAACCCAACTTGGGTTGTTTTTAACCCAGCATTTTTTAGAGTGTATGGAAGATATTTTGGAAAATGTCTGTTTTTCACTGTATAGGCAGAAAGATTTGTCAAAATATTTGAAAAGGAAAGAAAGTCATACATTTGGGAACAACAAGAAGGCGAGTAATTGATTTTTTTTTTGCTGAACTATCCCTTTAAGAAGTGACATGTTTTAGGTGCTTAAATGACAGAATTTTCATTTTTTGGGGTAACTATCCCTTTAAGAAGTGACATAACAATTATATGTTATTTTGTCCCCAAGCCAAATATTTGCACCTATCCTCAAATATGCATGCTAACGTTATTGAGTCTTTAATCATGTGATATAATTAACCCTGCACCCAGTTTAAAAGGCATGTGAGTCGAGGACGAGCCCCCATATGGGGTGAGCATTCCTTGCATGTGCCCCGTCCAAACCCCACTTTGTTTTGAGTGACATTCTGGCACTCTTGTTCATACACCGATACTCAGCCTCCAAATTGTACCGTCTTGCTGTCTTACACACTGCCAGTTCACACACATCTCTCTTCCCAAACTTGTTTCATCAGGTTTTATGCAAATATATATTTTTAGTCTTCTGAAAATCTTACACTTATTTTATTTTTTAATGCCAGTCCCTCTCAACTGTTCATATCTCTTTTGGGGAAGTGGAGGCAGTCTGTTGGGACTCCTCTCATAATTCTGTCAGTTGGATGTTTCCATTACGTTCTCTTCACGTTCCTGCCATGTTCTTGTCCCGACTCCAGCCTGTAGTCAGCTACCCTTCCAGCCACAGGCTGGCAGCTGTTTTTTTTTTTTTTTGTGTATCTCTGAGGGCTTGTCTGTCAACTGGAACCCTCCCCTCCAATTAGGAGAGTAAACACAAGACCCGTCTGTGTGTGTGCTTGTGTATGTGCTTATAAAAAGTTCACAAACTGTCGCCTAAAAGTCCCCTCCAGTGATAAAACAATGCCTAGATTCTGATCGCCAAACTCTTACTCTTTTAACAGTATAGACCGTCTCTTAACTCTGCATTGGATTATTTTGGCGTAAATATACTACTGAAAAACAAAGTATATGTAAATAAAGTAAAAATAAATGTTAAATTATATAAATAAACATTTTTTAAAAAGGTTGTTAGTCTTATCTTCTGTAGATTTGAAAGGAAAGATATTTATATTTAATTTTGTGTGTAGAGTTTCTAGATATTTATATTGAGGAAATATTTGGCGCTTGATTGTAGCCTATGTTGCACTGAACTGGACATATTTCAGTAAAAAAAGTGTTTTTTTGGACATTAACATGACAGGTCACCACTCGCCGCTCTCCTGGTTGCCATGGGGTACCAACACTGCTGAAAAGAATGTAGAGTCTGCCAGAGTTGCAGACTGGGACAGAACGGGATATGTGTGTGTGTTTGTGTGTGTGTTTGTGTGTGTGTGTGTGTGCGCGCTTGACTGTGTGTGTGCTGGGGGTGGGAACACTCTCAGAAACCCCAGTGGTTACCGCCTTGCGGCTGGCAATAGGGATGCAGGAATTTCACTAGACCTACTGCCCGGAAAATGCCAGGTGGGAGACGAGGAGCGGACAGAGGGTGTGGACGAGTCACATTAATTGTTGGCAGGGGAGGTGGTGGATAGGTAGCTCAGGAACTGACAGAAGCTCAATAGAAAAATAGAGCAGTCAAATCAATTGCAGATTGATGTATTTACTGTCGCTTTAATGTCATTTGCAGAATGAGCATTTGTCTTGAAAGCAAGAATGCAAACTAATACCCTTCTCTGTGGTTATTGTAAAAAAAGAAATTATATTGACATGCTGAATATTATTTCTTTTATAAATTTTAAAATGATAAATCTTTTCTTGAGAATAACCTTAGTTTTTGATGTTTAAAAATAATTTCACATGCCCTTATACATGATGAAAATGCATATTTTAAGATAATATTAAACTATTTTATCTTTTCTTTTAATAAGAGTGCTTAATAAAATTGTCTCCAATTATATTGGATTTTGTTGAATAAAAGACCTTTGTCTTTTTACGAAAATGTTTTTATTAATATTTTATCTAATGTGACTCATACGGAGTCGTAAACATATAAAATTACATTCCATCTACAAATGTGGCGATGGGGAAGAGCAGCTCAGTTGCTTTGAAATCAATGTGGTCTCTGCTGTGGAGCTTCTGGGGCACAGTTCAATAAAGCAGCAGCATAATGGTCAGCACCATGGTGGAGCCATCGAGTCATGGAGCAACATCATGCTCCGCAGCAGGGGAAGACATCGGGCAGATGGGTCCAGTGTAGCGATACAACTCCATCCCTCCTCCTCTCCACTCTATACTTCTCTCTTTCTAGCTTTCTGCCCCACAGTGCGACTGCTCAGAGTCTGATGAATCGGCCGAAAATCAAACAGATCGGGAAGGTTATTGCACAGGAAAAGTCCAACAAAGCACAGCAGGACGTATTCATGCGGTATGTGTCATTTGTGATTGGCGAATCAATTACCACACTCTTAAAAAATAAAGATTCCAAAAGGAGGTTTTCACTGCGATACCATAGACGGAACATTCTGGGTTCCCCAAAGAACCTTTCAGTGAACCGTTAACTTAAAAGAACCACGTGTTGTCTTAGAGTGAATCGTAAGAACCTGTTGTGTAATGGAAATGTTCTGTTAAAGGTTCTTCGTAGAACCCTTAATGCCAATAAAGAACCTTTTATTTCTAAGAGTGCAGCTACATGGAAACAAATTAGAGAGGGGAGATAGGCAAGAGTGGTAAGAAGATCATAAGCAAAGACACAAGTCAGTGATAAAGACGGAGAAAGAGCAAGGGAAAGGAGGGAAAGAGAGCAAGGGCAAAAGTGTGATTGAAAGAGAGAGGGCAGGCATATCCCTTTGAAATGCCCACTCAGGGGTAGGAGCCTGGGGAAGCAGGCTGGAGTGGCCCAGCGCCTGGACAGACAGGCAGTCACCACTCTGGGCCAGGGTCCAGCACCCCTCCGCCATTCCCACCAGCCTCTCCTCCTTGCCCAGGCCAGACTGGCTATGTCCCCCCCTCTGCCCATCAGTCAGCCAGCCTCCAGTGGACCAACTGGAGCCTCCCAACCTCACCTTGCCAACAACCCCCACTTCCAACCCCCACCCAACTGTATGGCCCAGGCCCAAACTGATTCGCCCCATCAGAGCAACCTCTGTAGTGTGAGGGACTGACTGATCACTCCATAAGCTCGGCATACTGTGCCTGATGGCGTGTTTAGTGTGGATGACTGTGAAGTCAGAATACTACACCATTCAGTTATCCTTATTGGTCAAAAAAGCCTACTGTATCATATTTGATACGCAGATTCCAAAATGACATATTTTTGCTCAGTTTGGACCTCTGAAATAAAACTGAAGGGTTTTCCCATCCTCAAATATGAACTCCATATTCTCACTATATCGTACTATATGAGCCATAAAAGCCTAAAGTATCAAATATGAAAAAGAAAAGAAAAAAAAAACACACTGACTATTATTTCTTATGTTAGGTTTTACAAGGTTAAGTCATGGAGAGTCATTAAAGGGTTAAGTCATGTCAAGAGTCAACATCAAACGTCAAATCTCTATTGGATTTTATATATATATTGCAGATTCGTTTGAATAAATCTGCAAATGTGCACTCAATAAGAATTCTGTCTTTGTTTCTCCCGTAGTAAAGGAGTGGGTGACTGCGGTAACCAGGATTGTTTACTCTCTAAATGTACTTTTAAAGGAAAGTTCAACATAAAATGAAATTTCTGTCATTATTTACTCTAATGTTGTTCAAAACATAACCCATATTTTATGTTGAATACATTTTACAACATGTTTGTTGTTTTAGAGTAATATTTGTCCTATTATTTATTTACCTTTATTTGAATTAAAATGCTTCAAATAAAATGTGGTAAGCTGGCAAAACGGTGATGGGGATTTTTATCGGTTTATATCGGATGTATAAAGGTTTTTTTGGTTACAGTTTATTTTAAGGTGACATAGTTACATTGTACTTACATAAGTAATGAGTAATATTAACTACATGTACTTACTATAAAGTTACAGTTGGTTATGTCACCTTAAAATAAAGTGTTTTTTTTTAACAAATAAACAGATAAATGTGATTAGTTTCAAAATTCACCAGTAGTGGGGTAGGTTGTATTTAAAGCACTCTTTGAACTTGACGTTAATTTAGTTTAAGGATACACTGATTTTTCAACAAATTTAATCTGTAGCAGATAAAAGTGCGGAAGACTGAGATGAATAGTGCAAAAATTCATTCCCAGGGATCAATCTAGAGTCCAGGTCAAGTTTTCAACTGAAGTGCTACTCGTATGTTTTGTGCATCTGTGTTAAAAAAAAAAAAAAAAAAAAAATTATATTATTGCCTGCTTGTGCTTGTCAGTGCCATTGTCTGTTTGTCAGTTTGTGGTTTTGACTTGCCAAGTCCACGACGTCTTTCCCAAACTCGTCTGCCAGTAATTGTTCAGTGCATTCCTCTATTGTTTCGTTCCGAGATAGCATCTGATGCATCATCTCGCCATTATTTTCAGCTCTGCATACTGTCAGGGATGACAACCTCAATCTCTCCGACACCCCCAGGTCTGAGGCAAGGTTACCATGTCCCCATGGCAACAGCAGCAGGCCCACATGATTCGGCACAATGTGAGTGGGAATCTTGCCAAAGACTGGGAATTTGGGTGTGATGTAGACATTGTGGATAACAGGTTCAGCCCCAGTGGAAGCACATGGGTCACATGAGGACTGACATTAGATCACAATGATACTTCAGTTAAGAGCCGCTCTCTGAGTCTTTAATGAAATTCTGTGGTGCTATTAAGATTGGAAAATACTTTTTCTTTTGAGAAAAAAAAAAATAAAAAAAATAAAAAACAAAGTTTGTAACTAGTTGCTGTGAAATCTCTCTCTCTCTGTTAGTCTCTCACTCACTCACTCAGCTTGGCTGTGTGTACTGGTGCAATCTACCCAGTGTTTATTTTGTTGTTCTCGTTACAGACCATAAACACCACTTACGCCGCTGTTTGGGGTTGGAGTTGAGTGTGTGTGAGCCATGTGCTATATTTGCTGATAACAGGATTTGCTTGTGTTACAAATCACCAAACGAGAAAGGTTAATTGTCAATGCAAGCTCCAAAATGGCTGCACGCTTTAATCTTTAGTATGCGGATGCTTTATTATTTATCTCCGGTAATTAGATATAGACAGACTTTACCCTATTTTTATATCATGTTATTTTTATATCATGTTATGTCAAATTGCATTTTTGTTTCTTGGGCATCCTTTATAACTGAAATAGGGTTGTTGTTGTTTTTTGATAAACTAATTGTAAATTATGTAAATTGTAAAGTATTAAGTGAGTAATACAACTACTGAAGCTTTGAATTAACAGTTTTAAGCTAATTATAAAAAATATTAAAAATCTGACTTTTGACACAGCAACAGAATACGGTTGTCAGTCCTATATTTGAATGGTTACGTTCACACACAGTACGGTTATTTATGGGAGTGACAACCGCATTCTAGAACCAAACTCACACCTGTACATTACCAGGACTCACAACTGCATTCTCGGAAAAGGCTTTGTGTGAACAGAACCGGACTGGACCGCTATTGTCCGTCATGTCATACAGTGTGAGAGAGCTGCTCTGCGCTGCAACATTGCATGTCTACCGTGTGTTGCGGGTTTTCATGTGTGGTTTCAATAACATGCAGTGACGGAGATATGAGCTGCTGCCATCTGAAGGTTTTAGATCCAGTCACTATTCTCCACCGGAGATACCAATACCTTAACTTTATTAATAAGCAGTAACTAGGAGTTTATTGAGGCAAAATAATTGGACCCTAATCTAAAGTGTCACCAAAATATGTTCTTTTGTGTTCTACTGAAGAAAGAAAGTCATACAGGTTTGGTACGACATGATTTTCACTTTTGGCTATCTCTTTAGAACTTCAAAATTAGTCAAAAGTTGCACACTTTACTTCTGTGTGAGTGGTTCACTGGTTGCCAAGCATGAGGATTGACTGGGATAAATAAAGATTGAGAGGTAGGTTGAGAGAGAATAAGGGGGTGGGGAGGTGGTCATGTTTTCCACTGGCACGTCGTTAACCTCCCGGGTCTGTGGGGAGAATCGGAGCTGCTGTGGGAGCTTAGAGCATGGAGCATTTGTTTGTGGGACCCCCGGGGGGAGGCAGACCCCATGCCTGAAAATGGGCTTCCAAAACAGCAGTGGGTTGACGAGAGGGGAGGGACTGGATGAGAAGAGGGAGGAGGAGAGGGGGAGACTTAAACAAAAACACCCTGAGGGTCGGGGGTCCCCCTTGGGCAGAGGCCTACAAATATGTCCCCTAAAGAGTGATCCAGAGGCGCTGAAACAAGTGTTGTTTATTACTGGTACTTATTGTTCAGTGGTTGCACAAACACTATCATAGATGTACGTATTGACAAAACTTTGCACAAAGAGCTGGATTACTATAGTAGTCTAATACAGGTAATGTGACAACAGTTGGAATAATCTAATTCAGATTTGGAGTTAAAGTCTGTACAACAGTAAATAACTTATATGACAACAACACAACATCTACATTATCAATAGCGCACTGTTGTTTTCCACTAAATAAAGTGCTTTTGGCCAGGGCTTCTAACATACATGCACAACTCCTAACCAAAACTAAATCCATCTTGAGGTAGACGTTAGAACATCCTCTAATGCAGGCATTTTTAAATCTCAAGAAAAAATATTGGAATTTTTGAGGATTATATTATGTTATAGTTCCAAAATTATATACAGAATTATTGTTATAAGGGTCAAACAAAATCACCCATGGTGGTCTGGGTCTGGTTATGCAAAAATATATACTTCCATACTTCCATCTTCTTTTGAAAGAAGACTCTTATGCTCATCAAGGCTAAAATATATATTTTTAATTTAAAATTTAAAATAAAAAGTTTTTAATTTTAAATGTATTAAAATGTAATTTATTCCTGTGATGCAAAGCTGAATTTTCAGCATCATTACTTCAGTGTCACATCTTGTTCTGTATAATATTTTTGTGGAAGCCATGATACTTTTTTCCCAGGATCCAATAATGAATGTTTGAAAGAACATCATTTATTTGTAGTAGAATTTGTTTGTAACAATTTTTTTTTCAGTTTAATGCTTGCTTTGCTGATTAAAAGTATTAATTTATTTCAACAAAGATGACATATTTTACAGACCCCAAACAGTAGATTCAAGATTCAAGAGTTTTATTTGTCACATACACAGTTATATACAGAATATACAACCGGCAGTGAAATGTAAACAGGTCCGCTCCATGGACAGTGCAAATTCACAGTTAAAAACACAAGGAGGAAATTATAATAGAAATAGGATATAAAAAAAGTACTCTCTATATATATATATATATATATATATGTCTATATCTGTAGAATTATAAATAATCAAGTCAAGAGAAAAAAAGGTAACAAATAAGGATAAAGTGGAATAAAATAATTGAAGTAGACTTTGCAGTGAGTAAACTGTAGACTTATAAATATGTGGTTAACAAATGTATAAAGAGTATAATGTGCAAACAGGTTTATGACAGGTTGTTACACAGTAACAACGAGAACAGAAAGTGCAGTGCAATGTCAGTGTATCGATGTTTATCCTGAAGTGAAGTCACGTGATGTTAAGTGACTGAGTTCAGGAGTCTGATGGCCTGGGGAAGAAGCTCCTCCTGAGTCTCTCAGTTTTGGCCATCAGGCTTGAAGCGCTTACCAGATGGTAGCAGCGTGAAATGAGGGTTTGCAGGGTGATTAGAGTCCTTGATGATCTTAGTAGCTCTACCTTTGCAGCGTTTGGTGTAGACGTCCTGCAGAGACGGAGAGCTGACCCTGAGATACGCTCGGATAAGCGCACTACTCTTTGCAGGGCTTTGCGGTCATGACTGGTGCTGTTCCCATACCACGCTGTGATGCACTGAGTTAAAACACTTTCTATCGCCCCTAAATAGAAAGTTTTCAGGATAGCTGGTGAAACCCTGAATTTCCTCAGCTGGCGCAGGTGGTACAGTCTTTGCCTGGCTTTTTCACCTGTGTCTGAATGTGAGCAGTCCAGGTCAGGTCCTCGGAGATGTTTACTCCCAGGTACTTGAAGCTGCTCACTCTCTCTACTGGTGACCCGCTGATCATGAGGGGGAGTATGTCCGTTGCTGTCTCTTCCTGAAGTCCACAATCATTTCTTTGGTCTTGCCAACATTCAGAGAGAGACAGTTGTCCTGGCACCATGATGTTAGATGCTCCACCTCGTCCCAAGTATGCCGTCTCATTGTTGTTGGAAATGAGGCCCAGGACAACAGTATCATCAGCAAATTTGATGATAGAGGTGGAGCTGTGTGTGGACAAACAGTCATGCGTGTAGAGAGAGTAGAGCAGGGGCTCAGGACACAGCCCTGTGGAGCTCCCACACTCAGGGTGATGGAGGTGGAGGTGGACTGGCCTATTCTCACCACCTGAGGCCTGCCAGTGAGGAAGTCCTCAATCCAGTGGCAGAGAGAAGGATTCAGGCCGAGATCCAGGAGTTTGGAGGTTAGCTTGGTGGGAACTATGGTGTTAAAGGCTGAGCTATAGTCAATAAATAGCAGTCTTACGTAGTTCCCACTTTTGCTGTCGATGTGAGTGAGGGAGGAGGGTGGAGGACATGAGAGATGGCATCTTCAGTCGATCTATTGGGACGATAGGCAAACTGAAGAGGGTCCAAAGTGTCAGGAATGAAGGCGCAAATGGTGTTTTTAATGAGTCTCTCAAAGACCTTCATGACTATAGACGTGAGAGCCACTGGACGATAGTCATTTAGGCAAGAGGGTTTACTGTTCTTAGGGACAGGGATGATGGTGGATTTTTTGAAGGAGGTGGGGACCACAGATGTAGCGAGGACTCATTAAAGATAGATGTAAACAACCCGGTGAGCTGATCAGCACAGGACCGCAGAACACGACCTGAAATACCATCGGCCCAGCAGCTTTCCTGGCGTCCACACGCTTGAGTGCTCTCCAAACTTCATCCTCCGAGACAGAGATCACGTGGTTGTTGCTGCTCTGAGTAATTTCCTCTAACGCGCCACTTGGCGGAGTCGGCGTTGCGCGGTTACAGTCAAAGCGAGCATAGAAAGAGTTTAACTCGTTCACGAGCAACGGATCAGCGTTCACCTCTGCAGAGGATTTAGATCCAAAGGAGCAGATGGACCTCAGACCTTGCCACATGCGCCGCGAGTCGCGTTGAGTTGGAAATGAGACTCCACTCGGTCTTTATAACGGAGTTTTGCGGCTTTAACTGCTCGTCTGAGAGCATAGCAGGACGATCTGTATTCATTCATATTCCCTGAATGGAGACCGGCGTTGTAAGCAGCAGTGCGTCGCGTTCACTGCAGCGGATTGAATTGTCCACCCACGGTTTCTGATTTGAGAAGGACGTTATTGTTATTGTTTGTGTGGCTTGCTCTGTAAGCGTGTTGATGAAGCAAAGCGTCACGTCTGTGAACTCGCTCACGTCAGCTGAACTCGCTCGGAACATGTCCCAATCCACATCGCCCAGAGCTGCCTGAAGCGCGGTCTCTGAGTGGGGTGACCAACGCTTAACTTCCTGCCTCACCGGGGGTTCCTGGAGGAGCTTTTGTTTGTATTCGGGAGTGAGGAAAATGGCGGCATGATCCGATTTGCCAAACGCTGGAAGTGACCGCGCTTTATAGGCGTTCTTAAACGGAGAGTAGCAGTGATCCAGTGTGTTTGCTCCTCGTGTGGGGCAGGAGACGTGCTGGTGAAAGTTTGGCAGGACTTTCTTTAGGTTTGCTTTGTTAAAATCGCCGCGACAATGAATGCCAGCGTCGGGATGTTGGTTTATGGCGCCGCTGGCAACATCATGAAGGCCAGATAAAGCCAGCGCTGTGTCTGCCTGCGGTGGGATGTAAGCGGGCGGTCGCGACAACCGCAGAAAACTCCCTAGGCAGATAGAATGGGCGGCAGATGATTGTTAAATGTTCCAGATGAGGTGAGCAGGACCGCGAGAGAATGGTGATGTTCCTGGGATCGCACCATTTCTTGTTGATCATGAAACACACTCCACCGCCTTTGGATTTACCGGCCTCGGCTGTTCTGTCCATCCGAAAAACAGAGAAGTTCTCCGACGGCGTCACAGCTGTGTCGGGACGCGGGCGTGAGCCATGTTTCAGACAAACAATAGATATTACAGTCTCTCATGTCCCGTTGAAAACTTATCCTGGCTCTAAGATCGTCCATCTTATTATCCAAGGATTGAACATTTGCTAGAAGAATGCTCGGGAGAGGAGGTCTGAATGCCCTTTTCCTCAGTCTGTTACGGATACCAGCGCGTTTCCCACGGTGTTTCTTTGTTCTACGCCGCTGGCTCTGGCCATTGTTCAACTCGGCGTTCCGAAGAATCTCAGATGGCCACAGAGGATAGGTGAAAGTGTCCTGAAACAGTCCAGTGTAGAGGTAACCAATGTCCAAAAGAGTTTTGCTGTCGTAGTAGATCAATGCAGATGATAAGTTTGTAAAAACTGAGAGTAAAAGAAAGTAAAATAGTAAATAAAAGCACAGTCTTCGCGGAGCGACCTGAACGGCGACCAAACACAGCGGCGCCATTTTGTGTTTACAGTAGTGTACTTCTATACATACAATCGTGCAATTCATTGCATAACATTGCATTCATTTACATAACATGCATCTCAACATCTGCCAAAACTCCTTTGCCGAGTACACTAACAAACCAGAGAGAGAATACCTTTTTATGCAATCATTTATCAAAACAATAATATACTGTTTCTTAGTCCCTTTTTCCTTCAAAATGATATATAGTGGACATATGTTAAGCTGGTTGCTTAACTACTTTCGTCAGCCATTTTGAAAAGATGATGTTATAAATAAATAGAGAAATATAAAGAGAACATCGAATAAGGGTTAAAGGACCACCTTGGTGGTCTGGATGTAACATCAGACCATAAATGGTTAAAAACTTTCCATCCGTTGTAGTGGACATCATGCATCAGAAGATTAAACCATTGAAATGTAAAGTTTTCTCTTCAAGATCTATTCCAACTTATTTGAAATGACCATTACATTGAAAGAATGTTCTGTTTTGTCTATATAAGTTCCAAGACTAAAATATGCCAACAACTAATAGCTGCATCAGTTTTGTCCTGAAGTGTTGTGTTTAAAGTAAATTGGTACACTGAGTGCCTCGGGTTGAAACTGTATTGACCCCCGCTGCTCTTTTTAGTGGAAGAGGGTGAGCTAGTACAATGATGATGGCCTAATACTGGCTACAAGACATTGAATCTGCCCTATACCATATACTGCTGAGCTGGTAAATACTCTTACAATCAGTGTATTTTGAACCAACCTTTCACCCCCTTCTTTTTCTTTTCCACCCAACAGTGCCCCTCTATTTTCCTACCTCTTTATCCCTTTTAATTAGAAGGCAAATTCTGCAGGGCTGGAGAGATCTAATCCTCCGCCGCCCAACAATGCACAGAGTTTGCTTTGAACAACCGACCTGCGGCCCTTAAACACAAACCCCCGCCTCACAGCTGGCCCCTCCCCTCTGCCTCGCCTTCTCAGCAACTGATCTGGGAACAGCGGCATTGGTGTCCACAGAATGGTCACATACAGGGATTAGAGAGTTGTGTTCTGACTCCAGGTCATCTTCAGAGGTCAGGTTGTGGCATGCAAAAATCACACACAGAAGGCTTGACTCTTTTTAAACAGTAATAGTTGTATTGAAAAGGACTTTCTTTTATGGCGTCATTTGGAAGGGGAAACATTCCACAATTCTTGGCTTAATTACCAAACATAACGATTCTCTCAGTAACCATATGGAAAAAAGTGTGCGTTTTGCTATGTTTGAATCTTTATAATTTAATTTGTGTTATAAACACACCAATGCAAACGGTGGAAGTACGAATGAGACGGAGTTAGACGTTAGATGGAGAGAGAGAGAGAGAGAGAGAGAGAGAGAAAGTGCTATAGCAATGACAGCCTGTTCCTCTGCTAATTTACATATATATTAATGTTCTTCATTGTACATAGAGGATCTCATTAGTCTGTGTGATTTCCAGTCAAGATGCAGTTGGTGGATATTCATAAAACTCATCATTACATATACACAGACACATACATATGTGTTTATGTGTGCAGATGCACATTTGCATTTTGTCGTTTGAGAATGACATTAGTTGATATGAAAGTCTCTCAGTGCACATAGTTTGGAAAAACAAAGATAAAACTATGCAAAATTATACATTTACACATACAACTGTATAACAATGCATAATTCCATGTATGTCATAACATTGGAACTCAATATTTGCAGAAAACTCTTTCACGGTGTTAACCAACAAACTATAGAGAGCAAATATTTTAATATACACATGCATTTACATCTGACACAGACATGTTTAATAAGTATTCCCAGTTAAAGTTTCCCACTAGAAAATGTCCTGTATCTTTAAGTCAGAATAATTTGTCTTTAATTTCTACTTTTGGTCCATTAAATTAGCTGACCTTTCTCCATGACTCTGTACTTTGGATTGGCCAATTACACTGGCTGAAGTGATCATTCTAAAAAGCATAAAATGGAAATGATATTCACGCTGTTCTCAAAGCAGTCTGCCTCTCATATGTGCTCACACCAGGGCAGTGAGGTCATCAGATATAGCCATAATGTGCGAGAATGAAAAAGCATTTAAGAAGGATAATGACCCAGGGTTCTGCTATTATGTACGAGGAGATAAGCACATTTTGTGTTTAATAATTCAGTTATATTATGTGCATAATGTTATGTTTAAATAGGCCTTTTATACAGATTTATTTTTGAGTATGTCAATAAACATTTTATTATTTGAAGGTTTGTACTGGAAATGTAGTGGTTTGAGTCATCATTTTATGATCTCATTTCTCCGTTTTCTTACTAGTTTTAAACAATCCATATCAATGAAATGAAATGTTTTATTGGCATATCATACATATCATGCCATATTTACAAGTTTAATGTACACACACTGTAAAAAAATATTCTTGGTTTAACTTAAAAAGGTAAGTAACCTGGTTGCCTTAAAATGTTGAGTTCATTGAAATAAAAAAATTTAGGTTAATACAATGAAGGAAATGGGTTTAATAAATAGAAACTAAAAATATTATTGTATCTGAACCACATAAAAAAAAAAAAATGTTGTGATAAATCATGAAAATAGCACAATTTGGCATGTTTCACTGCATTATAACAAATAAAACACAATTACGCAATATGCTTACAAAATCTTTTAATACTATTTGAATGTCAATTCTCAAAAATGTTCATTGTATTAACCCACATTTTTAATTTCAATGAACTCAAAATTTTAAGGCAACCAGGTAACTTACTTTTTAAATATTTTTACAGTGCACGTTGCCACAAAGTCGTAATTATGAATGGGAAACTCTGTTAATTTGTTATAATTAATAGAAGTTGAATGTACAAAATACAATTGTACAATTATGATAGAATATATAATGATTCAATTTACAGCACCTTCATAAATTGAATAAAACATAAAATAGCAAATACAGCCGATGCACATTCTTTATTCATCATTCTTTAGATTAAAAATCTTGTTGAATTTTATGAAATAAATGTACATCACCATCTTGCTCTGACCAGAGTTATTTGATTGTCCGTCCAACATAAATACAAACTTTGCAGGAGGACGCACCAATATACACAATGCATTTAAGACATGGATTATATACACAGTCAATGTTTTTATAAATATAATTTTTTATGAATGTTTTTTTTATAAATATAAAAAATTATATTTAGTTTCTTTTTGAAATAAATATTGCGCATGTTTCTTTATATTATCTATGAGTTGTTTACAACCGAAACAAATTAGACTAAATGCAACCCTGCTGCGATGTGTAATGCACGACAGGCTGACTGCTAATATTTGTGTATATTAAGCCTTGCCATTACATAATTATTACTTTGATCTAATGTTAATGTACTCTGATCGTAAGTCTCTGCCTCAGGGGAGTGTGCAGTGTGTATAGGTGATATTTCTCTATGTATCACAGATGGGGGGGCCACAGGGGAAGTCAGTCCACGGGCCTCCACAGAGCTCTGAAAATGATTCGCGCACCACGATGGCTCCCCTTGTACAGTTTTGTAGCCTAAATATTTTACAAACTTAATTGGCATTCTCAAGGGAGGGCTGCCAGCTGCCTGCCTGATGGCATGGATGTTTAATTACCAGGCAGGCATGGGCAGGCAGACGGGCCGACTGTCTGGAGAGACAGTGAGGTGATAACAGAAAAACTGTAAACCATTTACAGTATAAAGAGCTTGAATTTTGCCCTGCATTTAATGTTATTTGTTTTAAAGGTGCAGTAAACGATTTCTGAGAAACGCTGTTGAAAGTGGATCGGACCAAGTGCCACAACACACTTGTAGCCAGTCAGCATTAGGGGCATGTCCACTCATGATGGGGGATGACAGAGAGTGAACAAGAGGGAGATTTGAAAAAAGACTGTAGAAAGAGAGATGGCTGAAATACATTACAAAAGAGAAAAGCTCAGAGGAATATCATTAGAAAAGAAAGGTTATGATCAGGCAAGAGCTTTAGAACCCACATTAATATTAGAAAAGCTTTCCAGTGCTGGAGAGCCCTAAGGCCTGAAAAACGGACTGCGATGTTGCGTTGTTTGTTTCTGTTCCATAGGTGAATTTGAGAAAGCAGGGCGAGGCCGAGAGCTGTGGGAATGGAGCGAGGCCGGTGGCGCAAGTGCTAATGAGTGGCCTCGCATCTCACAGAGGAGCTCCGGATGTAGAAAAGGAGGAGTGAAGACAGTGAAGGACAAGAGAGGACCATGCCAGGACTTTATGTTGTTGTTTTATTATGTTTATATGTGGCAGTCGTCCATGAGGGGCTGCCACTTTACTTTCGTTTTGTTGTTTATTTTTGGATTAAAGTTTAGGTTGAACTTTAGCCAGTTCCCGCCTCCTTCTTCCCTTAACTTTAAACATTGCTACAGTGAGTAACATTGGTTTTGCTGTTTCACAGAAGCAAGATATGCTGTTGTTGTAATGTTAGCTATAGTAACAGCACAGTTTTGAGTGTCAGCTGCTGGTGACTAACAACAATCTCTTGTTTCTATATACTCGTGTACTGTATGATTTTTTTTGTTCTTCCTTGTCGTTCGTTCATTATATTTGCTGCTTTGCTTTAGCAATGATAAAGAGCCATCCAATCTTACACTGCATGTTCATTATTTTGGGGGCGGAGCAATGAAGGGAGGGGTGTGTTTGTTTGGATTGATTTCAAATATCAATAGTGTTTCTCAGAAATCACTTACTGCACCTTTACATGAATTCTCGAATGGTGTACCATTTTTATATTTGCAACATGCTAACAGCAAACCGCAGACTGCAGCAGTCGGGTTCTAGAAGTAAAAACTGCATTAATTTTGTCCATAAGGAAATTGATTTTTAATGATAACTTATAAATCATTAAAAACAGACGTACTGTGAGCGCTGAGGTTGTTGATCAATGGTACATGCTTTTTGCTGAAGCCATTAACCAGCATTATTTAACTTTAAAATAACCATGTTTAACAGCTGAATTTATGGTGAAAACCACATTACCCATGATGCTGTACAGAAAATTCCATCAGTCAGATAGTTGGAGCGAGCCATACATGTCAAAAGAGCCCACCGCCATGAAGCATCATGAATGATGTAATTGAATCAGTCTGGCTATGCTGTCAAAATACTGAAATATTTGTTATATATATATCATTTCATTTTGCAATAGACTTGAAATATATTATTTCTATAGATATAATCAACAACAAATGAATAGATTATATTTCTCCACTGTTTTTTTTTTTTTTTTTTTTTAGCTTTAAATAAAAGTTTGTAATGTTTCGTGATTCGTAGCCGGTTGGCTTGGTTCATGGCTTATAACACTTTAATGAAGACTTTCTAAAAATCCCTACGGGAAAAATTTATGGAAAATAATAATTCCAGAACCAATGCTGCAGAAAAACTAGATGGGCACTAATGCACTCTTTTGGAATCAAGTGTTCATGTAAAGCACTGTTTGCATAGAGTTGCTGCTTATGTAGAATATTCCAAATCAGTGACTTATGAGGTTCCATCTCATGCTAGGGTGCTTCCTAGTTAGTAGGCAATGAGCAACTCACTAGGTTTTTGGAAAAGACCCTAATGCAGAGAGGCAGAAGGTGCCACTGGTACAAACCCAATTCCAAAAAAGTTGGGACACTGTACAAATTGTGAATAAAAACAGAATGCAATGATGTGGAAGTTTCAAATTTCAATATTTTATTCAGAATACAACATAGATGACGTATCAAATGTTTAAACTGAGAAAATGTATAATTTTAAGGGAAAAATAAGTTGATTTTAAATTTCATGGCATCAAAAAAGTTGGGACAAGGCCATGTTTCCCACTGTGTGGCATCCCCTCTTCTTTTTATAACAGTCTGCAAACGTCTGGGGACTGAGGAGACAAGTTGCTCAAGTTTAGGAATAGGAATGTTGTCCCATTCTTGTCTAATACAGGCTTCTAGTTGCTCAACTGTCTTAGGTCTTCTTTGTGGCATCTTCCTCTTCATGATGCGCCAAATGTTTTCTATGGGTGAAAGATCTGGACTGCAGGCTGGCCATTTCAGTACCCGGATCCTTCTTCTACGCAGCCATGATGTTGTAATTGATGCAGTCTGTGGTCTGGCATTGTCATGTTGGAAAATGCAAGGTCTTCCCTGAAGGAGACGACGTCTGGATGGGAGCATATGTTGTTCTAGAACTTGGATATACCTTTCAGCATTGATGGTGCCTTTCCAGATGTGTAAGCTGCCCATGCCACACGCACTCATGAACCCCATACCATCAGAGATGCAGGCTTCTGAACTGAGCGCTGAGAACAACTTGGGTTGTCCTTGTCCTCTTTAGTCCGGATGACATGGCGTCCCAGTTTTCTAAAAAGAACTTCAAATTTTGATTGGTCTGACCACAGAACAGTTTTCCACTTTGTCACAGTCCATTTTAAATGAGCCTTGGCCCAGAGAAAACGCCTGCGCTTCTGGATCATGTTTAGATATGGCTTCTTTTTTGACCAATAGAGTTTTAGCGAATGGCACGGTGGATTGTGTTCACCGACAATGTTTTCTGGAAGTATTCCTGAGCCCATGTTGTGATTTCCATTACAGTAGCATTCCTGTATGTGATGCAGTGCCGTCTAAGGGCCGAAGATCACGGGCATCCAGTATGGTTTTCCGGCCTTGACCCTTACGCACAGAGATTGTTCCAGATTTTCTGAATCTTTGGATGATATTATGCACTGTAGATGATGATAGCTTCAAACTCTTTGCAATTTTTCTCTGAGAAACTCCTTTCTGATATTGCTCCTCTATTTTTGGCCGCAGCATTGGGGGAATTGGTGATCCTCTGCCCATCTTGACTTCTGAGAGACACTGCCACTCTGAGAGGCTCTTTTTATACCCAATCATGTTGCCAATTGACCTAATAAGTTGCAAATTGGTCCTCCAGCTGTTCCTTATATGTACATTTAACTTTTCCGGCCTCTTATTGCTACCTGTCCCAACTTTTTTGGAATGTGTAGCTCTCATGAAATCCAAAATGAGCCAATATTTGGCATGACATTTCAAAATGTCTCACTTTCAACATTTAATATGTTATCTATATTCTATTGTGAATAAAATATGTTTATGAGATTTGTAAATTATTGCATTCCTTTTTTATTCACAATTTGTACAGTGTCCCAACTTTTTTGAAATCGGGTTTGTACATAAGTTCAAGTTTACTAAAAGCTGCAATTAAAGTTTTGGGTTCTATCTAGTAAAGATTCACAATGATTTTCAAAAATAATGGATGAGATAGTATCTTTATAACAGCCTATGACACATGCAGTGGTCTCTGGAAGCAAGAAACATTTCATTACATTAGAATATAATCAATGTATCATCAACAAACAAACCTTTTCTCAGCGTTAAGTAATCACATAAACTATAGACATATTTCACTAACACTGGACAACCAAAGCGTCCAAATACTTCATTTCTTAGAATTTAAAACTCATGAAAGCCAAGTCATTGTAATACTTTAAAATACTCTGGCATTTGCCCTAATTCAAAAATAAACTGTCAAAGTAATAAAAAAGAGAATTATTTTAACTGCTGGAGGAAGTTTAGTAAGTCCTCTAATAAGTAGCTGGAGTATTTAGATAGAGTGTGATTGTCTCTGATAAATGGAGACTCTCAGAAAGGTTGTTCATTTATTAGTCTTTGACTTAGATAAAAGCAGGCACATTACATTTCCCAGTGCTCATTAGAATCAAAGATCTGAGAATACATACAGCAAGTTCTTATGTCAAAGCACCAAATCTTCCTCTATTTTAATGACCTGCGGAAAGACTGTCAAAACTGTCACCAGAGACAGATCTTCATTGTAAAAGAGAAACAAAGGTATTATCTCCTGGAGTCCTGGCTATTTAATTTTAATATATATATATATACACACACATTAGAATATCATAAATATCACATTAGAATATCATAAAAAAGTTGATTTATTTCACTAATTCCATTCAAAAAGTGAAACTTGTATATTATATTCATTCATTACACACAGACTGATATATTTCAAATGTTTATTTCTTTTAATTTTAAGGATTATAACTGACAACTAAGGAAAATCCCAAATTCAGTATCTCAGAAAATTAGAATATTGTGAAAAGGTTGAATATTGAAGACACCTGGTGCCACACTCTAATCAGCTGATGAACTCAAAACACCTGCAAAGCCTTTAAACGGTCTCTCAGTCTAGTTCTGTAGGCTACACAATCATGGGGAAGACTGCTGACCTGACAGTTGTCCAAAAGACGACCACTGACACCTTCCACAAGGAGGGCAAGACACAAAAGGTCACTGCAAAAGAGGCTGGCTGTTCACAGAGCTCTGTGTCCAAGCGCATTAATAGAGAGGCGAAGGGAAGGAAAAGATGTGGGAGAAAAAAAGTGTACAAGCAATAGGGATAACCGCACCCTGGAGAGGATTGTGAAACAAAACCCATTCAAAAATGTGGGGGAGATTCACAAAGAGTGGACTGCAGCTGGAGTCAGTGCTTCAAGAACCACTACACACAGACGAATGCAAGACATGGGTTTCTGCTGTCGCATCCCTTGAGTCAAGCCACTCTTGAACAACAGCCAGCGTCAGAAGAGTCTCGCCTGGGCTAAAGACAAAAAGGACTGGACTGCTGCTGAGTGCTCCAAAGTTATGTTCTCTGATGAAAGTAAATCAGGGTCCTAGAGTCTGGAGGAAGAGAGGAGAGGCACACAATCCACCTTGCTTGAGGTCCAGTGTAAAGTTTCCACAGTCAGTGATGGTTTGGGGTGCCATGTCATCTGCTGGTGTTGGTCCACTGTGCTTTCTGAGGTCCAAGGTCAACGCAGCTGTATACCAGGAAGTTTTAGAGCACTTCTTGCTTCCTGCTGCTGACCAACTTTATGGAGATGCAGATTTCATTTTCCAACAGGACTTGGCACCTGCACACAGTGCCAAAGCAACCAGTGCCTGGTTTAAGGACCATGGTATCCCTGTTCTTAATTGGCCAGCAAACTCGCCTGACCTTAACCCCACAGAAAATTTACAGGGTATTGTGAAGAGGAAGATGGGATATGCCAGACCCAACAATGCAGAAGAGCTGAAGGCCACTATCAGAGCAACCTGGGCTCTCATAACACCTGAGCAGTGCCACAGACTGATCGACTCCATGCCACGCCGCATTGCTGCAGTAATTCAGGCTAAAGGAGCCCCGACTAAGCATTGAGTGCTGTACATGCTCATATTTTTCATGTTCATACTTTTCAGTTGGCCAAGATTTCTAAAAATCCTTTCTTTGTATTGGTCTAAAGTAATATTCTAATTTTCTGAGATACTGAATTTGGGATTTTCCTTAGTTGTCAGTTATAATCATCAAAATTAAAAGAAAGAAACATTTGAAATATATCAGTCTGTGTGTAATGAATGAATATAATATACAAGTTTCACTTTTTGAATGGAATTAGTGAAATAAATCAACTTTTTGATGATATTCTAATTATATGACCAGCACCTGTATATATATGTACATATACACACACACACACACACACTCACCTAAAGGATTATTAGGAACACCATACTAATACTGTGTTTGACCCCCTTTTGCCTTCAGAACTGCCTTAATTCTACGTGGCATTGATTCAACAAGATGCTGAAAGCATTCTTTAGAAATGTTGGCCCATATTGATAGGATAGCATCTTGCAGTTGATGGAGATTCGTGGGATGCACATCCAGGGCACGAAGCTCCCGTTCCACCACATCCCAAAGATGCTCTATTGGGTTGAGATCTGGTGACTGTGGGGGCCATTTTAGTACAGTGAACTCATTGTCATGTTCAAGAAACCAGTTTGAAATGATTCGAGCTTTGTGACATGGTGCATTATCCTGCTGGAAGTAGCCATCAGAGAATGGGTACATGGTGGTCATAAAGGGATGGACATGGTCAGAAACAATGCTCAGGTAGGCCGTGGCATTTAAACGATGCCCAATTGGCACTAAGGGGCCTAAAGTGTGCCAAGAAAACATCCCCCACACCATTACACCACCACCACCAGCCTGCACAGTGGTAACAAGGCATGATGGATCCATGTTCTCATTCTGTTTATGCCAAATTCTGACTCTACCATCTGAATGTCTCAACAGAAATCGAGACTCGTCAGACCAGGCAACATTTTTCCAGTCTTCAACTGTCCAATTTTGGTGAGCTTGTGCAAATTGTAGCCTCTTTTTCCTATTTGTAGTAGAGATGGGTGGTACCCGGTGGGGTCTTCTGCTGTTGTAGCCCATCCGCCTCAAGGTTGTGCGTGTTGTGGCTTCACAAATGCTTTGCTGCATACCTCGGTTGTAACGAGTGGTTATTTCAGTCAAAGTTGCTCTTCTATCAGCTTGAATCAGTCGGCCCATTCTCCTCTGACCTCTAGCATCAACAAGGCATTTTCGCCCACAGGACTGCCGCATACTGGATGTTTTTCCCTTTTCACACCATTCTTTGTAAACCCTAGAAATGGTTGTGCGTAAAAATCCCAGTAACTGAGCAGATTGTGAAATACTCAGACCGGCGCGTCTGGCACCAACAACCATGCCACACTCAAAATTGCTTAAATCACCTTTCTTTCCCATTCTGACATTCAGTTTGGAGTTCAGGAGATTGTCTTGACCAGGACCACACCCCTAAATGCATTGAAGCAACTGCCATGTGATTGGTTGATTAGATAATTGTATTAATGAGAAATTGAACAGGTGTTCCTAATAATCCTTTAGGTGAGTGTATATACTGAGTGCTACAATTATACATTGTATATATACTGCATATTTACTCTCTCTATAGTACTATAGTAAAGTATCTCACAGTTAAGGAATTAATAAGAATTGTAATATCTTTTACAGTGGTGTTGTGTTACTGCAGAAAGTGAAATATATCTAAGCATGCCTCTGAAATTATTAAAGGTGGCTGAGTGTCCAACGCCGCCTCTAGGAACAGAGGGATATATGTGGTATACAAAAATATACATGTTTTATAGATCTACACTATCTCTATTAAGGAGACAGAGGTATGCATATATGGGGTGTCCCTACAGGAGACAGAAGAATTTGAGTGTTGGGTTGAACCAGCCAGCGGTGTTTGGACGGTAGGACATGTTGACTCAACGTATCTCATTACTGGTCCATGTGTCTGCATAGTCATGTTGGATAATGGGCCTGCAGCAGCGGCACGCCAACAGGAAATGTAAAAGTTACCAGCTTTCAAGGGTAAACAGGCTCTTTGCCTTTTGGTGAGGTAGAGACCGTTGAGCAATTTACAAACATCAGTCAAAGAACAAGTGGCCCATGATAATGAAGGATCTTGTTTTAGACATGTACAAGGAAGCCAGCAACATTTGACTAGACAGTACATATTTTGACTTCTCTTGATAGAAGACATAGATAACACTTTACAATAAGGTTCCATTAGATAACATTAGATAATGCAATAACCATTAGCATTACATTTGTTACAATATAATAAAAATGTTAATAAAAATACAACGGTTCATTTTTAGTTCATTTTAACTCAGGTCTATTAAATAACATTAACAGATGCAACTTTTGATTTTAATAATGTATTAAGAAATGTCAACAAATAACATTAATTAAGATTAATAAATGCTTTAGAAGTATTTTTTTATTGTTAGTTCATGTTAGCTAATGTAGTTAACTAATGAAAACCTTAAATGTAACCATATTGTAAAGTATTATTAACATATTTTATAATGTTGGGCTTAATCTTGAAGTGTCATCATCAATTTGGGAAACATGGACAGATACTGATGTGGATAGAGTGGTGGGAATGAATGTCATAATTGATTTACTGGCTCAGTGAAGATGAAGACAGTGAATTCATTTTTATTTTAGAAGTAGTTTAGGGACCCGAAACCTATAATTTGCAATAGGTAAAAATAAAGTCAACTACTTTCACAAAATGTGAACGAATTGGAGGTTTTATGATTACCACATGACATCCACCATTATATTTTTGAGTTGCTATTATAAAAACTGCTCAGTAACAGTTTCACAACAATATACATTTCTCATGGTGGAGTATGGGATGGACATGCAAATCTAATTTCAGTATAACAATATATAATAATTTTTGCTATATACAAAAAGAACAAAGAAGCAAATTACAAACAATAGGGCAAAATACAATTGCGATACAAATTAACTGTTTTTCAGGTAAAGTGGTTTATTTAACATGTAAACACATCTTTTGTTGTTTGATTAACATTTATGACACAGACAGGTATTTGCTTGGATCTACTGGTAATATACTGACACATATCCGGTTTTCACCGAGCTGTTTCACTTAAGCCATAACCGACTGTATTTAAGTGAGATATTCTACACAATGGGCATTTTGACAACTGTGTATTTGACCATTCAGACACAAAGAGAACTAAATTTGCGATACCACAATGTGTTTTTTTTTCACAAATCACTGCGCATAATAACTTGATAAGATCCTTGTTAAATGTACACATGCTTCTTTGACATCTTTGCGTCTAGTGTTGAGTACTGAAACTCGATTCCATTATTATGCACACTATAGATCAGCTAATTTGATCATTTTAAAGGTTTTTAAACAACAAAACACATTCACTTCCACATTTGAGAATCGGAATATATGGTAGTTCATGACATAGCTAAAATATTTGTCAATATTTTAAACAAATAAGGAAAAACAAAATGAAATTTTGGATATTATCAGCCCTAATGTATTGGCTATTATAAACAGATTCTTAGACAGTGGCCGTGTTCCTATATGCCTCAAACAAGCGGTGATCACGCCCCTTCTTAAGAAGCCAAATGTAGATATAACCAATCTAAACAATTTCCACCCTATTTCTAAGTTGCCATTCTTGTCAAAAATGTTAGAGAAAACAGTTTTTAATCCGTTACCCTCATTTCATCTCACAAAATAATATTTTAAATAAATTTCAGTCTGGTTTTAGAGCCCATCATAGCACCGAGACTGTACTGCTCAAGGTGTCGAACGATCTACTCTTTTTTTTTTTTTTTTGGACTCTGGTAAACCTGCTATTTTAATGTTACTTGATCTTAGTTCTGCATTTGATTCAGTTGATTATCGTCTAAGGGATGAAGTTGGCATTAGGGGAACGGCTCTGGATTGGTTCTCATCGTACCTCTCGGATAGATCAGTTAAGGTGATGATTGGAAACTCGTCCTCTCCTTATGCACAATTCAGCTATGGTGTACCTCAGGGGTCCCTCTTGGGGCCTATTTTATTTTGTTTGTATATGCTCCCCTTGGGTTCGATGCATAGTGAAGAGCAGCTTCTTTCAACTAAGGCAAATTTAAATCTATGCTCTCTCTCAAGGATTTAGTGATAGTTACTCATGCCTTTATCACTTCCAGACTTGATTATTGCAATGCACTTTATATGGGTCTCAATCAATCATCACTAAATTGCTTGCAAATTGTCCAGAACGCAGCCTGAATGGTACTAAGAGGAGAGAAAGCATCTCTCCATTCCTAGCATCTCTTCATTGGTTACTGGTGCAGCATATGATCCATTTTAAGGTTTTATTATTTGTGTATAAAGCGTTAAATGGTCTAGCCCCATCATACTTGTCTGAACTTCTCAGTTATCAGCAATCCTCCTGCTCTCTCAGATCTTCGGACAAACTTTTCCTGCATATACCTCGCTCGAAATTGAAGGGGGATTGGGCTTTTTCTGTAGCTGGTCCTAGATTATGGAATAGCCAACATCAGGACATTAGATCTGCACCTTCCCTTCCTGTTTTTAAAATCCCACCTGAAGACTTATCTGTATTCCTTGGCTTTTGAATGAAATGTGTCTGTGTGTGTTTTATTGTGTTTGAATGGTTTATGGTTTTTCTCTTTGTATATATACAGCACTTTGGCATACACTAGGTGTTTTTACATGTGCTTTATAAATAAACTGACCTTGACAGCGATACATCTGTCATACAGTGCTATTGTGGCTGCGGTGTGTCACGTTACGCGTCGCCATGGAAATAATAAGGTGACTCGAACAAGCGAGTTTGTTTAGCGATGAGTTTGTTTATTGACAAGAGTGAAATGTTTTTGATGATTTAAAGTGTACAATAGTGTGATAATTCACAATTGTTATTCATCTTGGTACAGTATTAGTACTGTACATGTTATTTAGTGTCTGTTACATTATTGTAGGTGAGTTAGGTGGTTTTATGAATTTATGTAAATTTGTTGTGTTTTGTATTTACTTATATTTATATATTTAAGTATACTTTGAAATTTTGATATATTGTTCAATGTAAAGAATTTTTCTTCAATAAAAAAGCCGTTCTTTAATGTCATCCACCAACGTTTTGTGGCTCTAAAGTATTGGTTCAGGCACCGGTACCACTTTAAAAGTATCGATTTGGCATCGGTATCGTAAAAGAACCCAAATGATACCCAACCCTATTCGCGTCTGACTTGATCTCCTCTGCGCTCTCTAATATTCCACCCTCACTAACTGCAAGTTAATTGATAACGAATTGTGATTGGATGGGATCTCCAAAATGCACTATGATGAGATTGGATACCTTCGCATGACAGAAGACTACTACTCACTTTTATGATCACCTAGCAAAGACCATTCAGGAAAGATTATTTTCACAATAGGTCGGGACACTAAAAATAGAGCTGAAATATGGGACGTCTGATCACCCAAACATTAATAGCACTGTAATTACATACTAAAAACATAGTTATTATTTAGTAATTGCACAGTAATTAACCGCAGACCTTGTGGTTACAGCATAAATCTCTCAAAGTTCTAATCCCTCTAGGTTTGGTACAGAGAGGTGACAGCGCTCAGATACAAAAAGTTAAGCATGTGATGGTGCTAGTATGCGGGACACCATCCACTGCTAAACTTTTGGTATCTGAGCGCTGTCACTGATGATTAGTGCACGCACCCTGTTTTCTTAATCCGAGTGTCTTGTGTGCGGCAGGACTCTGTCAGGACCCTGTGAGGCAGGCAGACTTCTTTTCTGGAGGGTAATCATGTTTTGGTTACTGACGACTGAGGCTAATCTCTCTACCAGCCTGTAACATGGAGCCCGAGTGGCCACTGATATGTGCCACCACTCGTGAATTAAGCTACTTAATAATCTTATTAGCGTACAGTCATCCTTTACTGCACCTTTCATGTGACTTTAGAAGTCCAAACAACTAGCTCTTCCTCTGTCTTTCCCCCAGACCAGAGGATCATAGCCAGTCTAATTAGCAAACTCCTTCATCCACTGCCCTTACCCATAGTCCTCTTCTTCAGCTGCCCTACTCCCACAAGTCTTTGCAACCAGAAGCCTTCTCTAAAATGTCTTTGGTGCATGTTTACCTCTAGTTTGACATTGCTATCTCTCCTTTTTCTCATTGCCACTGTCCTCCTCTCAAATGCTTGTGTAAGTATATGAACTCACATATCACAAATGCATGAGCAAACTGGTGTCCTCTAAGTGTTGGGGGAGTAACTGCCAAAAAGTAGCGATGCTACTAACACAGCGGCATGACAGTAGCTCAGCTGTTTTCAAAATAGAGTAGTTTTTCCAGTAAAGAGCTACTTTTTCCAACACAGCGGGCGTAGCAGAATGATATAGCACTGTTTTAATCCCATGCTGCAGTCTATAGTGGAGTAAACTAAGGCTGTATATATGAATGGTGGGCTGCAACTAATGACTATAAATTTTTATTTTTAATTTTTTAATATATATATATATATATATATATATATATATATTTTTTTTTGATTAATCGGATAAAAAGCCAATTTTTTCACAAAATACACTATTCCACATCCTGCCCACAAAGTATCCTTCAAACAAAGTGTCAGCTGAGTGCTATGAAAACATACATACCCTTACAAAAATTAACCATTCGTTTTACAGCGAATAAAACACACACACACACACACACACACACACACACACACACACACACACACACACACACACACACACACACACACACACACACACACACACACACACACACACACACATAAAATGGGGTTATTGTAGTTATTCCATGGTGACATGGTAACCACAAATTAACTATGGAATTGCATGGTGATGCTCCAGAGCGGTGTCTTCGAAAATCTGCTAAGAAAAATGCATCTCTACCAAAGTAAAGCATGGAGGAAGAGGTGCGTTTCCATTCAGTGTGTTTACATGCACCCTTATAATGGGATTTTGGCAATATTGCGATTAATCTTTACCTCATGTAAACGCAATACTTCGATCAAATGAATGCGATTAAGCTCATAATCGTAGTAACCATACTCGCATTAAACTATAGGGAGTATGCCGATTTTAAATCGCAATAAACAGACATGTAAACACCTTAAATCACATTATTACTGCTCTGACCAAAGTGTGCATGTGCTCGGTTCTACACAAATAAACTTCATGAATTAACTGAGACATTATTCTGAATTATTCTCTTCTCCAAATCGCTAAACTCTGCCAAACACAACTCAATGCAAAGTCTGCTATGTGTTTTCATCCAGATGGCGCGAAGAACGCAATGCAGTGTAGGCAAAGCCGGAATTGCGATGTTTATTACGGCACCGAATAATATCCAGTATGTTCATAAAAATGTATTTTGAATTTGATACGTGTAGATTAAAACAATGGCTGGTAACATGCATACTGTATGCCTATTTGAGTGTGGTATAACCATACTTATAATGACACGAATAACATACAAAATCAGAATAATGCAAAATGCATGTAAACTGGAGTGAAGAGTTCTGCTCATATCATGTAAATATCGATTAAGACCTTACTCTGATTATTGGACACAATCGCATTATTGGTGCACATGTAAATGCAGTCATTGTGTAGGGAGCCTTTTCAGCTGCTGGTTTTGGTGAGCTGCTTCACTGTGAAAAGTCATTTAATGCTTTGAAGTAAAGGAGAATATTGCAGAATGGCTTGCTTCCCACAATTGAAAAGTTATATAAAGAGGAATGATCAGATGTTATTTTTCAACAAGAAAATGCTCCTGACTAAAGTCCATCAGGCTCATGTTTTGGCCTGGCCAGAGTCCAGATTTGAACCCTATAGTGAGTATTTGGTCTCACATTAAACACATTAGACATTTTTCAACCATCATGAACTGTTTGAAGCCATTTAAAGGTAGGGTAGGCAATTCCGGAGCAGCTAGCAATAGCGAGCTAGCTTTGAAAGCATGAGATCCCACCAACCCGTCAGTACGCTATCCAAAGCCACGCCTCCTTCAAAACACATGAACGCAACGCGCACGTACAGCCAGAGCATCTACAAAGCGTCACGAGAGACAGCATTAAACTACCTCCCAAAGCACATCACATTACAATAATATAAACAACTTAAAGAGCTCTGACCTGTACCACCTGACTGCTCCAGTCTCATTTCGCTGTTGATTTTTTTTATGGTGGTTATAGCGTGATTGCAGCATAAGCTTGTTGTTTGGTTCAGGAAGAACTGTAAAAGGCAGCTGATGTTTGTTTGTTGTACTCAGTGACTGTCTCTGTCTAACTCTGCATAACATGAAAGGCGCTGACGTGTGATGTGTGCGCAAGCAGGAGGCACAGAAGTATGGAAATACATACATTGACAGGCAGGTATGGACATTGTATCATTCGGACCGAATGCAATGTTTGGACGAACATTTTATGGCTCTATGCCTTCCACAGAAGATATACTGTAGATTTATATAAATATATTTAAACCACATTGCTATCAGGATATAAAGAGCCTTGGATGGAATCCACTTCATTTATGGTCCTAGATTATTGATTTGGGGTCTGGAATGTTGAGTTGGGTTTTTGTGTGGTATTATGTTTGAACGAATCATCTGGAAGATTCATTTGTGTCAGGTTCGCCCTCAAATCCTACAGGATTTTCAAACAACATAAAAAATGTTTCTGGGAAAAAAAATCGCCTACCCTGCCTTTAACATTGAGTGGAAAAACACTGACTCTTCTTCTGGTAAAAAGCTGTCTGCAAGTTGGGAAAGGCTATTTTGTGCTTTATCTACAAAGGATCACTAAACTTTTTGCCTTTTTTTGCCCATGAAGTGTAGACTTCAACAGGATCTCTCTCTCTCTAATATATTTATATTTGAGTCACTGTGGATTTTTTTAAATCATGGAATAGATTTTTACTCAAATATTAGTGGAAAAAAAAAAGTTAAATGAACTTAATAACTGATCATATTAAGCAGAACTGAATGAGTTGCAGCAGATTTCATTTTTCCCGCTTGCTTTGCTTCTGACTGTTTAAGGAGAGTTTTTTTTTGTCTTTGGTAAAGATGGTCCAGACTTTCCCAGGCTGTGTGATTTCTTCACACTTCATCGCTCACAGAGTAGTGTGTAAAAGTGGAGAGTGCTTGCTAGTGTGTGTGTGCGTGGACAGGTTCATTTGCTCGGTGAAGAGTCATGCTTAGGGTAGATGAAAGTAGATGAAAGACTTCATGTCTTCACTTTAGCAGGTCAAGTTGAGCAGCACTCATCCGTGAAGAGACCCTCTTTCTCTTGAACTAAATTGCCCTTTAAGTTACATTCTCACAATCCCATCTCTTACTGTTTTTCCCTCTGTTGCTTCTTTCAGACTGTGAGCTTTAGATTTATAAGATGTCAAAAGTGCGACTCACCATATACAAAGTGATTGGGGTTTATCAGAAACACATAACAAAAATGTATTCATCTAGAAAATTAAAACAATGATTACTGAATTTTACTATACTGAATAATAATAAAATATTTAATGATAAATGTTTAAACTGTCTGTTGGTTTACTCATAAGTGTTTTACTGTAACCACAATTATTCTTTTCTTTGGTTATCAAACGCTGTTGATAGAACTTGCATTGAACTCAGAACATTCCATTTAGGTCACGATAACCCTTGTTCACCTTTTACAGAGTGTATGTTTGTTGGACTGTATGTTATTGCACTACAGTACAACCACAATAGACACTTTTCCACCATCAGGCTGAATGGAAACCAGTCCGTTACCGTTCCAGGCCAGTTGGCACGACTGCGGTTTCTTTTTCCACTGTGATGCTACGAAATCAGGATAAGAATACGTTAACCTCAGTGATGCAATAGTTGCCGACGGCGTGATATTGTAGGGTAAACACTAGAGTAAGCATGTTATGGAGGATGATGACATCATATAAATGGTAAAAGTTCAGACTAGCTACAAAGGACATTTATTGACATAATATTATCTGAGTAATATTGACATATTACATTAGCTTACACTACCAGTCAAAAGTCCACTTCCATTCAATACTTTTATGCCAGGACACATTAAGGTAACACATTATTTTGATGGTCCATTTTAGACATTCTACTAGGTAACTTTGCAACTACATGTCAACTAGCAGTCATTAGAGTAATAGTAAACTGACTGCTTAATATCTGCTAACACTTTATTTTGATGCTCCTCAACAGACATTCTACTTACTATAAGTAACTTTGCAACTATATGTCAACTTATTCCAAATCCAGTAGAAACAGCTTGTAAATAAACCATGCCGAACCATCCAAATTGAAACTGGAATCGCATTTATCTTTTAGGCCATGTTCACACCTGGTATTAAGATTGAATCGAATCGATCGAATCACAAGTGGACGACACTAAATACAGGTGTAAATGTATAAATAATAAATAAAGGTGTCTAAAATGCTTTGAGCTGGTCCACCTTCAACCACTTCCAGAGGTAGCGAAAACACATTAGACCGGATTGCTTTTCGTAGCGTAAACGCTCATGTGGTCAAACAGCCACAAAAGACCGTCTACTCTCCGCCTACTGACCTAATGCGTAAACATTATGGGAAGTGCGCTAGACAGGATTTAAACTTTGTCAACTGAAGACCAATCACAATGTTCTCTCACCATTCCTGATTTCTAGCACACTTGTGGCTCTCAGGGCAGAAACGAAAGCTACTGCTCTCCCTATGTTTTTTCACCATCTCCGTGTGTGTTCATATGTAAATTGCATTTCTACATTAGATCGGAAGACCTGAAAAAGCACATTCATTTACCCACCCATAGACCCTCACCTTGACGAAATCAGGACAGAAGTGGTTGAAAGATTCAAGATTCAAGAGTTTTATTTGTCACATACACAGTTATATACAGAATATACAACCAATCATTTGGACCGAATGCAATGTTTGGACGAACATTTTATGGCTCTATGCCTTCCACAGAAGATATACTGTATATTTATATAAATATATTTAAACCACATTGCTATCAGGATATAAAGAGCCTTGGATGGAATCCACTTCATTTATGGTCCTAGATTATTGATTTGGGGTCTGGAATGTTGAGTTGGGTTTTTGTGTGGTATTATGTTTGAACGAATCATCTGGAAGATTCATCTGCAAACAAGTGGACAAAAGATTTGGATTTAAACACCAGGTGTAAACGGGAATGTGTCTCCCTCATCTACTTAATACCAGGGCTTAAATGTTGAGAAATAAAGCATAAATCAAATTACAAGAGTTATCAAAGCACACACACACAAAAAAATAAAAACACAAACTATACCTCAGTAAGACCTTTACGAGCCACTGAACAAGCTTTGTAGACCCTTCACCTTGAAGCTCAGCTACCTGTGTTGAACAAGCCGCTCTCAGTCAAACACAATTTCCCCCATGAAAATGCCTCTACATTCATTTCGCAGAGTAAACAGCATGGAACTAGGAGACTTCAGAAAGGGCAACATCAGGCTGTTGTTTGTTCCGGAAAACAAAAGGCTCTTTTGCCGCTATCAAACTGCCATTAGATACGGGGAATTGAGCGCATGGCTCTCTCAGTGCTCCAAACGCTGGAGTGATAACACTCAGCAAAGGCAGGCCAGCCTGCTAATTGCACACCGAATATTTATAGACCAGACAATTAGCTACTGCCTTTTATATGCAAACAAACAGCAGCGGCAAGGCAACAGAGTGAAGGAGGGATGGACGAGAGGAAGTAATTAAGATGCTGAAAACAGGACACGGACATGCTGTCTGTTGTACAGTGATTTGTGGCAAACAAACACAATAATTAGCCTGTCATTGTGGGATAATGAAATTGCTGGTGTCTTTCGCTCTCTGCCAAGTGCCATTCGGCACAAGGACGTTTTACTCTGAGTCCTCCGCCATATGGCGAGGAGAGGGAGTGTGTGGTTTTGTCTCTGAGAGTTCAAAGGTGACAATGTGTGGCGTGGCTCTCTGGAGAGGTGAGAGCAACTGCTCGGATGAGGTGATTTTTCATGCCACAGCAGGAACGGAAATAGTTTTGATTGTTGGCGTGCATGTTGACTGAATTGTCCTCTGACAAATACAGTCACGCGCCTCCACTCCTACTTTGTTTAACCACACTAGGAAACAAGCAGTTGGTATCAAATTCTTTATGACACATTCACAGAATCATAGTTACTTTTTATTGCCTGAGGAAATTTATCAAGAACAATTATTAAATGTAGGCAGATGGTTTCTGCCAGAATACTGCAGCCAAGGAAAACAAGCCAATGGTCTAAAAACAGATTCTAGATTAAGGCAATCTTTAAAAAAAAAGAAAAATAGTCCTGAGCAATTTGTTTAAAATGATTGTTCATAAATGCATCTATATGTTTTTAGTATTTGCTAAACATTTATCTAAAACTAAAAAGGTATTGAATTGTTTTTTCAATTTCAGAGGAAAATACATTTATCAAGGCAGAAATGCTTCTTTACAATAAAACAATATACACATACGTCGATACAAAGACAGCATTACAACCCATCATGTCTGCCAATGGTCATGGAAATTAAATACTCACGCTTATATAATGTACATTTAACTGAATTGCAAGTATTATTTTGCATTAATCTGATCCAAAATACAGGAATATTGTGAAATATTATTATAAATTTAATATAACTGTTTTCTATTTTAATATATTTTAAAATGTTATTTATCCTTGTGATGCAGAGCTGAATTGTCAGCATCATTACTCCAGTCTTCAGTGTCACATGATCCTTCAAAATTCATTCTAATATGCTGATTTGCTGCTCAAGAAACTTTTCTTATTATTATCAATGTTGAAAACAGTTGTGCTGCTTCATACTATTGTGGGAATCACAGGATTCTTTGATGAATAGAAAATTCAAAAGTACAGCATTTATTTGAAGTACATTTTTGTTACAATGTAAAAGTCTTTACTGTCTTTTGATCAGTTAAATGCATGCAATAGCGTGCGAGTGTTTATAGGCATGATGCAAGGCGGAAACACCTTTAAACATTGTGAAATCGCTATAATGCACAGAGTTGAGTGACTTTTATAAAAGGGTGACAACAGCAATATAACAAAAGAATTAACTGTACTATTAACTGTTAACTGTACTATTTCTAGTAACAGTAGATGATATTTTGAATTCAACTGATGTGCATCACAGGTTCGTGTACTGGCTATTTAATAACTTCTTTAAGTTTTACAACTTCAAATGTGGCTCATCAAATCAGAGCCTGAATTATCAGTTTTATAAAGCAATTCGCATGCATAATTATGCTGTGCCTCCATAACGTGCATATAGGGAATATTTCAAAGTCGTCAGACCCTGTAACTGCTCATTCAGACTCATTGAGTTTTTCTGACATCTCATTTTCTAGCATTCCATATCAGCTTTGTAGAATTCCTTTCATATTCACTGCATTGTGCTAAAAGACAGAGGCTCACTGCATTGCAATATGAAGAGGAATGAAACGGGGGACGTGTCACTGTTCGGGGAAGAATGAAATGTTCTCTTATCAGCATGTATTTGGGTGTGTGTAAGTGCTTCCTTATCAGCCAGTATGTACTGCATGAAGGTGTGTGAGACTAGGGCCACAGGTTCAGCAAACCTCCGGTTCTACTGGGCAGGATCATTCTGAGAGAGCTGATTTGATATTTGGCTCTGATAGGGCCCATAAGAGTGCCTTTGTTCCGCACTATTGTTGCAGGGCTTAAGCTCAAACCCTCTTCATCTTCCTGACTGGCTGGGTTAATAACACTGATAAAGCATCGCTTTGATAGAATCATCTCTTTTTTCTGGCACATTCACTCGCCTGTCTGTCTCTCTGTGTATCTGTCACGAATACTGTCATCTCTTACCTTATTCATCCTCTCGCCTCGTCCTCTGTTTTCCTCTCAGTCTTTCTCCACAGCTAATACCTGTCAGTCAAGAGAGAAGAACCTAATGAGGAATGTGGTGGTTATTTAGAGGATGCTTTTTTCCAACAGCAGCTGCATCAAACCAGGTTTCATGTGTGATTGTACTTGTTTGTGAAACAGACTCTAGGCAAATAATGGGGTTATAATGCCCTTGGGAGATGATAATGACATTTGCAAAGGGGACAGCTGAATATCACGGAAAATACTTAAAATTTGGGTTACACTCTATTTTGATAGTCCACTTTTGATATTCTACTAACTATAAGTAACTTTGCAACTACATGTCAACTAACTCTTATTAGAGTATTAGTAGACTGTTAGGTTAGTGTTAGTATGACAAGTTGACATGTAGGCTACTTGAAAAGTTTTGTATAGTCAGTAAAATGTCTGTTAAGGGAGCATCAAAGTAAAGTGTTAGCGGATATTAAGCAGACAGTCTACTCTAATGACTGCTAGTTGACATGTAGTGGCAAAGATACTTATAATCAGTCGAATGTCTAAAGCCCGGGACACACCAAGCCGACGATCAACCGCCAGGCAGCGTCAGAAAGTTTGAGCGTCGCTTAAAATGAACCCAAGTATGTTGGAAATTAACATTTATTAATATGTTTAATAAATTAACATTATTAATAAATTAAATGAAAAATAATTAGCAATAAACATTTATTAAATTGCTTATTAATAAATGTTATTGTTGCCTCTAGTAATTATGTGTCAGATTTTGGATTCATTTTAAGTCAGCCGTATAGTAATTTTTAAACACTAGGTTAAATAAAACTGCCCAGAGCGTTGGACAAACATTTAACCCAACCGCTGGATTAAAACAACCCAATCAGTGGGTTTGTCCATTTTGAACCCAACTTGGGTTGTTTTTAATGCAGCAGTTTTTAGAGTGTAGTTTTTTTAGTGTGTTCCGCACCATTGGCTGTAGTTGGACGCCGTCGAATACAGACGAATACATCTGCAGAAACAGACTGCTGTCTTATTTACACGCAGGGAGCAGGACAGTCGGCTGCAGTTCTCTCTGTGTGTTCAAGTGCATTTTTTTCCCCAGACACAGGCGACACGAGGCATCAACAGTCTTTCATCGGTGCTAGTTCTTTGCCGTCGGTTTGGTGTGTCCCTACCTAAAAGTGGACCATGGAAATACCAAAATTTTTACTTTGGTCAAAAAAGTTATAGTTTTAAATAAAAATACCATTTACATATTAAAGTCGGTATGAAATAAAATTTCACCTAAAAATTCACATCTATTATCTGAATGCATGTTATAGATCTTATGAACAATTAATCTGTGCATATATTTCAGTTTGAAAACTTTTCCACCTTGTAATGATTAATCAAAATGTCATATCGGGACCTTTCTGTAACGTTTATATTCAGTTATGTTCTGTTTTGGCTATTTTCATTGTGTTTTAGTTCTGAGTCTGTTTACCTGTTTGTTCCCTTGATTAATCATCCCGTTCATCTGTTGCCCAATTAATTAGCTCCTTTGTTCTGTATTTAAGCCCTGTTTTCCTTCAGTTATTTGTTCGGTGTCTTCAGTGTTAGAGTGTTGGTATTTTGTTTCCCTGAGTGCTCCTGTTATAATTTTTGGATTAAAGACTTTGTATTAAATTCTCCTTCATCATGTGTTACCTGTAAGCAGCTACCTATGACACATCCAGTGAAAACGACTTCTCTGTGGTGACGTACACAGGACTTCTTTAATCATTTAGTCCACTTAAACTCTGCCCCTGCACGCTTGTGTTCATCTGCCTCCATTTTTGAGTGCAATGCCCACATTTCAAGATTTAATAAAAACTCAATAAAACCAAGCCCTACATTTTTTCTTTTTCAACAAACTCGGATGTCACAATACAGAAGAAAAGATCCGTCACTAATTCCATTTCATCACGACTTTAAAGTCTATTACACCTGTTACACCAAAATGATTCTTGTACCAGATCAGGTGCTCAACTGGGGCAATTGCTGAATCTCTTTCAGAACTAGTCCATGTTTCCACTGACTTGAGAGTTACTACATAACGTGCACAAACAAACATACTTTTGAGAAAAAATTTTATTCATCCAAAGTTATTTAATTCTGAATATTCATACCATCATGAGTTGCTTTTGGTTCAATGGTCAAAAGATAAATAAAATCAACCCACACTCAATGGAAAAATGTGCATGTGGTGGCATTTTGGCTAAATGATATTATGTTTTGCAACACATTCAAAGTGAAATGTCCAGTGACACAAAGAGTGTTCAGTTTTATCTCAGGCCGTTTACACCTGGTATTAGGACTAGTTTTGGTCAATCGGATCACAAGTAGACGAGGGAGACACATTCCCGTTTACACCTGGTGTTTTACTCTCTTTTTTCCACTTTCAACCATTAATGGTTTAGAATGGTGAGAGAACATTGTGCTTGGTATGTTTTTCATCTTCAATCTAAACTTGGGACTTCAGCCAATAAAGTTTAAATCCCATCTGGCTAGCGCGCTTCCCATAATGTTTATGCGTTAGGTCAGTAGGTGGAGTAGTCGGTCTTTTGTGGCTGTTCGAACACATTCGACCACATTAGTGTTTACACTACGAAAGTAATCCGGTCAAATGCATTTTCAACCTCTGGAAGTGGTCGAAAGTGGACAAGCTCAAAAGCGTTTTAGACCCGTCGCACACTTGTGAGCCAATCGATCAATAATCTTAATACCAGGTGTAAACAGAGCCTAAAACAAGGACTGTGAATCTGACAACGTTTTAATACAGGGGTTGTTGTACTTATTGTGGTATTTTATAAATGAAAAGTCTGGTGAGTGAAAATTGTTACCACCTACACTAAACCCTATGGTAAACATAATGAATTAATAATTCATGATATTTGTAAAAATAATCATTTGATTTCAGGTGAAAAAAAAAATGCTGTTTGTTGAATATCTAAATTTGTTTCAAACTTGAATTGTTGTTGTCTTTTTTAAATTGTACTTCTAAAAAGAACATCATCCCGTCTGCCATAACAGTACTGGTCAATCTGATGTGACATTGGGAACGTTTCCAGATTGGGCTCTGGCACTATCAGTGGCATCCTCTTAATGGAAAAGGGTGTGTGTGTGTGTGTGTGTGTTGGCTGTGCATTGGCTGAAGAGTAATGATGGATGAATAAAGTTCACTCAGACAGCTTAAAATCCATAAATTCTCAATAAAGTAACTGTGTACTTCATTCAAAGACCGTTTGCGTGATACAACAGTATGTTAGCGTGTGATCTTTGACACACTAATGTACACACACACACGTACACACGGTTAACCTCACGGCTATGGTTGCCCATTCATTTGATTTCATATCCTCTCTCTGTCGCTCTTTCTCTCACCCGCTCCCTTTCCCCCTTTACTAATCTCTGCAGGTATTTCTCTCCTCTGCATTATTAGAATGCAGCCAATGCTCTCTATTGATGCATGTCAGAGCTCATTCTTTCATCTCCAACATTTAATTTACCATCCTGTTGTGTGGCTAATCCCGTGTCGTGCCATTTCCTCCACTCCTCAGATTGCTCTCTCAAAGCCCCTTCTTTTGGCCAGATAAAGGGGAAGGTAATCGCCATTGTCAGCCACAGATACACCACCATGGCCCTCCCCTCGCTGGTCCCCCCCACTCAGGCCCAAATGAAAGGGGCTGCGCTGGCCTTCCGCCTCACTAATCACTGGCCTGCCTCTCGGTAAGAGTGGAACCAGCGGCTAGTGCACTTTCATCGTGAGAGTGAGTAAGGAAGAAAGGGAAATCGAAAGAGGGGGGAAGAGAGAGAGAGAGAGAGAGAGAGAGAGAGAGAGAGAGAGAGAGAGAGAGAGAGAGAGAGAGAGAGAGAGAGAGAGAGAGAGAGAGAGAGAGAGAGAGAGAGAGAGAGAGAGAGAGAGAGAGAGAGAGAGCGAGAGAGCGAGAGAGAGCAGTCTTACAAAAATGTACTGTGTACCAGGGTCTAAAATTAACCTTTAGCCACACCTTCCAAAAGCAGGTGTATTGAAAATAAAAATCTTACAGATATTGGCATATATATATATATATATATATATATATATATATATATATATATATATATATATATATATATATATATATATATATATATATATATATATATATATATATATATATATATCACTTGCAAAATCATATACAGTCCCCAAAATGTATCTGTCACATTTAAAAATGCTGGATTTTGCAATATATAAATGCAATATAGGACCTTATGTAGCCCCGGCCCTTTTTGGCACTGTGCTCGTTGTGTTCTGTCTGTTCTGGTTTTTATTTCCACAGCATGAAGGTAAGATCTTACGCATTCATGAATGAACAGCTTGTTTTAAAATCTTCCTGGTCTGCTGAAATTCAAACATTACAATGCTCATGATAACTTTTGTTAACTCTACAGTAAGTAAATCCACGTCACCAGCTAATAACTCTTCGACAGCGATGCCATTGAAATATACTGAGCTACCACAAAAATGGAAGTTCAAAGACAAAATTCGAAAGATGGCTGTGCGCTTGTTTCTATAACTATAAGAAAATTAAATAAAGAAAAATATAAAGAAAATTCACTTATGCAGACAAGCAAAACATTTCACAAAAAGCTTTTTAGATTAAAACAAATAATAGGTATTTGAGGTACTGTATTTGAACAGTTAAAGTATATGGATACACTTTCATTGACACATGCTCATATTTAATGTGCACTCAAAAATTATACGTTGGATTTAATTAATTTTTTTTATGTCAACAGGTTCCACGTAATTAGGTTATGCTGAATTTAATTAACATTGTTTATTTCAGTAAACGTAATTTTTTTACGTAAAGTTAATTCAATGCCAGTTTAGCTAAATTTTTTTAATTTTTGGTGAATATGGTTAATATAAAACATCATACATCTAAAAATCCCATTTATAAATGCTGGTTAAAAGTAATTGCTCAGAAATGTCAGCAGCCTGGCATCTTTTGTTTGCAGATGCTATTTTTTCATATTTTGTTATCTAATGCATTTTTCGATGACATTCATGCAGTTTTAAATGTCCAACAGTGTCCAATGTATATCTAATGAATGTGCTCAATAATTACAAAATATTTATACTATGGTATTTTTGTGATACTTAAGGTAGTTAAAAGAATACAGTGGTACATGTCAAATTAATAACATTTTTGTAAGTAATGTTTTCCTACAATACATTGTCTGCAGTGTATTATGACATCAAATATCATTAGTTAAAATAAATACCAATGGCCTGGTTTCACAGACAGGGTTTAGATTAAGCCAGGATTAGGCCTTAGTTCAATTAGGACATTTCAGTAACATTTATAAACATGCCTTAGAGAAATACATTACTGGAGTGCATCTTGAGGCAAAACAATGACACTGACTTAATTTAAGATCTGTCAGTGCAAGTTGCTTTCAGTTAAAACAGCTCAAATGTGCATTTTAGTCTGTGAAACCACGGGAATAACTATTAGCATGAAGTAAGCTGATTCAGTTCAATTTCTTCTCATTTACACCGAACAGCATTTATTGCATTTCAGGTTGCACTTTATTTTACAGTATGTGCACTTTCAATGTACTTACAACACAAATGTACAGAGTAGTGTAAGGTAACTACATGGGTTAAGTTAAGGTTTAGGGATAGCTCAGGGTTATTATCTAGTTAGTGTCATCATTATTACAACAAGTACACTATGTTCATGCAAAACAGGACTGTAAAATAAAGTGCTACCATATTTCACAATTAATCGATTTTGGAACTCCACCTTAACATTTATCGTAAGAGTCATCTTTTTTGCTGTGATGACTTTGCCCTCTATAAATTCAATTGCCTCTTGAGTTGAAACGGATCCAAAAACATCTGTTAACCCGAGGACACGAGTGGAAGCGGAAGGGCACGCTAAACGCAGGCCTTTTTGCTTGTGTCGGACACTAAAACCAATCACCTCTTCCGACATGTCTCATTACAGTGTCTGCCTGAGAGTGGGAAATCCTCTTTGACTCAAGTTAAGGGGCTGCTTAATATACAAAGCAAATTAATGGACAACATAGGCTGATGCTGCAGTGGTACTCAGGGATGTTGGAGGGGGGTGATGGTGGTGGGGGAGATGATTGCCTGTGATGTGGCCCTAGCTTAAGGTTGTAATCCCTGGCCAACAGATTCTCTCTGTCTCTCTTCACCCGCACGGAGGCCCTCGGCCAAGGATCACTCCGAGCTTAATTAGAGAGAGAGAGAGAGGGAGCGAGAGACATAGAAAGGGAGGGAGGAAAGCAAGAGAGAAATCGGATGGAGGTGTAGCTAATTAAGATCATAGCTAAGGCTGAAATGCTCTAAATTGCAGCGCTGCAGGAGACGAGTCCCTGGGGAAAGGGATAGGATAGGAGGGAGGATCAAGCGAGACTGGGAATATTCTTTTCCCATACAGTCCGAGATATGGGCCTGGGTCAGGGATTAGGTTCTGACTGGGAGTCAGCGGGTCGAGAGGATGGTATTACTTGATCGTTTCGTTATCTTGCCGTAATAAAGAGCCGTTGGTTGGATTACGTCAGTTTTCTTCATGTGTTTTTCATTGATATAGTTATTACTTGATATCACAAGGATGTGTAATGGACAAGGTTAAAGCCTTGCAGGCGGCATGTGTAGATAGGAAAAATCACAAAACGACACCAAATCAGAGGGAAAGGTGAGAGTCAACATCTCTTTGATGCACAGAAATGGATTTATTATGAGATGCCAGTCCCCAATTATCATGTAAAAGTTCCCTCTATGGTAATAATTGCAATAATCTACTATTCAGGTGGACTAAGAGGAGAACTGGCTCCCTCCCAAGTTTTTTTTTTTTTTCCCCCACTACTGTTACCTGATGGAGTTTGGGTTCCTTGCCATTGTTGCATTTGGCTTGCTTAGTTGGGTTTTAAAAGACTCCTAATATTCAGTAATATTATCAATTTTACAGCACTGACCAACACGTTCTCACACCCAACTCGTCACATACTGACGCTTGGTCAGGACCCCTCGGCATCACTTTTTAACACACAGGTAGCCCTGACGCAATCCAATTACATTTTACAATCAAAGCTGAAAATCTTCCTGCCGAAAATCATGCACACATAAAAAAAAATGCCGCCTGAAGAAACGTTACATCAGCTTTGATAGTGACATTGCATTGGCTCTCGTATGTCTCGTGACCAATTGCATCATTACGTCAGCTTTGTCACACATTAAAAAATTGCCACCCGAAGAAATGTTACATCAGCTTTGATAGTGAAATTGCATTGGCTCTCGTATGTCTTGGGACCAATTGCTTCATTATGTCAGCTTTGATTGTAAAATGTAATTGGATTGCGTCAGGGCTACCCTGTCCATTAAAAAGTGATGCCGAGGGGTCCTGACCAAGCGTCAGTATGTAACGAGTTGGGTGTGAGAATGTGTTGGTCAGTGCTGTAAAATTTATAATATTACTGAATATTAAGAGTCTTTTAAAACCCAACTAATCAAGCCAAATGCAACAATGGCAAGGAACCCATTTCCATCAGGTAAAAGCAGTAGGAAAAAAAAACTTGGGAGGGGGCCAGTTCTGCTCTTAGTCCACCTGAATAGTAGATTATTGCAATTATTTCCATAGAGGGAACTTTTACATAATAATTAGGGACTGGCATCTCATAATAAGTCCATTTCTGTGCATCAAAGAGATGTTGTCACATGTCTGTCTTGTCAAGCACATGGCTAGAAAATAACAAAAGCACCACGTGTGCTAAACAAGACAAGACAGACGTGACAGATGTTGACTCACCTTTCCCTCTGATTTGGTGTCGTTTTTGTGATCACCTTTGGCGATCTTTTTACACAAATCAATCGTTTGGCCTCGTAACAACTGGAATATTTGTATTTTTTTAATAAATTTAACTGCCTATTATATATCATATAATACACAAATGGGTATGTTTAGGGATGGGTTTGGGTTCAAACGTGTCTAAATAGCATAAATAAATAAAAAAATAAAATAAATAAATGTAAATAAAATTATGGTGGCTAAAAATTGAAAGTCACACTCCAACATGGAAGATAATGGCAAAATCATAACCCAATATATAATTTCATCTTGATGATAACATTCCCATGCCCAACATGTCTGTGTATGATGCCGAAGGTTTCCCATTGAAATCAATGCTTGTCGAAAAATGATGCTAAAGGGGTACCCTGTGCGTTAAAAAAGGGTCCTGGCCAAGCGTCAATATGTGATGAGTTGGGTGTGAGAACGTGTTGCACTGACACTACTGCATGAGAAGAAAACATGAACTTGAGCTGAATAACAACACTGTTGCCTTCTATAGAGCTGCTTATGCTGAACTGAACTTGTTTCATAACTGATGAACTTTACACAGATATCAAACTGAACTGAATCAACACTGAATCGAGCTGAATAATGACACTTTTCAGAGCTCATATCTGAAGAAATCTGCATCACTGTTATTACTGTGAAGTTGCTTTAAAACAATCCGTATTGTGTATATACACTCACCTAAAGGATTATTAGGAACACCTGTTCAATTTCTCATTAATGCAATTATCTAATCAACCAATCACATGGCAGTTGCTTCAATGCATTTAGGGGTGTGGTCCTGGTCAAGACAATCTCCTGAACTCCAAACTGAATGTCAGAATGGGAAAGAAAGGTGATTTAAGCAATTTTGAGCGTGGCATGGTTGTTGGTGCCAGACGGGCCGGTCTGAGTATTTCACAATCTGCTCAGTTACTGGGATTTTCACGCACAACCATTTCTAGGGTTTACAAAGAACGGTGTGAAAAGGGAAAAACATCCAGTATGCGGCAGTCCTGTGGGTGAAAATGCCTTGTTGATGCTAGAGGTCAGAGGAGAATGGGCCGACTGATTCAAGCTGATAGAAGAGCAACTTTGACTGAAATAACCACTCGTTACAACCGAGGTATGCAGCAAAGCATTTGTGAAGCCACAACACGCACAACCTTGAGGCGGATGTGCTACAACAGCAGAAGACCCCACCGGGTACCACTCATCTCCACTACAAATAGGAAAAAGAGGCTACAATTTGCACAAGCTCACCAAAATTGGACAGTTGAAGACTGGAAAAATGTTGCCTGGTCTGATGAGTCTCGATTTCTGTTGAGACATTCAGATGGTAGAGTCAGAATTTCACTGTACTAAAATGGCCCCCACAGTCACCAGATCTCAACCCAATAGAGCATCTTTGGGATGTGGTGGAACGGGAGCTTCGTGCCCTGGATGTGCATCCCACAAATCTCCATCAACTGCAAGATGCTATCCTATCAATATGGGCCAACATTTCTAAAGAATACTTTCAGCACCTTGTTGAATCAATGCCACGTAGAATTAAGGCAGTTCTGAAGGCGAAAGGGGGTCAAACACAGTATTAGTATGGTGTTCCTAATAATCCTTTAGGTGAGTGTATGTATGTATATATGTGTATATATATCAACTCAGACAAGATTTTTTTGGTTAATCTAGTGGTTAGCTGTCATGGTTGGTTGATCTGCTGTCTTATTCTAGTTCAATGTTGGTATATGTGTGGGGGCGTGTTTCGTTACGTTCTTTGTTCAGGTAGGCGTGGCCGCCTATCAGTCTGATCAGCGGCAGCTGTATGTCACAGCCTATTTAATGCCTGCTCTCCCATTTCCTGTTGTCAGATCGTTGTTTGAGTTCCCGTCCCCATTTCCTTGTACTGGACCTTGAATATTTCACTACTGCTCTCACCACGGACTCACCATCACCTTTCCTCTGCACCCCGGGAAGAGTCCATCTCAGTCCCTGCGTCACACTCTCCTGCCAGCGGTGTTCCAGATCCCAGCCTGCCACATTGAGTGTATTGTGCATCGATCTGTCTTTTCCCTTGAGTATTGAGTGTAATTGCTTTTGCCTTGCTTTTGCTTCAGTCCTTGTTTAACGTAACAGAAGCACACATCATCTAAGGCAGGGATGGACAACTTTGGTCCTGAAGTCCACTGACCTGCAGAGTTTAGCTCCAACTATGATAAAATCTCACCGGCCTATAGTTTTCTAATCTTGAAGACATTGATTAGCTTGTCCAGGTGTGTTTGATTAGGGTTGGAGCTAAACTCTGCAGGTCAGTGGACCTTCAGGACCGAAGTTGTCCATCCCTGCCTTAGATAATGTGTGCTAACCACTAGATTAACCAAAAAATGTTGATTGATTATGGTAGTCATCAAATCACCTTTTTATTATATTTTGGCCATCCCTGATCGAAGGCTAATGTACTCAATTACTCCAACACAGACAGTAATGTTTTCACATACCTAAAATGTTATGGCGTTACTGTGGCTGTAATGAGCCTTGGTACTCAAAGGGGTTATAGAGTTACCTTCAAATGTCCGTAAACATGTTGACAGTTTAACTAACTTTTACTTGCTCAGCAAGATTTTCTCCAAACTGTTGCTCTCCCATGACAATACTTGACCTGACAAAGGAAAATGACCATTGAAGAAGACTGTTAACACTAATGCCTGCTACAGTGCCCCTTGTGGCAATTGCCTATTTGCTGTAATGTTTAAGAATAAGACAAATGCATGAAATTGAATATCTAGAAATAGTTAGCTTGTGTAGCTAGAAGTACTTGCATTCATTAACTCGCGTAGAGTATGTTTGAGGCCTGACAAATAGCATACTGGTGTTCATGAGGGTGATTTAGGTGTAAGTCCAGTCTACATGTACTAATTATTCCACAATAATTCCCTGATGGGTCTTTGCTGCGCTCTAAAAATCAGTTTTTAATGCTTTTGAAAGAATTCTCTTATGCTCACCAAGTCTGTATCTATCAGTAATATTGTGAATTATTATTATTACAACATTTTATATTTTAGTAGATTTTAAAATGTAGTGTATTCCTGTGATCAAAGCTAAATTTTCAGCATCATTACAAAATTTGTAACATTATAGATGTCTTCACTGTCACATTGGATCAATGTCCTTGCTGAATAAAAGTATCAGTTTCTTAAAAAAATAAATAGTCTAAATGACCTCAAAAAAATAATTGTTGGTTTAATTTACAGTTGCAGTCTGTAAATTTTACCTCTTTGTCCCCATCTCTGTTTGAACCCTGAAATTGCAGTTATTTGCGGAGTTATCATCTTTACATGGGTTGTGCATCGGCATGGATGAATCTGATGTTTTGAGGTGTATGTGTGTGTTGTCTGTCAACGCACCAGTTGTCAACGATGATTGTCGTTTTGAACTTTCTGGATTACAAGCCGCCATCAAAATGACAAGTTTAATTACATTCTAGCTGCTGTAAGAAGAGGCCACAAATGATCCACCACCCGCAGCATCCACACACGCGATATAGCCTACTAGCCGGACTCCTTTATGTATACAGACGTGACATAACGATGCAAAGACGAACGGCGGAAAGCTACCAGTACCACCAATTATGGATCATTTTTAGCCCCCCAAAAAAAAGTTACGATCTGCAGCTTTAAAATAGTACTAACCTGGTTGCTTTACAATTTTGAGTTCATTGAAATTAAAAATGTTAGTTAATACAATGAAGGAGTTTGGTTTTATCAACAAAAACTCAAAATATTAAAATATCTCTTATCTTAGTTGATTTGACAAAAGACATTTTTTTTGTGATAAATCATAAAGATAATTTTTCACAGTGTAGTGTACAAGATAAATTCCACAGATGGTGCTCAGTGGTTCCATGCAAAAATATCAATTTTTGCCCATTACACATTTACACATTATAACATTTTATATCATCCAAAAGCCCATTACACATTTTCAATGACACATTCACCAGGTAAAAAGTGATCATGTTAATAATAATATTCCCTATAATGCCACACAGTATAAGGTTTATGCAACTAAGCTGCTATTGAGTGTGTGAGAGGTGAAAGAGCCTGGGGCTATGACAGCCCTGTGTGTGTGTGTGTTTCTCAGATGGGTTTTCCTCAGGCAGTGTTGATCCTGACTCCCCTGCTATGTCATTACTTAATTGGCTCTTTTGACTAGACACGTGTACAATTTTGATTGTTATATCCCCTCTGGAATTTTAGTCAGGCTTCTAAAACCCACAGTTTTACGCCTTTTAGGAGGTTACATTTAGATGCCATGTTTGGGGATAACTTTAAACAGATGTCAGCATTTGTTGGTTTATAAAGAAAAAAGGAAAAGTCAGAGATGTGGCCTTGAAAAAAAGCATTCATTCTCTGAGTTGTGGTGCTCATTCTGAGAAATTAGTTTGAATCGGACTTGATCTTGTTCTCCATCATTCCTGCCAGTACTAATAAAAAATATAAAAAGTCTAACATATAAAATAACACAAAAACAAATAAAAGTTAAAAATATTGGTAGCACTTTAAAAAAAAAGTTTCATTTGTTAACATCAGTTAATATATTAACTAACATGAACTGTAAAAAAATATTGTTGGTGTAACTTAAAGTAAGTTACTTGGTTGGCTTAAAATTGAGTTCATTGAGTTAATCCAATGATTGGTTTATTATATAGAAACGCAAAATATTGTTATCTGAACCACATTAATTAGCTAAGTTGATTTGACAAGAGATAAAAAGTTGTGATAAATCAAGCAAATCATTTTTTACAGCATTGCATTTGTTTTTGTTCATCTTTGCTAACGTTAGTTAATAAAAATCCAGCTGTTCATTGTTTGTTCATGTTACTTCACAGTGCATTAACTAATGTTAACAAAAACAACTTCTGATTTTAATGTGTTAGTAAATGTTTAAATTAACATTAAAAAAAAGATTAATAAATGCAGTTCATCATGTTATCTACACTCTAAAAAATGCTGGGTTAAAAACAACCCAAGTTGGGTTGAAAATGGACTAACTCAGTGATTGGGTTGTTTTAAGCAAACATTTAACCCAACCACTGGGTTAAAAGAACCCATTTACTGGGTTAAAACAACCCAATCGCTGGGTTAGTCCATTTTCAACCCAACTTGGGTTGTTTTTAACCCAGCATTTTTAGAGTGTAATGTATTTAACTAATGAAACCTTATTGTAAAGTGTTTTCATTTTTATTTTTTTATACATTGTAACAAATTATAATTATATCACGAGTCTATAAAATAATACAACATTCTAAAAACTCTTTATAAAAGGCAGAATATTATAACTGCATGTATTTAGAAACAGGACCGCATGCTGTGCTCTTATATGCTAAGCTACGCTCGCGTCGCATAGTGACCGGAATATTAAACACTCTCTCAGTTAATAAAGAAGATATCTGTTACTTCGAGGGTCAACGCCATCTCATCTTTTGGGTAAAAATCATTTAGCCAGTTAAACATACTCAGAATTTTTCTTCCCTGCTCAATTCCTCTCTCCTCAGAAACTTGACCTTAGCTTGTGGAGGATTTTTTTATATTGGTGAACCCCTCCTCTGCCAGTTGATAAAAAGCAAAGTATCTGAATGTAGCAGGAGAGCTATTATAGTACAGCCCCCCCGCTCCCTCCTCCCTCCCCCCCAGCACCTCTCACCTTTAAATCTGTCTTTTCATATTCCTCTCAAAGCCCCTTGTCTGGGAGAAAAAGACACACTAAACAGGATCTCTGGGCAAACAAGTGACGAGGTACAGAGAGGGCGAGAGTGGAGGGTGGGAGCTATAGCAGACATTGTTAAAGGATTCGTAGACCAAGAAGTAAAAAAGTGGAGTAATAACTGCTCTTTTTTTGTGCTGTACATATATTTAGTGTTTTTTTTTAGTGTTAGTGAAGAAAAACAATCCATCCGCACAATCAAGCAATGAAACTAGTGAAAAAACGCAACTGTTGGGGTGAGCAATGGCTTACGAGTGAAACAAAAGAAGGCGTTTTTAATATAAAGTGGCCCCAAAAACCTATGGATTTCCTTGCATTAATAATACTTTTTAAAAATGTGCCATTTACAACCAAATGATGATAGGCAGGAAATATATAGGCAACTTTTTTTTTTTTTTTATTGACTTTTATCCACTTGTACATGCAATTCATCACATTAACTATGAACATGATCCACTTAATTTTGTGTCTCTGGAAAATAGTGATGTATTACATTGTATTATGTTGAATATCAAAGTTTTTGTGTGTCTATTTGATCATGAGGACTTGTGGAAACATTCATGTTTTTAGATTTGTGGATTTAAAGTTAGCTATAGTAAAAATAAATAAATTAATTAATAATTGGGGCAAGATGTCTTTAATTAAAATATGGGCAATTAAATATGTAAATATGCATATGCCTGTATACAAGTCACAGAGTAATTTTACCTTTCAGATAAATCTCTTTTACTGGGATTCTGCTTCAATTATTCAATTATTCAACTAAATTGAAAATTCTTTAAATAGAATAGATTGATAGATTGATTTAGTATTTTACATTGACACTTAAAAAAAGTAAATAATAAATATTGATAAGAATTATATCTAAAGTAATTTATACATTCTGTACATGTTTAGCCAGTGGGGCATCTTAACCCAGGTAGGGGGCAACTTACCACAGTAGTGGAGTAAGATGGCCTCTTTGAATAATTTTACATATTGTGCTATAACATCTAATTTATCAAATGTTTCTATTTATTTCCTATAATATTTACATTGGCTGAGCATCATCATCCTGCACATGGTAAATTTATATCTAAATATGTTACTATTTAAAAGTAAATGCACATTAAGGGGGGCATGATATGTCTACTAAAAATGTGAAAAACATATTTCTGAAATGTTTTGCTCAAAGTGTGTTTGTACCATTTCATACTTAACACACATTAAAAGAACACAAATTTAAAATTAGTGCTATTCATAAACAAATGATAAAGAAAAAAAATGTATTTGTCTTTTTTATAGATTTTATTTTTATAATTCAAATGACATTCATACATTTTTACATATGTCTAACATGTCCACATACTTTATATACACTGTATATTTCATTGAATTATAGTTATTTTTCTCTGTAAGTCTTTTATTGGGTCTGAGGAAATCTAGAGAATAAATGGTGGTGCGCAAACATCCAAAAAACGTTAAAACAAGGGGAATCGAAGGCAAAATATTTGTATTACAGCAAAGTGCTATAATTTATCATGTTAAAAAATGAAAAACAAAAAACTCAGAAGTTAAACAAGCATGTGGGCGAACAATGCAGTGTCACATAGGACTGCATTTGATGTATTTCAATTTGGAGATTAACAACAACTTGCGACCAACAGGCAAAATGGCGAGACAAATGAAATGGGTAATGAGGCTACATGAGGCAATCCAGCAGACTGGCCCGGCAGCCATAGCTGTGACTATGCCGTTTAAAGAAACAGTCAAACGGTAATCACGCAGCCGTGAATCATAAGCCTTAGGTAAGCTATGTAATGCTGGTAAGACGGTGAGCTGTGTTTTATTGGTGCAGAAAGAAATCCCTCACACCATTCAGAGAAAGAATCACAACAGTAATACCATTAACTTGCACCAGGGATCTCCAAATGCCATTTAATTGCCAATAGCAGGCCTATTGTTTGGTGCGGGTAAACATAGACTTGGCAAGAGGGGGGTTCAAGTTGAAGGAGTGTCAGACTCTGGGTGTCTGGCGACCAGTGGCCCCTTCTCCCAGTCCCCGAAACACGAAGAGGGATTTATATACACACACACACACACACACACACAACACACACACACACACACACACACACACACTAGCATAGCCCCCTCATCTCCACCTAAGCTCCAGAGTAACTAGCTTAACTAAAGTCTTCAGAGACGGTAAATTGGGGCAAAGTCTTCTCTTCCTCTTCTTAATACCAGATTTGTTCGACAATGTGATTTGAGGTTTGTCTATTCAAGACCTTTTTGGGTTCTGAGCAAAGGGCTTGAGGCTCAAGGCCATTTTACCCCACTCATATTATAGACCCATTTTCATTCGTGTGCACATGTGGATTCAAGCGTCTGCGTGCTTGTTTTATGGAGGTGTTATGTTTATAATTCTGATTACGGTGGAGTTTTTATTTTGCTGTGCATTGCGAATGCGAAGCAGCACTATAGCAGGTGGCCGTAATGTTGTTATTTAGCCAAGTTGTCTCAGTTTCTCTTTTATGAATTTCTCTTTTATACCCAACAATGGTTTCAGCGAAAGTGGTGAATGTTTATGCCTTTCTGTTTATGCGGTAAATACGTGTCTTTGGGGTTTTGTTCACTGTTCTCTGACAGGCTTGTTCTAAGAGAGCCGTGATTGGCTGCGAGCGCCGTGCAGTATGTGTGTGTGCTGTGGCTCACAGGAAACTCTATTGTCCCCAACTAGAGTCTGGCCAATGAACAGCCATCAGCAGTCCTCACCGCTGATTGAGTTTGACAGCGCTTCAGGAGGAGGCAAGCAAAACGTTTTTTGGCCTTTCATTTGAAAATAGAAAAGATTTTTTTTTTTTCCTATTTTTTTAGAGGCCTCCTTTCTTTCTTACCTCACTCACCCCTCCTTTCCCAGCACCCTCTGTTCTTCTGTTGTGACCGGGAGGTTAAATGATGGAGAGTGGGACTTAGAAAAGAAAACCATCAAAACCTATGAAGAAATTCAAAATAGTCCAAGTCATTAACGGTTGTTATAGTTCAAGCACTATTTTAATCTTGTTTGTGTTGTTGTCATGTAATGCCAGTCAGATACAGCTGATTTTCAACTATTTATTATATGCTTTTTCTTAGAACTCCAACCCTGCTGAAAGGACCCGTATAGCTGGTCACCAGCATATGTTATGTTTTGGATGCTGGTCCCCTAGCACGCGATGCTGGTGTCATCACCGGGCTTCTTAGCTAACTTAACCAGCAAGGCTACTTTGGGCAGCCAGCTTCACCAGTAAGTGTTGAAGTGTGAACAATGAACATTCACGGCAATGCTGGTCCCCCATTTAGACCAGCATCAAAACTAACAAGTACAAATTAACCTGTATGAGCATAAAAATGCATGCTGGTTAAATCTTTCAGTGGGGAACCTAGTCTAAGAAAGACTGAGCAGTTCATTCTTACTTTAATGTATTTAACAGTAAACTTAAAGGGTGTAATTATACATTTAAGAGTAATATTTAGCTACATGTACTTACTATAGGGTTACGGCAGGATTAGAATTGCATGTAATTATGCATAATTGTATTAATCAGTTATTACTATGGTAAGTACATATAACATGTTACGAGGACACTGTAAAATAAAGGGTTACACTTTATTTTAAGGTGTCCTTGTTACAGTGTAATTATACATGTAAGTACCGTGTAATAATAATGAACTACATGTACTTACTATAGGTTTGATTTAGGTTTAGTTACATGTAATTGTGCACAATTTATAGGTATCACTATAGTAACTACATGTAACAAGGACACTGTAAAATAAAGAGACATTAAAAATTTAATTACTATGTCAATGAATCATTGCTAAATAGTTGTCTTGTTAACTGGCTAATGTTAGATGAGTCAAGTGCAATCCAATTGTAAACTACAGAGAATGAATGGAAAAGAAAGGGGGGAAAGTCTTGCTGTTTAAAAAAAAAACATTTTCAATTTCAGTATATGTGATACAGAACAATTGATGAGAACATGTTCGACTCATACGTGTGTTGACTGTAACACACAGTGGATGAAACCCACAGCGCTGTGTGATTTACTTCCAGTTCCAATATGATCCAGGCAGGCGAGGTCCCCAGTGCCCCGCGCTCCTTATTTAATGCAAATGACTGTCATTTAGAATCCAGTGCATTTCTCATGGCAGCACATTGCCTAATCAATGTGAAGAGCCGTGTAAAAAAAACATTGGATCTTTGTAATAGTTGTTTTTGACCGAGTCAAGTGTGGCTGCTAGAAGTAATCTTAACCTGAGATTCAATTATGAGTGCCTGGCTAAGCAAAAGCAAAAGCAGAAGGAAGGCTTGATCGAAACGGAGGTGTGTGTGTGTGTGTGTGTGTGTGTGTGTATGTCATAGGTGCTGAAATACAAAAGGCAACTTTTTTTAAAATGTTGCAAGGCAAAAACAAACTCACATCGTTCAACTGAACAGCACAGCTCAGAGTCTGAACTTGTGCTCTTAATACTAGGCCATGGCTAAGATGATGAAAAAAAAAAAAAAACTTCATTGTTACAGTGTAATTATAGTTAATTATTATTACTTGGTACTTAAATGTATATGTACTTACTACAGGGTTAGGATTAGAGTGTGGTTTAGCATTATTATGCACAATGTGTAGTAACTACATGTAATGTAATGTGTAACAAGGACACTAAAATACAGGTGTTACCAAAACATCTTTAAAAATTACCATAAAAATAAAAATGGACAATTCTAATAGGTTACATTTTATTTAGCAACACTTTATTTGACAGTGTCCTTGTTACATATGTTACATGTACTTACCATAGTAATTTACTACAGTAAATTATGCAATTACAAAACCCTAACCCTACAGTAAGTACATATAGTTAATTAATTAAACCTGTCACTCACATGAGATCCACCAATAGCAAACCACAACCATCCAATCAATTCTCAATGTACAAAATCAAGTTTTACACCCTACATTTTTTTAGCTGTTTCACTCTGATATGTTACAATAGAGAAGAAAAGACTATTGCAATTTCTGTTTCATGCCGACTTTAATAATGTTTCTAATCTGTTATCATCACCATACCTATTTAGCATAAAAATGTTCAGTGTTAGGAATAAAAAAAAAAAAAGACTGAATTGCTGTATTTCTATTCCTGTCAATAGTTGAATATTAATTTGCTTTTCTGCAGTGGCGGCACAAGATGAGTCTGCTGGCATCAGGACTCTGGTGACAATTCAGTCAGCTCGTGTCAGATGGCCTTGATCGTGCATGGGTTATGAAAGAGGCATGTGGCAAATTTTAGCTCAAAATCTCATTGTCACCTTTTTAATAACAATCTCCCTGTCTGTCTTCCAAATGTAGTGTTTGGGGAAAACAGAATAGCCCGGAAAGGGAGGGTGACTGCGGAACATCCATGACACCATTCTTACACGCTCCGGAAATTCATATTTGTTGTGTTTGCTAGCTGATAGGCATGGTTAAGCATAGAGCTTTCAGACCCATTAGGGAATCATTACATCCATGGCCTTCGTTATATGTGCAGATTTGCCAATCTAAAAAATTCAGCATAACTCATAGCGTCAATTAGGATCATCAACAATGCAACAAATGAGTACAGTTCTAATTTCAGCACATCAGAAGAGGTTCAAACCCTTGAGACAAAATGACTTTGAGCTGATCTTTTCTAAAAAAGAGAGAGAGAGGAGAGGAGATGGGTTGCAATAGAGGAGAGATTGGTGAAAGGACAGCATGAACTGAATAAACATGCTATGAAGTGGATCTTCCTGTCTTTTCCAAGGACATTCGGAGTCTCTCTCACTCTCTCTCTCTCTCCACTTCTTTCTCTTTTCTCCTTTCTCATTTTTCCTAAAATACGACAGTGAGCTAATGACAGCAGCATAAATACAAAAAAGGCAATTTAGCTTCTTCTTGTAAAACTTCTTTGAAAATAAAGGAATTTTAATTATGGTGCACAATGAAAAAGAGAAAAAAAAAGAAGGGGGAGGAGAGAAGAGAGAGAGAAAACACTCACGCACAGTAAACAAAGCTGAAACAATTATCTTCTGGTGACCAGTGTGTGTTTTTAGAACACTCATTTAATCTTTTATTTACTGCGGAGAGAGGAAGAGTGAGGGAGGGAGAAAACATGCATGTTTGAGAGTGGGAGTGAAAGAGAGGAACTGAGAGATAGGAGGGGAGGGGTGAGAGAGAGGCTAGGGTGAAAAGAACAAGATAACATGCAAACATTTTGCATATCCTCGCCCTAATAAGTAAAAGATGCATTTTTATGAGGCAAATCATTCAGCTTGTATTGTGTGTGAAAGGTTGTCATTTGTTGTTGAAGGCCGACATTCAGTGAAACAACTGTGGTTACCACTCATCAGTGCATGTTAATAGCTTGACATTGAACAACTGCGATGGTCTTGGAAACAACATGGTGCAAAGGGATCCCAAACTCAATCAGTTTGGCCCCACAACTGGCCCTCTGAGACTGAATTGTTGAAATTAAGGTCTAAAAAAAGGTCTAAAAAAGGTGTTTATGCATTTAAATGTGACAGATTAAGTGAACACTGAGGTTGTTTTTAGGTTCATTCACACTTGGTTTGAGTTCATACCTGTATTTCTTGGGTCAGAACAACTGTATGCTTGAACCATCAAAGCAGCAGCTGTTTGCCCCTGTTGCTAGGTTATGACAATGCTGGAAAAGGCAGAAAATGGATAGTGTTGCTTGCCACACTTATGCACTTTGCTTTTTTTTCTGCTGCAAGTGTGTTGCAGAGGTTCCAAAGTTAGTGGGGGTCCATTCTGCTGGAGGCCAGTAGAAATTAGATAAAAATTTACATCTTATAGCTTCCAGTGAGTCAGTCCAATCAGGAAAGTGAGTGAGCACAATCATCAATAGCAGGTTCAAGTCCACAATTTAGGATGGAATGTTCGAAACAGCTTGCCAAAGTGAACTTTCTGGAAAGGTCCGGCTTGTAAATGCCTTCAATGTACCATTGGTCCGTGGTGATTACGTAATAAATAGGTGTGCTCTGGTGCTCCATCTTCTTTGATGTGGAAATGCTCTCCGGTTCATTTCTTCTGTTAAGGCCAGGACACACCAAGCCGACAGTCGGCCAATGTCGGGCCCTCTGCAAGCATCTGTCGGGCTAGTTTTTGCGGTGTGTTTCACGCGTCGGCGTTACGCTTTGTATATATGCGTATATCTCGTATATCCTTGTTTCGGTTTCTCCTTTTAAATGATGACTATTCATACCTGCTGATATAGACAGTTAATTCCTTACATGCAGATGCAAGAACACACATGCTAGTTTGCAGTCGGCTGTAGTGTGTGCTATGTGTTCAAGCGCAGGTTTTTGGGCCAGACACAGCTGACACGAGGCGACAACACCGTCGGTTTTTCGCCGCCACTAGTTCTTTGAAGTCGGCTTGATGTGCCCCAGGCTCAAGTCCATTGAGGTCAGACTCGAGTAAAAACGTGAACACACTGGAGAGCTGCTTTATAGTAGAAATTGAAGTTGCAATTCTAATTGAGAGACCCTGACACTGTTTACATGTGTAATACTGTAACTTGCTTTAAAGCAATCTATTGTATAAAGTGCTAAATGTGACATGACTTGATTTGAGTGCCGAACTACAGACATATTTGTGCAAACATATCCACATTGCTACAATGCTTTCTTAATTGCTGTTTTTTTTCCATTGCTGTCATTTTTGTCTGTTTATTTTGTTACTGAGGGGAAAGTGCATGCACATATTTACATATTCATCTAAACACCATTCCCAGCAGTGAGTTGGGATGTTTTCTAACAGTATACAGCTGCAAATTTCAACTGCTTTTTACCCCTAAGTGAAGGACAAAATAGATCTTTGCTGCAAGTACTGTATATCGGGGCCTTTCGTTTCCACAGGTCAGATTTCCCAGCAAAAAAATTTAGCATTGGTGGTCATCAGCATAACAACAAAGGATGATGGTATGCAGGTGCCCTCACCAGAAATCAAAGCTAACATTACTTTCTTGGTCAAACAAGAAAGACTATGCTAGGCAATCAGTTACACTAGCTCAGTTTGCTGGTGAATAGTATGACTAAGCCAGTTCACCAGCCAGACCAGGGTTTTTAACTTGCGAGACTCTGTCAACAAGTTGCACCAAAAAGAACATTCTGGTCAACAAGAATTTGGTGGTAAACTTTTGGTGGTACAGCAGCAGCAGCAGGTTCCAGTGGACTTAAATCTGATGCTCATTTTGAATGATGCTGTAACAAACCATTGAAATCACCAAAGCTGTCTTTTCCTTTGGATGCTGGTTCATATTCCCCTCATGGACTAGGAAAATATAACTGATGTAAGTCTCATTGTACCTGCAGTACATGCTGCACTTCTAGTCCAGCACAAATACAGTGGGACAAGCTGCAATGGTGTGGAAGTGATGTGAGAGGCACTCAAAAGGCTATTACGCGTGTAGGCCGCCTCTGAATGACATATGGTGATTAAACTAAGTGGATGTCCAGCGGGAGACCGGTGTATAAGAAACTTAATTAAAGCTATCACTGTCAACTGCCAAACGAGCTTATTGACACGTCGGCCTGTGCTGCCACGCCAGTTCACGGAGATCTTTATCGGTCTTTACTCAAAGCTTTCCTGGCTGGCGTCTGCTGGTTTCTCTTTTAGGGTGTTAAATACGGAGCAAGGTGTCAGTGTTATCCTTCTTGTGCCCCTTTCACCAACTTACGTGTGTGTTCGTTCATTGTGATTGGTGGGCCAAGATAGCAGAGAGGGGCCACAAAGCTCCATTTGCAATGAACAGGAGAAGGAGAGGTGAGGGAGAAAATTCCATAGGATTAATTTTCTTCAAGGCGCCCCCACACCCCCTCTTGCTGTCCCTAGCCACCCCCGACCGTAACTTCAGCTGTGCAGCCCGGTGTTAAAAGGCCCAGAGGAATACCGTCTTTGTCATCCCGTCGATTTGGGGGGAAGAATAAGAGAAGTTTAATCCCCATTGTCCGTGGGTCTGGTCGGGAGGGGGGTTGGCGGCTGTAAGATGATCCAACCAGCCTCGCTAATCCCCCCATACCCAATGGAACCCTCCCCACACCTCAACAATGGCACAGTCCTAACTGGGAGTCAGACCCCAATGTGCACATTTTAAAGAGGAAAATGAAGTGAAGTAAAAAGTTGCCACAACAGAGAGAATGAAGTGCGGGATGGAAGGACAGAGGGCGCAGAAGGCTAAAGGAGGTGTGGGTGGCAGAATACCTTGTGTCCCTCGGAAAGCTGTTGTTGCTCTTTTGTGGGCTCCTTGGCAACAGGGTATGCCGTGAGACTCCCTCAAAACCCTAGTATTCATCTCTCAAATAAGTCTCCAAAACAAGGGCAAAGAGGGGGCCTTACTCATGCAGGAGTACAAAATTCCCCAAATGATAAAAAGGTCATCTTTAGAGAAATCTAGGTCTTTACTTCAATAACAATTAGAGAGGACATTACAACAGTTACTGTCATCGTCACTAGTATTAGTACATGTATCTTTAGAGTTGGAAGATCTTCTAGGCAAAAGTTTTGCTGAAGGTCAACACAGAGAAGGTTAAGACTATTTGCATTAAGGCCACAACTAAATATCCAAGATTGGGATGGACCAAAAGTTATAGTTTAAGAATTTATTATTGAAGAACCCATACTGGTCAACCACTATTCTAAGGGAGGGGGGTGTTTCACCCATAATGTCTATCTAATATATACGCAAAGTGCTTGCATTTCTGTAGCCCTCTATGTAGTAGGCAGTGATTGGAAAAAGTTGGAAGACAAGGGTAGGCCAGAGAACACTTTAAATGGGAGATTTGAGACCAGGAGACAGACAAAGAGTCTGGGGGGAATTTGGATGACTCTGTAGACCTTCAGGGTAAATATGATATTAATGCCTAGTAGGGACTCCATCACTTTGAACATAGGGGATCCAAACTCTGATGAGGTACAGATCTGATGAGGTACAGTTGAGAGAGAAAGAGGCACTGTGAGGATAGGGTTAGCACGGGAGAGAGTGAAAGAGACAGAGAAAGGGAAAGAGCCAGGAGACAGCCGTTTAAAATTCAGTTTCCTGGGAGTGAAGAGGCTAATCCTGCCTCCGTAATTCCCTGCAGCAGAAGCAAACCCCCATCCATCCATCCCTCCCTCCCTCCCTCCTCCCTCCCTCCCCATCATCATCACTTCTCTCCTCTCTCACTGACTCTACCCTATCTCTTTATTCCTCTGTCTCTAACATTCTCTCTTGCTGTCTTTCGCACTGTCTCACTATTTCTCCGCTTAATCTCTCGCCGTCTCTCTCCCTCTCTTTCCCCCATCTCTCACTTTCTCCCTCTCTCTTTCTCTCTCTGAGTGACAGTACAATGCCCAGACCCTCACATGCTTATCTAACTCTAGCAGATGGTCGACTTGGATCAATGCACACATGCCACGATCAATGGCTGCGATAAAAAGCGGCGGGGATGGTACTTGTTCCCCCTCTCTTTTTCTCTCCCCATTTCCCTCCCTTCATGCCCATCGTGCTGCCCAGCCGATTGTCTCTCCCTTTTCCACATCTGCATCTGGACCAGCACCCAGTGAGGGGAGGCCTTGGAGAACAGGGTGCTTCCAGTCCTTAGGGGCTGCCTGCTGCTATTGCCTGCTGACTTTTGTCCTCTAGTATTTCTCTGCATCCCTTTCCTCGTCTTTCCTGTCGTCTTCTAGGTCCTGACTGAGCCCAATCCCTACTTCGCTATCAGAGGTGGACTCATCATGAGATTGCTGTTCTACATCTTCGCTCCCATCTCTTTCACACCTGCCCACCTGCCATTGCAGCTGTATTTGTTTATAACACAAGTTGCAGGCATCCATGACATGTTCTCAGAAATGTGTTGCACATTCTAGGTGATCGTCGAGCTCCCCTACAAAACCTATTAACTTAACTTTACATATACCCCACACCGCATGGCCCCACCTTCTTTATCTCGAAAATCTGACCTGCTTCTGTTATTCTCCACACATCCAGAACTTTACAATATTAAATGTTGATTGTGACATCATTGGACTAGTAAACAATTTTAAGGATATTACAGTGGGTTTGAAGAACAAGCTAATCGCAAATAAATCGTAAATTAAAAGACATCAAGAATTCTAGACCATTTTTAAACTACCCATCAGTCTCTGCCCATATACAGCTTGTTCAGCACATTTGGATTACCTAAGCAACAAAACCAAACACCCATTTTTGAATGGTACGCAGACGTTTGTACCCACAATACACGAAGATCATAAAATGACATTCTAGATTCAAAAAAGTGACCTTGGTTGCCTTTATTTATAGTCTCAAGGGCTTCTAATAACATCACTCCTTTGAGCACGCTCCCAAATTCACAGTCACAAGTTGCCTTTACTTTCAACTTTTAAAGCACACTGTTCAAAGTTTACCAGCATAAGCTGCCTCCTCTCCTCTTATGGAGATTTTTAATTGGGCATTGGTGATGTAATGTGCCTCATAATAAGCCCATTAAGCTGTCTTTTTTTCTCTGCATAGATAGAGAGCGTTGTGGCAGTGTGGACACCTCTGCTATTTATACTGCTCAAATCCTCATGAATATTTACACCGAACAGAGATGGCAAAGAGAGTAGGCAGGCACCCTGACAAATAGCTCTCATGGGGAGGATTTCACTCTTCCAGGAGACACACTTGCTCTGGAACTTATATTTTCTATCAGGAATGCACCTCTCCACATGGTTTGGATACTTGCAGCAAAAGCAATTAATTCTTCCATTACACTCTACTAACTAGGACAGGAAAAGTAATGCATTAGTCTAACTAATTTTCCCCATGAGGAAATCTATCTGTATATGCATCTATCTCATATGTGGACCCGGGTGAGACTCAAATCGCAATTTTGAAGTCTTGATGACTTGACTTGGTAAATATTAGAATACTTGAGACTTCACTTTGATTTTGTTGCAATTACTTACTACTTGGACTTGAGCTGATGACTCAAGACAAGTAATTTTTCACAGAAAACACAAATCTTCGACCTAGATGCTCTTTTGATGGGCACAAGCAAAAAAAATTAAAAATTCTTAGGAAAGCATCAAATGTGTGTGCAGAAAAAAAGCTTGGTCTGTGTCATTGAAAACAGTCTAGTGACAAAATCCAGACATTTCAACCTTCTATCAATAATTATTCTAAAAGAAACCCAAACCCTCAAAACTATAGCTGTTGGCCATCCATCCATCCATCCATCCATGAGGTGTTGGCTACACATTTACATTCTGATAACGTTTTGTAATGATAAGGGCTGTTTCCATACAAACTTATATTACATTGAGTGAGTGAGTGAGTGAATGAATTAACGTTCTAGACAACCAAATTATTTATGTGATTAGGAATTACTTCAGCATCGTGTAAACTGCCTACTTGGAGAAGTGAGGGCTGTCATGCCATTCAGTTGGCCAAAAGCCTTGTTAAGGCTGTGTAAACTTATTTAATATGGATTAGAAGTTGACGCAAACACAAATGCGGTCTGTGTGTGTGCTACGGCAGCAGGGCAGTCATGAGGCCTGGCCATGGTGTCTAATCCTTGTTTAGGGTGTAGTGAGGCACAGCAGATTAGGTAGCCTGCTCCTCATGCCACCCACAGTTACAGACATCACATTCTCTGAATTTGTATATCTCTTGCCCTCTATCTCCCTCTTTTTGTCTCTTTAACACACACCAGAAAATTTTCAATTTCTTAACAGGGCTTATAGATCATAGAAAAACACTGAAACAGAAAACATTTTACAAAAGAACACAAATCAACAGAAACTGAATTGATTTCTAGTGTTCCGGAACTTGACTTAATTAAAGTGGGAATAATTGAGCACACTTCAGTTGAAACAAGGGATTTCAGTGGTGTGTTATCGAATGCTGGTTGGAAAAAGCATTCTTGCATGTTAAAATGGGTGTGCAATAAAATAAAGACACTAACAAATAAACTAAACACTATATTCACTGTAACCCCCACTTAAAGTGCAATAAAGTACTGAACGTATACTTTGATTAGAAATGTTAAAAAAAAAATTTAAATTATTATTATTATAAATATACATCTTACAAAATTGTGGAAAATGTATGTTATAATATAAAATAAGAATTCTTTTTTTATAAAAAAATTATACAAGTTAAATAATAAATGATAATGCTTTAATTTAAGGCATCATTAATGTTACAGTAAATGCATATGTGTGTGTGGTATTAAATTGCCTGCAGTTGGTCACAGGGCCTATTTAGCAATCGTCACATGACCCAAAGCCTCAGGGATCCATGCTGAACTTCTGGTGCATTCAGTCGTAATTACCGTAACTATTCTGATTTTTAAAAAGCATTCAGGTGATCCTAGAACTAGTAATTACAACTTGTACCATGCGACTACTGCAGATTTATTTTGGAGTTAATAGTGCAAGAGAAATGTCCGATGCAAACAGCTCCAAGTACAGCGTCACGTGCTGTCATCTCTTATTTACGGTAATTACGACATGGCGTGAACAGAGCATTCCATTAAGCAACACACACAACTCCTAACTCACTTAATCCTACTTAATTTTAGTGCAGAAAATGCACAAGTGCCAGGAAGAATGTTTGCCGAGTACACTGCCTCAGTTTTGCCCATCTATAATAAAACAGCCTAGACACTAAGCTTTATTGATCTTACAACTTGATAAAGTGATTAAGAGAGCTCATGGGGTCCTTTTAAACACACCCCTGTTATAGATTACAGGCTATGCTTCGCTACCTCTGACTGATAGTCAGTTTAAGAGATAAAAAAAGTATGTTGGTGACTTTGCTGTATTGGCCCAGTGAGTAGATACCTGTTGGCTAGGTCTGGAGATGTTTAGTGGTATATTTACGCACACATGAGTAGATGTGTGCACTCATGGATATCATCGTGTGTGCTTGTGCTTCAGTACACGTGACTGTTTACATTGGAGAGAGTTGATATTCTCAAACCAACAAGATGCATGTGAAAAGGATAATTTGTTGGCAAACCACCTCCACTACATTGACATCACACAGATCTTGTGGAGGTAGCATAATGGGTTTAGTCTGCTGAGGGCTACAGAGAATCACACACACTCTTTCCCCCCCCCATCCAAATTTTCCACTCATTTACCAACACCTACGTTCTGTGGGTGGGCAGACATAGCTGAGAGACACAACTGTGACCACCCGGAAGCTGTTCGAGTCATGTGACAGTTAAACACTTTTTAAAGATGTTTATTTCATACGTAGTTTAAAAAATAAAAAAAAAACCCGTCTGTTGTTTTGCTCTGGAAAGTTTTTTTTTTTAAAGATTTCCTCTGGCATGAATATATAACAGAGTGACAAACACTTCTAGCTGTATCGGTTTCAGACATAAAAATTCATTTAATTTAAATTAAGTTATAGTTATATTTTTAATGCCTCTAAATTAGTATTAGAATATAGATCAATTTGAAACCAACCTGAATGGTATTTATTATTACGTTGGCAAAATTTTCACTGGAATATATACTGAGTGTGTGTGACTTTAGGCTTATTAAAAGCTGCATGCAAGGAATAAATACTTTTTTTTGTTTTTTGTTTTTTGTATAGTATATAAGAAGGCAGCAAAGTCACTGGAAAAACATTAAGTTGACATAGGTGCCACCTCCCTCCAACAGTTCTGAAAATGCTCTAAATATGAAGTACGACACACGTGTGTGGCCACAGCGGTGATGGATGTGAGATGTGGAGGAGAGTGGTATTCTTAAAAGCCCTGGAGTGAGTCCAAAAGAAGGCATTAAAAACAGGCCCTGTACATAGTGCTGACTCACCTCACTAACCTCACAGCTCTGTTAAATGCCATCAACATATTAGGAAAGACCTGATGGAAAACTTTGAGAAAAGAGTTCACTAAGAACATCGATTCACTGTGAAGGACAAGTTTGTCTATGTACATCAAAATATGCAATGCAAGATCAAAAGAGGAAAATAAACGTGTTCACAACTGTACAGTATTCATAAAATTCAGAGCATCTTATACGTTGACTTCCTTAACCTAACCATACGTTTCAAGGGTTGTAACAAGTTCCTCTAACATCTACAGGAAGAATCTCCTTTGCAAAAGCAACTTCTATGTTTATTGTGACTCAATAACACTATTTTGTCATCACAAATCTAATCTAACGAAATCTAAATTTGTTGAAAATTATGTCAACACTAAAATAAGTTGTGTTGTGTCACTATGGATGAAATATTAAATACAACAATATTACTATTCACATTCTAGAAGGAGAAAAAAATCCTAATAAAAAAAAAAAGGTGACCCCCAAATGAAAAGGTCCATTTCATTTTTTATTTTGAAAGGAATACCTTTGGAAAGGATAAGACGGCTCATTTTTGCTTTGTTTTGTTGAACAAAATCCTTTTCTTTTTGTGGTTTACAAATCGGTTTATGGCTTCAATATTTCATTCGCACATCTGGGTGGCACTAAAACGGACCTTGCATCTGATTGGTCAAAACGTCCCGTCTTCTGTGAAGCATTCATTTGAGTAAGTACGGCACTGGCAATGTGTTATACTTTAAATCAAATCTGTCCTAAACCTGAATTAATAATTCAAACCAGTCTTAGGAATCAAATGAATGGATTTATTTTAAAAAACCTGAAGAGGTTGGATAGTGATGTTAAGATTTTTTTAGTCAGCAAGGGCCTATTTATCACACAAAGCTATCGTTGGCTTCAAATAGAGCACGGTTTGTATTACTGCTGTTATGATATGTTTAAGGTGCATTTTTGCTTTTTGAAAGCTGCAGTCCCGATTAACTATATTTTCATGGAAAAGAATGACCAGTATAGTGTAAAAACATTCTTATTTTGTGTTTCATGAAATAATGAAAGTCATATGGGCTTAGAAAGACATGAGGGTGAGTAAATAACTATAATAATGAACCAACCCTTTAAGTCACTGAAGACTGACAAAAGAAACAGTGGACCTTACATCTTAATAAATGCACATGCAGTAACAGTGGTATGGGTGAATGAGCGCAAGACGGCCCTGATGCCTGACAGTGATTGATGTTTATATATGGACTGCATCAATACGTTTCTGAAGGGCTGCAGGTAGCATTGGTCTGAGCTGCTAGGAGGTCTGTTTAATTGAAACCTGTCGGAGTCCGGCTTTTTTTCCCCTTTCCCCCGCGTGCCTCGCCTCATTCAGCAACGCTCACTCTCCGCTCTCGCTCCCAGCATCTCCCTGCCTTTTGTTCCTCAGACCTACCACCAGCCTGTTTATTTTCCTTCTCAAATTAATTTAACAGAAAGTAATTAAATCTTTGCTTCAACAACCAGCCGCACATAAGTAAATGCAGCGTGATGAAAAGGTGTGTGGAGGGAGGCAGCCGAAAATCAAGAGAAACTGGTGCCAAATGACTGCTGGAGGCTAAATATAATACTAAAGGTTGGAGTCGTAGGGGTTAGGGCTCCTTAATAAAGGAACTGCACAAGATGGCAAAAAACAAGAACAGGTCACATTGTTGTAGGCACAGGTTGTGGTCGACTGATGGTTTGGGGTTTGTGTGCGTGTACAGTCAGCATTGTTTCAACCCATGGAGTCATAATGCATTTGGCAGCTAGTGTGAACAAGAAATTGGTTCTTATGAGAGTTCTTTGTTAAATAACAGCTGGTCATAATAACAAACAAAGCTGACACTATAATTGCATTACATGAACTTTAAAAGTTAGATTAATTCACACTAATTACACATACTTTTACATGCACGTGAAAAATTCAGACTAAAAGGACTAAAGTCCATTTTTTGTAAAGTCAGACAAAGTGGGGTTACATCTTTAAATCAAGTTTATCCATCTTATTTATTTATCCATCGTTAATCAATCTTTTTTTTTAACATGTTCTGTGTGGGCCCACTTGACTTTGTTGCTTTGTGGTTTTTCTTCGCCAAGCTGAAGAGCCAATCAGAGGTGCATTTCCCGCACAACGACATAACTCACTGCTTAACTATAGTATGATGCATCGTTGAAGAAAGCAACTATCTAGTCACGATTGTTTCCTGAAACCTTTTTGTTGCAAATTTGTCATTCAACCACGTTGGTTAATGATGTCATCCAGGTGGAGTAATAACTTCTTTTAATGAATTTGTTAGAGATTGAATTAATGTTAGATTTTTTGCTATAAATTACGGACATGGGATCTGAGGAGTAATTCTCATTTTTCTCAGTTATTTTGCTAACACCGGGACGATTATTGCGCACATTTATCACCAACGTTTAACGCCTCATGACTAAACAAAGGGCGGCACTATGAGTGTGCACACCGATGCACAAAACGGCAGACACAAAAGCGTAAATAAAAAAAAATAAAAAAAAACGCCTCAAGTTCGTTTTTTTGGTTTTATGCGCCGCGTTAAAAACTGTTCAACCAATGAGATGAACTGCTGAAGTTACAGTAAAACACTACTTGATGGCGCTCAAGCACAAAACAGTCTTGCCAAACACACATTGATACGACAAAGAGGAAGTAAGTAGACAAAGAAGAAAATGACCTGCTAATGCTACTAGCCAGTTTGCAAAAAGTGTGTGAATAGTTTTGGCAAGCACGTAAATACTGTCTCTCTTCTTCTTCTGTGTGACAAGCGAGTGTAAGAAGCGTAAAGTGGCACAACACCACCTTGTGTACTGGGAGTACCATCTACTGAATTTGCATGTTCACTTGGCACATCGCCAGTGAAAATCACTTGGGTGTGAACACAAAGACACGTCGAAAAACATCTTGAAAAAACACTGGCGATAAGCGCACGATAATTGTCCCGGTGTGCACAGGCCTATAGATTCGTTCTTACCTACTAGTGCATGTACGCACATGCACACTTCAAAAACGGTGCTTTAAATCTCGACAAACTAAATTATTGTATTCGAAATAATTCAAATTGCTCAAGATAAGGATTTATTAAGTCCACGTAATGTAATAATAAAATCCTCTCTTCCTTTATCTCATCGTGTGGCAGCGCCTAAAATGGCTGCGGCCCGGAGGCTTGCTCCAAACTTCATTTCGTTATACTGTACTTGTACATGTGTAATGACAAATAAACTTGAAACTTGTAAACAAGAGACGATGCTTCTGATCACAGACCGAGAGCTGTCGTTCCAACCACTCAACTTTGCGATGATGTTTGCGAATGTTTTCAATGGACCTATGGTTTCGGGAAAACACAGACTCACTGAACTACGTTGAAAACGACCGAACTTGCGGCCATAGTTGGTTAATGATGCTTTTTGGGAAACTCACACCAGAGTGATTCTCCCCGACTCCAAATCAATTGGCCGAAATGTGACCAATGATTGTCCGACCAGTGCCAAAAGTGCTGAACACACCTCAAAAACTGGGCTGATAGACACTCAGCGATGACCTGACATTGGCCAACACCAGAACGTTGGCTTGGTGTGTCACGGCCTTGAATCGGAAGTCTTGCACATTCACAGAAAATAGCTTACTTACGCATGGAAAAAAAGGTGGCAGTTTTTTGCCTACAAAATTTGCACCTTTATCCAGCATGCATACAAGTTACAATTAGCATACAAGCTTTGAAAGACTGTGTCATGTATTCAATTACCGGTACTTTTTGTACCATGTACAGTATACTTTGACAAAGAGATCGGAACTGTAGGTCATCTACACCCCCAAACCTGCTGTAGCTCAAATATACATGCATGACTTTCTTCTGTGGAACATAAAAGATATTCTGAGAAATGTCTCAGTGATTTTTGTCCATACATTGGAAATCAATGCTTACCAAAGCTGTTTGGTTACCAACAATCTTAGAAAATATCTTCTTTTGTGTTTCACTGAAGAAAGAAATGCATAAAAGGTAGGAAGAAAAGAGTAAAAGGGTGAACATTTTTCCTTTAGAAGGTCTACTGTTTGTATCTTGCAAAGGTGACTAGGGTCCAGTCATTAGTAGACGTCTAGAGGTTTGTTGAGAAGCTGTCTTGGTGGGTCTGAGGCATGAGTTTAGAGGTCTCGCTTGAGTTCAACAAGTGTCTTTGAACTACACTGTGGCGTTGATTCGGACAGCCACGGCAGGTATTTGCACAGCAAATATTTTAATCCCCAACTAATCACTTGGTTAGACCCCGCGTATTAAGGGGGAGGGAGCTCGAGGAGGGTGTTAGCATGTTAGCTGGTGGCCTGGCACATTCCTCCTGTCAATGACGCCTTTGTTCTAAGGGGATTGTGGGAAGAGTCAAACATGGTGACCCCCGGAGAGGCACCCTGCAAACGCACCACCCTTCCCTCCTCCCACAATCCACCCCTAAACGCATGTCAGCGGACCTGCATGTTTCTGCATAATGGTGCCATTGGTCATGTGATTTGTTGATGAAAGAATTATCTTACAATACATAGCTCATCAATAGAGTAATTTATTGGCACCTGGTTCTTAGTGCTAGATTGGATGCAACAAACCACTGCAACTTCACCAAACTTCACTGGGACACCAGGCACCTGATTCAGCTCTTTAAAAAGCTGAATGTGCTTGTTTACACCATGCATCAGGGCACATACCAGGTTATAATGTTTTTATCCTCATTTGTAGAATTATTTTTGTAATAATCAATAGAAAATGTACACAAACATTTATTTATAGATTGTAAATGGATAATTTTTTCTGCCACTCAGCATATAATTCTTTCACAATAAGATATAAAAAGTGAATTCAAAAGGAAACTTTTTTAAAGTTCTGTATGTACTAGGACTGTTTATTCAGAAGACTTCACTTTTCCCTATTTTACACACCTGCACATGTATGCTAACATGTAACAGAAAGTTTGACAAGACTCAAGTGGCTATTGCACCTTTTCTTCTTTCGACTTTTTAAGTTGGATGGAATGCAGCATTAAAAAAAAAGATAGAAAGGAGGAAGAGGACAGAAATTGGATGTAGTGAACAATCCCCAAGAGAGATGAAAAGCAAAGATATTTCCTCAAAAAGGAAACCATTTGCCAGTAGAAATTAAGATAGACTAGTGTGAATTGAGTAATGATACTCTTAAAAATAATAAGAAGAGATATTAAGGCAAAAGAGTCTCCATCTGCACCTCATTGAGACCAGGAAGAATATGCCAGAGCAGGGTGCCAGATCACAGCCCACTAACTGATGGAGAGGCCCATGAAGACAGCACTGTGGCAGTAGATATGCTTCTGAGAGAGGTTTAAAGAGTGGAACTGATTGTGCATGTCTCATTCGAGCTCTTCACAGCCCTTGCCCAGGGGGCTTGGCTTTCAAAGCTGGGTGACGTGAGTGTGCGCACACACGCAGACACAGAGAGAGAGAGAGAGAGAGAGAGAGAGAGAGAGAGAGAGAGAGAGAGAGAGAGAGAGAGAGAGAGAGAGAGAGAGAGAGAGAGAGAGAGAGAGAGAGAGAGAGAGAGAGAGAGAGAGAGAGAGAGAGAGAGAGAGAGAGAGAGAGAGAGAGAGAAATACACTCCATTGACAAAGCTCCTTGCTCTCTTTCACTCAAATATATGATATGAGCACAATTAATTTCATAGAGGTAGTCCAAAAATGTTCTCATGGGTCCTACTTCCTGTTCTATGTTAATGCTTTAGTAGGCTTTGGATCAGTGGTTCTCAGCTGGTTTTGCTTCAGGACCCAGACTGTACGTATCACAAGTATCATCAAGTGATGACCTAACACAGGACCAAAATATCCAATCTCCAATAGTCGTGATGAAACACAAGCAACAACTGTCTTTTCTGTATTGTGACGTACATTCGAGTCAAGATTCAAGATTCAAGAGTTTTATTTGTCACATACACAGTTATATACAGAATATACAACCGGCAGTGAAATGTAAAAGTCAGGCCTATTATAAAAAAGAAAAATGTAGGGTGGTGACTTCTGTCAATTGGTTGTTGATTGGATGGAGTCAGATCTTAATGTGAGCTTTCAGTTGATTTTAAGAAAGTCTGGCATATGTCACCAGAGGAAAGTCTGTTGTTTCACTACAAGGTAAAAAATAAAGTAAACATTAACAACTGCATGGATTAATTATTATATAAGATCAATATTATGCAATAAAAAATATATAGGGTGAATTATCTATTTCATGCCGACTTTAATGTATAAATATTAGGCTTAACAAAATGTAAAAGATGACAAGCTGAATAGAAAAAGACAATTTTATAAATGCATAAACAACAGAAAAAGTGTGATTGGAGGCAAGGCTTCCACATCAAGGGAAAATTACTATACTATAATATACTGCCAAAAGTTTTGAACTTTTTGATCACATGAACTTTAATGATGTTGGACTAGAAGGCCTGGCTCACAGTCTCCGCTCTAATTCATCCCAAAGGTGTTCTATCGGGTTGAGGTCAGGACTCTGTGCAGGCCAGTCCCTCCACACCAAACTCACTCATCCATGTCTTTATGGACCTTGCTTTGTGCGCTGGTGTGCAGTCATGTTGGAAAAGGAAGGGGCCATCCCTAAACTGTTCCCACAAAGTTGGGAGCATGATATTGTCCAAAATGTCTTGGTATGCTGAAGCATTAAGAGTTAATTTCACTGGAACTAAGGGGCCATGCCCAACCCCTGAAAAACAACCCCACATCACAACTGCCCCACCAAACTTTACACTTGGCACAATGCAGTCAGGCAAGTACCGTTTTCCTGGCAACCAAACCCAGACTCGTCCATCGGATTGCCAGACAGAGAAGTGTGATTCGTCACTCCAGAAAACACGTCTCCACTGCTCTAGAGTCCAGTGGCGGCATGCTTTACACCACTGCATCCCACGCTTTGCATTGCACTTGGTGATGTAAGGCTGGATGAGCTGCTCGGCCATGGGAACCCATTCCATGAAGCTCTCTACGCACTGTTCTTGAGCTAATCTGAAAGCCACACAAAGTTTGGAGGTCTATAGCTATTGACTCTGCAGAAAGTTGTCAATTTCTGCGCACTGTGCACCTCAGCATGCGCTGACCCCACTTTGTGATTTTACGTGGCCTACCACTTCATGGCTGAGTTGCTGTTGTTCTCAATTGCTTCCACTAACATTATAATACCACTAACAGTTGACTGTGGAATATTTAGTAGTGAGAAAATTTCATGAATGGACTTATTGCACTGGTGACAACCTATCATGGTACCACGCTTGAATTCACTGAGCTCCTGAGAGCGACCCATTCTTTCACAAATGTTTGTAGAAGCGTCTGCATGCCTAGTGCTTGATTTTATACACCTGTGGCCATGGAAGTGATGGAACACCTGAATTCAATGATTTGGAGGGGTGTCCCAATACTTTTGGCAATATAGGTGACTATAGTGTATATGCTTATCACAAGTTTCATATATATTATGTTTATATTTTTTTTAAAGAATGTGTGGCATAATTGGATCTGGATCAGGGAACATAGTAGAAAAAAATCCATGAGCTACGAAATAAATGGAAATGTATCTGATTTTAATGTTCAACACTATTATCAATTGTACAGAAGAAGAGAGAGTCAGAGAATCGGAGAGTGAGAGCAGGGCTCTGGATTGAGATCTCTGGCCCGTCCCCTGCTGACACTCATGCAGGCAGATCACAGGCTCATCATGTCGCCTGTGTTTGCCCAGAGCCTCCTTCATCAAATGACACGTTTGCCACACGTTTATCTTTATCAGATCTGCCGAGAACCAGAGATGAGAGACAGCGAGGGGGAGCGGAGGACGAGAGCTATTGCCTCTCTCGCACTCTCTCTTTGTACCCGCCATCGCCTGGGGGCCAATTACCTTCTCCTCTGACAGGAGCCCCCCTCCCCTCCTTTCTGCCGCTCTCCCTCGTTCTCCTGCGCTACAACTCCAGCAACATCTGCCTCTGAATATGCAATCAGCTTGTCAAGGAATCAAGGAAACATATATACATACAAATGTAGTGGCAGGTGTAGAGCTAATATTTACTGACATCAGATCTGTCCGTACTTACTCGCCTCTCATCTGAAGCTGGAGGAAGAGACAAGAGCACTGCCAACTGATCCTGAACTCCACAAGGACTGCTATTCTGAACCTGATGTCAAAACCACCTCTTATGGCTGTACTACAGTATCATAAACCAAGAAGCTAGTTTACTATTTAAAATCGGCATGAAACGGAAGATGTGATAATCTTTTCTTACTTATTTTGAAGTATTATATCCAAGTGAAACAGCTTCTGGAATGTACATGTACAGTATGAGTGATAAAACATTTTTTATTTTTATTTTGGGTCCGCAGGAAAACTGTATTTGTTAGATCATTCTTTTGTTTTGTTTAGGCTACTTCTGTTTAATATTTTTCAGACATGAATGTGTGACATCGTAATAAAGTGCAGGTGGCCAACTCTGGCCCTCGAGGTCCACTTTCCTGCAGAGTTTAGCTCTAACCCTAATCACCTAATCAATGTCTTCAGAATTACTAGAAAGACACAGGCAGGTCATTTTGATGAGGGTTGGAGCATAATTCTTCAAGGGTTAGTTCACCCAAAAATGAAAATTCTGTCATTTATTACTCACCCTCATGTTGTTGCAAAACATCCCGTAAGACCTTCGTTCATCTTCATAACACAAATGAAGGTATTGATCAAATCCGAGAGCTCTCTGAACCATCCATAGGCAGCAACATCATTGCAACTTTCAAGGCCCAGGAAGGTAGTAAAGATATTGTTAAAATAGTCCATGTGACTACAGTCAAAACAAACATAAATAACAACTTTATTCAACAATTTCTTTTCGTTTGTGTCATTCTCCTGTGCTGTTGACGTAGTAAATACAGTGCCACACTTATGAGTTCTACGGCAGAGACCAGAATATCACAGAAACTAGGGACTTGACTTTGACAAGTAAGCAATCCCTTATCCCCCACCAAAACACACCCTAGCAACTACCTGAAGACTGATTAAAGTCAGTTTCATATAGTATTTCTAACCATTTCAAAAATAATTTAATGGTTCTTCATATCAATAACCATTTTTAACATGTAGGGTTCTTGAGTTGACTATACTGTTATTTGGAGATCTAAAAGTCCTTCATGTCACATTATGTGTTCTTCTGATCAGTGTGCTAAGTATTATCTATTAATAGTGGATAAGTGAAGCCCTCCAGGGTTCTTTGAGACTCCAATATATAGGTTTTCTGGTGGGGGGTGTGGCTCATAGAACTTGATAAGGTCCTCTTCTGGCATCACAGGAACTATAAAAAGTCTTTCAATAACATAATTCGAGCATCACAGGAAATTATAAAGCTTCTCCTAAGTCATCACAGGCGCTTAAAACAATACTCTGTTTTAGTCAGAGTTTTTTTTTTTTTTTTTTTTTGTAATGAGAATTTCATATTCATAGATTTGTCAGTTTTACTCAAAAAAAAAAAAAAACCTAACTTTAGATGAGTATAAAAATATTAGTTGACAAGAAAGTGCAAAATGTAACCAAATATTCCAACATTTTATATATTAATTTATATATGTATGTACAATTACGAAGATGAGATGAAAAATATGCATCATGGTGCTAATTAAATAAGGGCTTTCAGGGGCGGGAGTACCAGTTTTTTGGCATGTTTGCTCACACAGGAACTGGGAATGATTTTAGCTATAGAAACGCATTTTGTGAGGACTAAAGGGGCTTTCATACTGGGTAGTTATAGGAACTAGCCACCAGGGTGATCCCATGAGAACTAAGTTTTCCCTTCGTCATTTAACAAAATTTGTGAAAAATGTCCTAGTTGTGAAAAGCTGAGCTCCTGAAATAACATCATTTTCATTGTCTCTGTGTATTCACAATGACTTGCTTATTCCCAAAAGCATGTAACTAATACATAAATTTACATTTGTCTCTAACCAATGTATATTCACTGTTCAAGTGGATCAAGCCACGACATTATTGATTTGTTTGGATTATCTGAAATAATGACATACTTTTTAGATAAAAAAGCCAACCGACATTATTGCTGTTTTCCATGTTCGTGGAGTAAGTTCATGGAGTAAGTATATGTAAACTGTGTTTACAAAGCTTTTAAAAAATTGTGGGCACAGGTGTTTTGTATGTCATGCGTTCAGCCAATCAACGTACACTTACGTCACTGGTAGTTCCTATTGCGCAGTGTTACACTCTACTCTGAAGCAGGAGCTAGGGAACTGGGAATGATTTTGGTTATAGGAATGCCTTTTGGGGGAATAAATTAGCTCCTACTTCAGAGGTCTAACCCAGCACAATAGGAACAGCAAGTGATGTAAGCGTACGTTGATTAGCTGAATGCATGACATACGAAACGAAAGCGGCATTTTTAAAAAGAGTTTACATATACTTACTCCACAAACATGGAAAACAACGCTAAGTCATAAACATACAGAAAGCTAATGTTAAAGTCCTGTCGCCTTTGTCTGCGGTGTTTGAGTTCTTTTCTCAGCCTTGATATGTAGCACTGCGATATGTCGAAGGAGTTTTCGTCTCTTAGCCCAACTACATAATTTAAACATCCTACATTCCAGCTCCATTATCATGAAACCCACGACACACAACAAAAACACAGCTCCTATCACGGCATCCTCCATTTTCCAGTTGTTGACGCTGTTGAAAGCCGTGCTCATATGATGTCACTGTCGGTTGGCTTACATGACTTCAGAGTTCCTACTGGTGGTGCGAATGGAAAAAACTGGTACTCCCGCCCCTGAAAGCCCTCATTTAATTAGCACCATGATGCATATTTTTCATCTCATCTTTGTAATTGTTAACACTGATGAAATAAATAAAAAAAACATAGATTTCAGTAATCTTCTTCCTAGATAGAATTAGAGGAACAAGTTCTTCGATGACATCACATGAAATTATAACAATGGGTTTGTTTAGTCCAGACCAAAAAAAAAAAAAAACATTTAGTCCTGGTCCGCTTAGTGTTCACATTGGCATTTTAACACCGAACCTAAAGGCAAAGGGACATGTTCACAGCCTGATCAGGCTTTTATTACGTATATTTTGCGATGGAAACAATGCGCTTAAATGCGCTTGTTGTATGTGCCTACACATGATCGTATTTTGACCAGCTGAGAACTCATGAAGTCAAAAAAGCGACAGGAATCCCTCCGTCACACACACCAACGAAGATCTGCTGCAAGGAGACGCAGTTCTGATGCCTGTACCGAATGGTGATGGGCAACATCGCAACTCAGACGAGAAAAAACAGGTATGCTTAAGCATTGTGTCCTTTTTAGTGTCGCATCTTGTCATCATGTCTCATTTTTGGTCCGTGTTGCGCTCATATTTCAGTTGTTCAGTTTGTTTGGAAGCGGACCGAGACCCATCTTTTCAGCGGTTTTGGTGCACTTGTTTGGTTCGGGTGGCAGCGTTCACACTTATTCAGATGAACCGCACCAGGGTTCGTTTAATCGAACTAAACATGTGAACACAACCTTTTGTCTTGAGGCATAACAAGAACTAAAAAGGTTCTCCTACATGTCAGGAACTTACAAAGTTTCTCCTATGACTGTAAAACTCATTTTGGTTTTATTTTAAGGGTGCAGGTTTGTTCAACCTAATCTGAAAACTCTGAAAACCGGTCATTCCAATGTTGGTTTGGAAAAAAAAAAAGTTTTGTTAATACTGAATGTTATGTGAGCAGCGAGGAGCAACACAATGTGTTCGAGCTTGGAGCTTTTTCAGCTGTCACAGTGAAACTGAAGAGGAAAAAAGAAACAGAGACAGACACAGACATAGATGCAGATTATCCTCTCTCTCATTTTACATCCAGAGATTGCAGGAGCATCAGCACCTCAGAGAGAGAGAGAGAGAGAGAAAGCGATAGAAAGAGGGAGGGCTGGGATGACAGGAACAGGCTGTGTTTTGACAGCTGTCTCTTTTATGGGACCAGTCACAATCTCATCCTTCTTTGAGATTAGAGAAACAGAGAGAGGAGAGATGGGAAGAAACAGAGAATTCTATTCTTGCAAAGTGTATGAAGTTTAGGAACAAGTGAGGAAAAAAGACACACAAGGGCATGAGAAGAATGATACACTGAACTAAAGCCATAGGAGTAGCAGAAGACAGAGTGCAGAGTGAAAAAACGAGAGACACCGAAACACTAAGAAAGGAAGAGAGGGAGAGTGCAGATATAGAAAGAAAGCATTTGCATAATGTCCTCCACCACAGTCGGACCCCGAGGCTAGCCGCTCAGGATAACAGTGGGCCAATACTCTTAATTCAATCTCGTTATTTTTTCTAATACTTGAGAAATTAATAATTCTGGCCCCCGCCTCCGCAAACCACCATGAGCGCTGAGCATCACAGAGCTGCCTAAGTTTGTAACTTTAACCCAAGCAATTGATGTGGGGAGGCCCTTCAGGCAGACCTACTAATGAATGGATTGCATGTGAGAGAGGGAAGTTAAAAGATGGTCTTTTATAAAGTAATTTAAGAAAATCCTGTTAGCTGGATCAAGTACAAGAGTTTAATTTCTCAAAATGGGGGAATAAGTGAAGGCTTTTTTTCCCCATGTCTCCTTCAGACTCAGAGATATGCTGTATAATGCGCACACACAACACAAGCACACAATGCAAACGCACACACACTCAGTTTTAGTAAATAACAAACTGGGTAAGTGTTAATGTGTGGATAATGTAACGAGAAATGAAACCACTTAGTCTAGTAAACATTGGATAAGTTACGGGAAGCCAAAGCTTAGACAGATATTAATCATATCAGATTTACAATACTTCATACAGCATCTGTAGGACACACATCCACCTCTCGCTCAGACAGACACAGACACACACACACACACACACACACACACACACACACACAGTGAAGATTCTCATATTATATGTTTTTCTTTATCAGGACACACATTGATTCACTTTGTCATTTAGCTGTTTTTTTATCCCTTTGTTCTTTGACAAAAGATCATCCTACATAAATAAATAAATACACAATTATTAATATTATTTGTATTTATTTATTAATTCATAATATGTTATAATTACTGTTATTTATATAGTCTACAATTATTTAATGATATTGGTGTTAATTCCATTATTCTTTAACCAAAGATCATCCTAAATAAATAAATATGCAATATTAACTATAATAACTATGTGATTGTTTTATATTATATGATATAATAATTATTTATATTTGCTACATTTTATTTAATAATTACTATATTATATTTGGTTTTAATTCTATTGTTCTTTGACCAAAGATCTTCCTAAATAAATCAATATGCAATATTAATTATAATACATTATAAAATAACACACATTATAATTATTGGTTTTTTTTTTTTGTATTGGCTACTATTACTCAATTATTAATATATTTGATTAGATCATTCCATTGTTTTTTGACCAAACATCATGATACATAAATAACAAAAAACAAAAAAATGCAATAATAACTATAATAATAATAATAATAATAATAATGTATATTATTGTTTTATTATATTACATATGTATATTACATTTTACTGATCTTTTTGGCCACAACATTAAACAGGTAACTTTGAATAACTGATTATTTGAGGTTAAAATATAAATCTAGATTTTATTATTCAAACGGCAGTGAAACTAAATTGATAAATCTGTCACAACAAAGCGTTCTGTTTGAATGATTGACCTTTTGTTTGAATGTTTGGACTGTAAATGTTTGACCTTCTGTTTGAATGTTTGGACTGTAAATGTTTGACCTTCTCTTCACACATAATGATATCATACAAAATTACAAAAGTTTTCACTGTATGAAAACAAGAGTTTGGCATTGACATTTTTGCAATGCACTGGAAAAGGCAGTTGAAAATATACACACAGTAAATGAAGGTCAGACACAATTATATTATATAGTATGCACACTATGATTATAATTTATTTTTTATTTTACATGTTTTACTCTGCGCGATATTGTGTGTTCATTGTCATGGTCAAATGTTTGTTTTATTTTTATTTTGAATGCTTCCTGCTTTTCATGCTATAAAGTAGCTGACGAATTATTTCAAATGGTTGCAATTTTGTTAAAATTCTAAATCATTTCTGTCAGTTTTATTTGCAGGTGTCATATGACATTCTACGTTGTTATCGCAAATGCCTCATTAATTAAGTTAATGCTAATTTAGCCTTTCTCCTTGTCTCTCTCTCATCTGTGCCTTGGGACGCGTCTTTAGAGCTGGAGGGCAATTGAGAGATACTGAAGTGGCTAGATGGCAAGGACTGACTTTGGTAGACGCGCACACACACACACACACACACACACACACACACACACACACACACACACACACACACACACACACACACACACACACACACACTGTCTCTCTCACACACAGTTATCCTCACTCCTGGCAGACATACACAAACATTCCCAATTTCTAATCTCTCTCTCTCTAATCTAATTTTCATCATTCTCTCCCTTGCTCTTTCTCTCTCTCTCCTCAATGCCAGCCAACTCTCTTTTTCTAAATTCTCTCTCCTCTCAGCTCTCTTTCTATCTCCTATTTCCCTTTTTGTTCTCTCTCTCTCTCCCTCTCTCTTTTCCTCTCCTCTCTCTGCATCTCTTACAAAGGCAGCAGGCAGTATGCCTCCCCTGAAAATGAGGCCACGCACGGCAAGTATGCAAATGAAAGCAGTGCTGCTGGATTAGAATGGGACACCATATACCCTAAATCATGATTGTCAATCATGGCGAGGGATTAAGGGATACGGGCTTATAGACCTAAAAAAGCAACACTTCCCCCCCCGGGCGCACTTCCATTGTGAAAGAGGGAGTGTGGGAGAGAGGGCTTGTTGGGGGGCTGCTTTAGTGCACTACTGCCCTCTGCCTTTCCGTCAAGTTTACTGCAGGCTCAGAGCCGAGCAGCTCGAGTAGTGTGTGTTTCAGAACAGCTCAGTGGATTCCTGATCAGCGCCAAGAAGCTTAAAATATTCCACATATTGTTTTATTTTAAGACCAAAGAAACACATTATACAGTGAATTCAAAATGAAGTGCATTTGCTTTTGGCATTGGATGTGAATTGATCATTTGAAAGTCACTTCAGGCAATAGTCATGTGTCAAATAATAGTATCATAAATATTTATTACCTATATATATATATATATATATACTTATCCTATTCATTTATGAAATACTGCCAGGACAGATCATAAAACAAAGTACTTAGAACTATTTTAGATTTTAAAATCTGTAAACATATGTAAAAATTCGCTGAGTGACTGATTTGAAAAGTTAGTAATAAAATGAACAACAAAGTAACATAACATAGAAAAAGGCAGGTCTATTATATTGCATTTGCACTCCAAGAATTAATGCACTGATCATTTGACATACAGTATCAGATTGTTTTGTTTTGTCCATTGCTATGGTTATCAGTTTCAATTGTGCATTTAAATATTGTAGTTAATCCAGAAACGCTCGATTTGTAGTAAGCAGCATGAAGAATATATAGGTATTATACAGAAAGCAAACAAAGATTGCTTCCATTATAATCAATGAAGCTGTCCATGCTGTGTATTGACATCGTGTTTACACTTTGTTGGTTATAATGAAAGGATTCGCTGGCATGCAGAACTCGTGCAGAACAAAAACTCAGACTCTGACTAACTTAAACATCTGATTGGCCACTGCATTCACGCGTTCAACAGATATGTCTGTGATTGGCTACAAAGCTCAGTGCTGCAAAAACACGTTGTAAACAGAAACCTTTGATGCTCTTCTTCCCTCAAGCCATCCCTCAGGTGTATAAGACTTTCTTCTTTCAGTCAAACACAATTGGAGTTGTATTAAAAAGTATCCTGGCTCTTCCAAGCTTTATAATGGGAGTGAATGATACCCCAGATTTTGAAGCCCAAAAAAGCACATCCATCCATCATAAAAGTAATCCATACGGATTCAGGGGGTTAATAAAGGCCTGAAGCAAAGCCATGTGTTTTTGTAAGAAAAATATACATTTTTATAACTTTATAAACTATAATCACTGGCTTCCGGTAACGGCCAAACGCAAGTTGAGTTCCAGCAGAAGAGTGACCTTTGACCTTAAATTATGGGATCATTTTACATTTTTGGGAGAACTAACCCTTTAAATGATCAAATAAATCTTTGGTGGGACAAAGAATCATTTTGGTGGCCTCCATATTAATATATATGGCCAATATAGAAAACCTCTATATCGATTTGTTACTAGTTTATTGTATAATTAATTGTATTGATGCTTATTAGATGGTTTTGAATAAATATTTAAAACAAATAAGAATGACCAGAATTTTTATATACAGAAATGTAGATTAGTTGATTTTTAAGACTCATATACAGTTGCTGATTTGTTGAGCCTTTGAAATGTACAGAAAACCGTGTATGTGATATTGTAGAACTTTCATTATATTTCCTAAAAATAATATCAGATATATAGTGTCAGAAAAAAGGTTTAAATAGATGGAATTTTAGCATGAAAACTCTCAGACAGCTCACACAAAACAAGATTTTATCAGAAATAAATCCAAATTACACACCAACCTTTCCCAAGGTTCATACCTGTATTCTGCTGGATTTCTGCATATCTATTGTGTCCCTCACTTAGCATGGCACCATTGATTCTGGGGGCTTGGCATGGCATAAAGGGAGCAGAGGTGGGTAAAAACAGAGGGCAACATCTGCTTCACAACAGGAGGCATCTGCACACACACAAAAACCTCATGAACACAAAAAGACTTGAGAAAAAATGATGAACAGAAATGAAACACTACTGTAATCCAAACTGAGCTCGCAAAAATTTGAAAGAAAATTCATATTAAATATTCAGTCGAATGAAAATAGTAATTTTTTTCTTAATTTTACATACTGTAAGGTGTGCCTGAAGCTCGAATACTGTAACGCACAAGAGCTTCACCTCAATATACCAATGAACAAACAAAAACACTAATTGATACGAGTCTATCGACAGGCATAAGAGCAAAGGGCTAATCGTTCAGCATCATTAGGTGAAGATTTAGCTTAAAAGCTTTGAGCTGGCATTAAGCAAAGCTGCTGTTGACATGGATTGAGTGCTGTAATGCTGTATTGTCACTGCTCCAGGAGGCAGAGAGAGGGCGATTTGAGAGAGTGATGCGCTCAAGCTGGGATTTGTGGGCTGCCATAACACTGGAGGGCACTGGAGGCAGCGTGGACCAAAGGAACGGTTGTGGGAGCTCTAATAACACTCCGAACAATACTGGATTTACTATCTAATAACTAATTAAATGTGTGGGTAGGCTCCTGTAACCACAAGCTAAAGTAAAGTTGTCAGAACTTTGATGAAAAACCAGTTGTGCACAATCTACATGCTTTCTGCTCTCTGACTCATACTTCGTACTTTTTCAGCAGATACGAAAGGCCTTTTAGTAATTCTAAAAACATCCCCTTCAGGTCGTGATACACGTGTCTTTTTGTTGTGAAATCTTTAATGATTTTGATAAAGTAAACATTAGAATAACTTTTATATTGTTGGTAATATGGCAAGATAAACATTTACTAGACTCAAGCAACTTGGGTTACTTGATTATCCAAAAAAATCATTAGAATGTAAGTATCAAATATGATACATCAGACTTTTGAGGAATATTAATAAGTTGTATTGCATTATGTTTTGACCCCCAATTTTTAAGCGACTATTTTGTTCATATAACCAAGAAATTAAATATAATCTTATTAAGACATATTATTGGAAGATATACAGTGACAAGTGAAATGTATATGCATTTTATGTAGTCTGTTATAGTGTTATAGAAGTCTCACTGATTTATATTACAAGCTATGAGAATTTCATCTTATTTTTGGCCCTATAAATAATAGCAACTACATCAAACTGCATATTTTTGCAAATGGTAACAATCCAATGATCTATTCAATTGCTGATGGACAAAATAAATTCCCACCCTGCATTTTTTCTTGTCTCGAGATGCTGTTTTACTCGGATATACTCTATATTGCCAAAAGTTTTGGGACGCCTGACTTTACATGCACATGAACTTTAATGACATCCCATTCTTAATCCGTAGGGTTTAATATGGAGTTGGCCCACCCTTTGCAGCTATAACAGCTTCAACTCTTCTGGGAAGGCTTTCCACAAGGTTTAGGAGTGTGTTTATGGGAATTTTTGACCATTCTTCTAGAAACGCATTTGTGAGGTCAGGCACTGATGTTGGACAAGAAGGCCTGGCTTGCGGTCTCTAATTCATCCCAAAGGTGTTCTATAGGGTTGAGGTCAGGACTCTGTGCAGGCCAGTCAAGTTCCTCCACACCAAACTCACTCATCCATGTCTTTATGGACCTTGCTTTGTGCGCTGGTGCGCAGTCATGTTGGAACAGAAAGGGGCCATCCCCAAACTGTTCCCACAAAGTTGGGAGCATGAAATTGCCCAAAATGTTAAGAGTTCCTTTCACTGGAACTAAGGGGCATGCCCAACCCCTGAAAAACAACCCCACACCATAATCCCCCCTCCACCAAACTTTACACTTGGCAAAATGGAGTCAAGCAAGTACCATTCTCCTGGCAACCACCAAACCGTAGGTATATTATTTTGCAACTAGCATTAGTATTTTATATTTAAATAGTTTAAGGTAAATAAAACTTTTATGAGTATTGAAAGCACATTATGTTTTTGTTTTTTTAACAAATTATATGGCGTGTATAACTATTGTTGGTTTAACAGCCTAAACCATTGAGCAAATGCTAGTATATTTCGGGCACACTTTAGATTAAGGTCCAATTCTCACTATTAACTACGACTTTTGCCTCAGTAGGGCTAGAGGTCGCTTATTCAAAACAAAGGCGTAGCTTGATGACGCCTGGATTTCGCATTGCTTTTATTATGCCGCAGACGGCCGCTTCTGCACAATGCTGTTTTATCATATTAGATAAATGATTTGAGTGTGTTGAAAGTTATGTTATAATGCTTTGTGCGTTCGCTCGATGGCTACTGTGAGACACTTGTTGCACACTGCAGTGAGCTAGATCGATATTAAGCATGGTAAAACATGGTATTCGCGGTAAATAAAAAAAAAAAAAACTCTATAACAATAATTATCTGTCATTGAATTTATCCAAACAGTTCAGCTGTTTAATAAAACACATAATATATTAAAGCGTCTTTGGTGTTGGTTTCTACAAAATAAAACTAGAAATCGAGGGTAACGCGAGTATGATGTCATTGATAGGCGACGCACAGACATGGTCCGTGTCCTGGTTAAAATTGCTTATTTCTCTGGATTTAAACATTTTTGGAAACATCTGGGATAAAGTACGTACAAAAGTCAACAAAATATATAACATTGTTCTAGTGTTTTTTTTATATATATTAATCCAAAAATCTTACATATTGTGCCTTTAATAGTGATAACTGGAACCTAAATTAAAGTGTTTACAGTCTATATTTCATAACATAAGTTTGGTTCATATGTTTAATGCATGAACACACAAATTTATATGAAATGTATCTTTAATTTACAAACATAAACATAGGAGAGACCAGGCCTATTCTGTGATATAATCCTATATTGATAGGAGGTAACATGCAACAATAATATCAAGTCATTGTTTTGCCCATTTTTTCAATAAAAATAAATAAATTTAAAAAAATTATATATATACACATATATATAAACATACATACACACACAACCACATTTTGACATTTGTAGATAAAACTTTTGTCTTTTGAGAACATTACACAGGTGACTTTTTGTGTATGCCATAGCACTTTATTTAACACTGTAAAACCATAAAGTAACTAAAGTAAGAAGAAAATGCCCCCAAAAAAAAAAAAACATGTTTGGGTGTCAGGGGACTGAGATACTAAGTCTAATTTCAAAATCATTTAACATTTAATAGTAAATGGAGAACTGTCCTGGAAAGTTTTCTAATTTAAGTGCATTGTTCCTAAATGTGAGGGGAAAAGTAAAGTTTTGGATGATCCATGACTGGCGAAAGACCATCATTCCACATGAGGATACGTCTGTGAACGTCTTCCTTCCCCAAAACAAACCTTACCTCTTCAGATATGTGTGTGAGGGTAAAATGATGAGCTCTAATGAGCAGACTGAGGAAAGGGTGAGCGGATGCTTTATCCAGCGTTCAGTGTTGACAGCACCGCTAATCCTCGCCACCTGCTCAAACACACAGGCCTCCATAAACAACAGCAGCGGCCCGCGTTCACACTCGCACTGAGTCAGCCGTTCCCGCGGGAGCCTACGCGTTCCCCGTCTCTCAGCGGTTATCGCAGCCCCTCCGCTTCCCGTGCTACGAGCAAAGCGCTAATCGCCATGCAAAACAAATAGTTCTCAAATGTTTGGAAAAGGCCACGCTGTTTGCACCAGGGCCTAACAAAATAATTTTTACAAGCTATCCAGTCGTGATTAGGGCTGAGAGAATTGAATTTCCCTGGCAGTGATCATATTCATATTAGCCTAATTAATAGTGCTGTTTAACTTTGCCTGTTTACCATTGTAGAAACGGCACACTGTGGTGGAAACAGAAGCTCAGTTCAGCTCTGAAGCGTTTCTATCTCTCTCGGCCTTTCCTGGCCGTGACCGCACACATCTTAAACACTGCTGGGTGGTTAAGCTTTGCGGTTGTCTCCCATTTTGTCTTTTAAGTCGCGGGAATAATTTTCCTCCTTTGGGAAGATATTACCCTAAACCTTCATGGTTAAGAATACACGATGAGTCCTTGAGAAGAGTCTAGTTTTTCAAAGTCTGTTCTAAATATTTAAAACTCATGAACTTTATTGATTATACTTAGTGTACACTCTTAAAAAAAGTTTCAAAACGGGGTTTTCACAGCCATAGAAGAACCAATTTTAGTTCCCCAAAGAACCTTTGATTACTTAAAGAGTTAGTTCACTCAAAAATGCCATCTTAGGTGTATATGACTTTCTTCCTTCAGCCAAATACAATCAGAGTTATATAAAAGAAAACACATCCTGGCTCTTCCAAGCTTTATAATGGGAGTGAATGGTACCATTTTTTTATAGTTCAAACCCCCACCCCAAACTCAAGCTCCTCCAAAATTTCTCTTTAAAAATGATTGTTTTAGACGTCTAAATAATGATCTTCTGCTTTCGTCAGTACGTCATGCGTCGAGTCAGAGGTCACTCTTCCGCCGGAATTAGACGTGTGTACGGCCATTACCGGAAGCCAGTGATTATAGTTTATAAAGTTATGAACATGGATATTTTTCTTACAAAAAATACATGGCTTCGCTTCAGAAGGCTTTATTGACCCACTGGAGCTGTATGGATTACTTTTATGATGGATGGATGTGCTTTTTTGGGCTACAAAATCCAAGGTACCATTCACTCCCTTTATAAAGCTTGGAAAAGCTAGGATACTTTTTAATATAACTCTGATTGGGTTTGGCTGAAAGAAGAAAGTCATATACACCTAGGATGGCTTGAGGGTGATGGGATAATTTTTATTGGGTGAACTAACTAACTAACTTTAATGTAAGGACATTTTAATAATTACTATAAAGAACCCTTTGTGCAATAGAAAAATCCCATTCATGGAACCATCAATGCCAATAAAGAACTTTTAAGAGTGCACATTTTTCACTTGACACTACACTCTTAAAAATAAAGGTTCTACCTACATTCATGGAACCTTTCCATTCCCAAAAGGTTCTTTAGAGTGGAAAAAGGTTCTTTAGATTATTAAAATATTCTACACACTATTCACTGAAAGGTTCTTTAGGGAACCCAAAATGTTTCTTTAATGGCATCACAGCTAAAAACCTTTTTGGAACCTTTATTTATTTTTTTTTTTATTATATAGGTGACTAGAGTGAAACATGAAATATGAGATCACAATGAAATTGTAAATTCTAATTTCATGTCATTTTCAATACTTTCAATTACTCTGTTAACATTTTTATTCTTTCTGTAAACACTTCCTGACAGTATCTCTGAGAATGTGATGTTAGTCATATTTTTGTAAATCATGTTTTTAAAAAAAAAAAAAAAAAAATAGACAATTTAAGACAATATTCCCAGAAAAAATGTCTGGAAAAATCTGATTGCAGAAAAAAAAAATGGAGAGAAAAATCAAGAAACACCAGTAAAATTTTGTAATAAACTGCCAGTTAATCCATTTGAGAAATGAGTGCATTGCACCTGCAAAAATGGCAACATCTGCTCAAACCAAAGTAGTGAAACGATTTAAAATTCACCCTTATGCTCACTTGATCATGGTATTTTTTTTTTTTTTTTTAACCTATAACTTTTTCAGTTTGATAATAGTTTGGATCCATCTCATAAATAAACACATGATCAGGACAGAAATATGTACTGCATATTATTATTATTACATTTTATATATAATGCACTTTTCTAGTGCCCAAAGCGCTAAGTATTAGTAATGACCCATGGGTTTTGAGGTCAACCTTAAAGAAACTTGTCTCATTGTTTCACACTTTTATTTTTGGAAATAACTGATTATCATAATGAGCAGCTTGTACAGATGAATCAGCTCATATGTAGCATCATTTTGACAAATTCATGTTTGAAATCAGTACAGTATAACAGAATCATTTAATCCTCTCTAACTGTCTAACACCTAGGTCATGCCTAGAGCTCACAGATCTTGACCCCTGCCTCTTCAACAGAGGTTAAGGGTTAGTTCAACTAGTCATATGACACAACTGGATTCAACACATCCCTGTCAGATGAAAGTCTCTTGGATTAATGGTTTGTGACTGAGCTTCAGAATACAAAAAGCAAAGAAACAATCAGAGCAAAAATCCAACACCATGTGACCCGAGCCCTTTGAAACCTCATACGACTCTCAAAGCTGTTTGCCTCATATTGTGCTGTGCGCCAATCAGTTCTTCATTAATTATGTGAATGCTATATGAGTGTATGCAAATATTACTTGATTTTAGTGAGCAGCGGGTTGTTAGCACAGATGCAATAATTATCATTTACATCTCAGAAAAACTGAATTACATGCGTGAGGTTATTATTTTAGCACTGGGAAAGGTCAGCTTTGGAAGTTTGCATGGTTATCAGACAGAAATTAAACTAATTTTATCAACAGGATTCAGCATTAAACACCTCTAAATGAGTTCATGTACTCATGTTTAAAACCATTGTAAATGGTATTTGTAAGAGTATGAAATGAAATTAGGAAATGAAATGAACATTTGTATAACATCTGCATTGTTCAGCTCAAAACAGTAATTGTCATCTCCGTGAAGCCCTATGTGTGCACAAGAGCCTGAGTGAAATGAGCTAGACCAACTCATTGATCCAGAGCAGCGTGCTGAACCGCCCCTTTCGTCCCAGAAGAGCCACAGAGGATGGATTTGGCACAATCAAAGTAAAAGCAAATAAAAATGAGGTCTCTTCACCACCCAAAGTCCCTTTGAGCGGCCCACCTCAGTTCATCCAACATCATCCTCTCTCCATTAGAAGCCAGAAACACAGGGAAGATGTACAAAACATCCTTCTACTCTTATTTATCTTATTAAAATCATTTCATAAAAAAAAAAAGAAAAAGAGCAAATCTGAGATGAAACACTATCCTCGCATTAAAACATGCATGTAGAACAAAATGGGTTTAACTTAAAATGGAGCAACCTGGGAAGTGTTGGGCTTTGAAACAGTTGCTCTTTTGTTTTTTTAAACACAAATTTTAATTTCCACACTGATTCATTGACAAAGACAGTTCAAACGCCACTCGAGATTGGCCACTTATGTTTCCCGCAGCTCTGAACGGACGGCAGTTCGGTAGGCTGTGGTAATTGGGACAGCCCTGTCAGTCATTAGCTGAAATGCCTGCCCAGTCGGGCGGCGCGATAGTCTACTCTCAGCTGAACGAAAGCGTGGAGGAGGTTCCGGTCAAGGTTGGTCAACTGCTCTCCAGAGCACACCTGTTTGAGGTTGTCCGGGGCAACAACCAGGAGGTTACACAGAGCATGAAGCGTGTCAAAGAGCTGGAGCACGAGAGGAACCTGTGGAGGGTTTGGATGCAGCTGTTAGTCTAGTGCATGCCTATTAAAAACTTTTGAATTGATCATAAATAAGGTTACAATGAAATACTTTAAATCACAATGATGTTATGGATATTTTGCAATGCTGTCACCAATTGCAATTAATAACTTAATTGTGTAAACAATAAATACACCTGCTGAGCTGTAGGTGTGACTATTTCCTATTGAAGCCAGAAGTGAACCATTATTTGCTACTTACAAGTTGGTTGAAGGGGAAAGAAAGTATTAGATTTCCTATTTGATTTTCTTTTAAAAAAAAAAAAAAAAAAAAAATACAAATTGAATATTGTTGGCTAATTTGATGACACTTTTACCAATTGTGGGGCTATTGAAAAATGTATTTTTTTTTTTTTTTATGTTTTGAAAGACATCTATTCTACTCATCAAGGCTGCATTTATATGCAAATAGAAATATTGTAAAATACTTTAATACTGTGAAATAACATTACAATTTAAAAGAACCATTTTCTATTTTAATATATTTTAAAATGTAATTTTCAGCATCATTACCCCAGTCTGCAGGGTCACAATATGTTGTTTTGATGCCCAAGAAACATTTATCATCAACATTGTGCTGCTTAATATTTTTGTGAAAACTGTGATACAGACATAGATATTGACAGTAAAACCTTTTTATCATCTTACAAAATATCTGTTTTCAAAGAGATGCTATACTCTTGAAATTTCTGTTCAAAGAATCCTGCAAAACAAAAATCATGCTTTGCACAAAACAATTTAGCAGAAAATAGTGATTCAGAAGATAGTGAACATTGATAATCAAATGTTTTTTGAGCAACAAATCAGCATATTAGAATGATTTCTGAAGGATCATGTGACACTGAAGACTGGAGTAATGATGCTGACAATTCAGCTCTGCCATCACAGGAATAAATTACATTTAGAAAAAAAACTTGGTTATATATATATAAGATAATTTTTTCAAAATAATAATAAATGACAGACATTTTAACATATTTTAATATATATTATATATATATATATATATATATATATATATACATACATACACACACAAACCCAATTCCAAAAAAGTTGGGACACTGTACAAATTGTGAATAAAAAAGGAATGCAATAATTTACAAATCTCATAAACTTATATTTTATTCACAATAGAATATAGATAACATATCAAATGTTGAAAGTGAGACATTTTGAAATGTCATGCCAAATATTGGCTCATTTTGGATTTCATGAGAGCTACACATTCCAAAAAAGTTGGGACAGGTAGCAATAAGAGGCCGGAAAAGTTAAATGTACAAATGAGGAACAGCTGGAGGACCAATTTGCAACTTATTAGGTCAATTGGCAACATGATTGGGTATAAAAAGAGCCTCTCAGAGTGGCAGTGTCTCTCAGAAGTCAAGATGGGCAGAGGATCACCAATTCCCCCAATGCTGCGGCCAAAAATAGAGGAACAATATCAGAAAGGAGTTTCTCAGAGAAAAACTGCAAAGAGTTTGAAGTTATCATCATCTACAGTGCATAATATCGTCCAAAGATTCAGAGAATCTGGAACAATCTCTGTGCGTAAGGGTCAAGGCCGGAAAACCATACTGGATGCCCGTGATCTTCAGGCCCTTAGACGGCACTGCATCACATACAGGAATGCTACTGTAATGGAAATCACAACATGGGCTCAGGAATACTTCCAGAAAACATTGTCGGTGAACACAATCCACAGTGCCATTCGCCGTTGCTGGCTAAAACTCTATAGGTCCAAAAAGAAGCCATATCTAAACATGATCCAGAAGCGCAGGCGTTTTCTCTGGGCCAAGGCTCATTTAAAATGGACTGTGGCAAAGTGGAAAACTGTTCTGTGGTCAGACCAATCAAAATTTGAAGTTCTTTTTGGAAAACTGGGACACCATGTCATCCGGACTAAAGAGGACAAGGACAACCCAAGTTGTTCTCAGCGCTCAGTTCAGAAGCCTGCATCTCTGATGGTATGGGGTTCATGAGTGCGTGTGGCATGGGCAGCTTACACATCTGGAAAGGCACCATCAATGCTGAAAGGTATATCCAAGTTCTAGAACAACATATGCTCCCATCCAGACGTCATCTCTTTCAGGGAAGACCTTGCATTTTTCAACATGACAATGCCAGACCACATACTGCATCAATTACAACATCATGGCTGCGTAGAGAAGAAGGATCCGGTACTGAAATGGCCAGCCTGCAGTCCAGATCTTTCACCCATAGAAAACATTTGGCGCATCATAAAGAGGAAGATGCCACAAAGAAGACCTAAGTCAGTTGAGCAACTAGAAGCCTGTATTAGACAAGAATGGGACAACATTCCTATTCCTAAACTTGAGCAACTTGTCTCCTCAGTCCCCAGACGTTTGCAGACTGTTAGAAAAAGAAGAGGGGATGCCACACAGTGGGAAACATGGCCTTGTCCCAACTTTTTTGAGCTGTGTTGATGCCATGAAATTTAAAATCAACTTATTTTTCCCTTAAAATGATACATTTTCTCAGTTTAAACATTTGATATGTCATCTATGTTGTATTCTGAATAAAATATTGAAATTTGAAACTTCCACATCATTGCATTCTGTTTTAATTACAATTTGTACAGTGTCCCAACTTTTTTGGAATCAGGTTTGTGTATATATATATATATATATATAAAATTTAAAATTGCGCTGTCACACTAATTTGCCCCATTTACTAAATCTAGCCCTAGATATACACATCTTAACTATTTTGTTAAAGAAAAATGGTTGAGGTTTTATCATATATAAAATGAGCTCTCTATGTATGTGGACTGATCATTGTTTATATGTGAATACAAGCCTAAATTAAAATGTTAAAGTGAGCGTCTTCAGAAGATTTTGACTACACTGCTTGATTCATATGGATTACCTTTATGACATCTTTATAAACTTATAAGTGTCAAAGTTTAGGAGAAATGTACTTTCAAAGGAGGGACAGAAATCTCTTAGAGGTCATTAAAAATATCTTCATTTGTATTTTTCGAAGATGAACAAAAATCTAATGGATTTGGAATGACATGAGGGTGAGTAATTGCAAACTATCCCTTTAAGGCATTATAAAATAAAATATATATATAATGCCACAAGGTGGGAAAAATAAGACCTTTGACCTCTCCTTACCCTGAAATCTTTGGCGCAGCGGCGGTATTCTGCCACATCACAGATGGCTAGCATGCCACCCATGGAGCTGTAGCTGAACTGCTGCAGGTGCTCATGGATCAACCTGTGGAACCGCACACCCAGCTCGGTCAAAACCGTGTCCACATTCTTACCATCCATGGACCTCCGCACACGCTCCACCTGCTTGCTCACATAGGCACACACCTTTGAGCATGCCTTGAAGAAAGAGTACAGGAAAACTAACACATTAGAAAAAGAACACAGTAGAATCAGGCAGAATATGGCTACTACTAAAAAAGGATTTCAAAGTGATCTTTTCACTGCGCTGACAGAAATTTCACAAGACAATTATTATACAGTACAGGATTTTCAGATCTTACTGTAGTGTACTGTATCATGACATTGTTCTCGTCTTCTGGCTTGAAGTCAGTTTTCTTCTGTTCAGTCGCCAGGATGTGCTTCATCTGGCCTATCATGCAATTTAGTGTCCTAAAAACAAGGAAACATTAGAAAGGTCACAGAAATTGGATTTAATGACGATGATGAAGTCAAAGATTGGTTATGATTAAGGAAGAAGCTCCTTCAAACAGAGCTTTCAATGAGTTTTGAACGAACCGATCAATCCCAGTGTCCAGCTTCACCTCCATCTGTTCGATCACCTCTTTCTTCTTGTGCAGGCACTCCGTCAACTTAGGAGAGGAGCTACAGGGGTTAGAGTTCAATCAAAGGAGGTCACAGGAACGTCACCAGTTTGCTGTCGCAAAGACAAAGAGTCAGAAGCTAGGGAAGCAAAGTCAGTCAAACTCACCTAATAAGAGGCATAAGATGATCGTTAAACTGCTTATCAAAGAGGTGAAAGATTGTGTTGGCTTGCTGAACCACATCCAAAAAGTAGAGGTTGGCATTTTTGGCATCTGCAGATGGAATGGCTGCGCAAGTCGAAAGACAAATAAGAGAGCATTGTCATGTACGGTCCACTTAAGATTCATTCATTTCATTTGGTGCAAATTTGTTTGATTAGACTTTGAACTAATGCTGCCTTCAAGTCATGTAGGAATGATCGTATTTACCACATGAATGGCAATATCTTAGTGGGAAACTCAGTATTTTCACTTTGAGCTCTGACTTAAGAGTTCTCCAAACATTGTGGCTTGTATGCGAACACTTCAGATGAACTCTCATTGCCTCATGACATGATTTGTGAATGCAAAGCACTACAGTCTCAAATATATTTGCCAGTTACAATTTACTACACAAATCTAATGGCACACACAGATACACTGTGACACAGCTTGTGGACAGTGGAAACTCTCCATGTACTGATAAGTGTGTTACCCATATTAAGCATATAAACCAGGTTAAACCCATGATTAGGCAACAGACTGAACTGCACAAACAAAATTTCCAATCATTCTTTGTAGCATTAAAATAATAATAAAATACACTAATCAATGAAACACATAATGGGTATCATTTGTTTTTCATTATGTTGCACTAAAAAGCCACCAGTCTTTGTCAAGAAGTAACAGAAAAAGGTCAGCATGTCCATTTTACTCCAAATACATTTAAGCCAAGTTTAGGTTTAGTTTTTCCTGTACATTATAATTTATTATTTATTTTTATATTAAGAATTAAATGGAGAATGGGGGAAAAGATATATTTGTGCAATGGATCATATACAGTATATGGACTTCCAAATTTGTAAATAACAGTTCCCACTCTTTTTAATAAATTTTTATGGTATGACTTCTCAATGAGGTCATTTGGTAAGAATTTATTGAATTAGAATTAATTATTGAATAATAATTCAAACTTATTTTGATTTAATTTCAGACTGATTCAATATGAATTAATTCAGACAATCGTGTGAACTGGTTTGACCAATAAAAAAATAAAATAAAAAATATTTTTGCATACAATTACACATCACTGTGGCTTTCAGGCTAGTTTAACTCTATACAAGAGCAATATCTATCCACTTATATATGTCAGAGCAGAACATAACTACAACATGCACAGTATATACACAATAAAAATTTCAGTCACACTTTACATTAGGGTCCAATTCTCACTATTAACCAACTATTAACTATGAGTTTTGCCTCAAATTCCTAATTACTGCTTATTAATAGTTAGTAAAGAAGTTGTAAGTTTAGGTATTGGGCCCGATTAAGGGATGCAGAATAAGGCATTAATATGTGCTTTATAAGTACTAATAAACAGCCAATATCCTAGTAATATGCATGCAAATAAGCAACTAGTTAACAGTGAGAATTGGACCCTAAACGAAAAAGCTATCAAAACTTCCATGACTTTTCCATGATTTTTCAGTATTTTAATCATTTCCATTATTCTTCCAGGCCTAAAAACACAGTTTTAAAGTTTTAAAGTTGGCTTTCTCCATGATGGTAGTAATTCTCTCACTGCTGTTGCTAACACAAACATGTCAATAGGCCTGTGTAGTATCGTCCTCTAGTGGCATGTTTATGTTACGGTAGCAGGTAGGTTTTAGGACAAAACTATACATTTAATTATTATTTTAGTTAATTTCAGAGTCATGAGCATTTATTTTAGTGTCATTTTTTTTTTTTTTTTAAATAGTCTTCAGTTTAGTTTCTGATAATAAACTTGATTTGAACAAACCTGTAATTACAATTTCTAAAATCATATGAAGAATTTAAAGAGCATAAACTCTTGCAGGAAGGAAGCTATATAGGAGTAGCAATGAGTAACACTGTACAATGGAGGTCATTCATTGAATGAAAATTGTTGCTCACATACTGTGCAATATAATACTATCAACTGTTCTATGTTTTAGATGGTGTTTGCCATACCTGACAGCCCAATCTCAAGAGCGTAGTCTATATGGTCCACACACAGGTACTCCACCAGAATCAGGAAGATGGAGAAGGCATTCTTTGGTAGATCTGCTGGATCCGACAACTGCAACAAAGAGAGAAAGTGGATCTATAATGCTAATGTTTATTGCCCACAACTTCCAACTTTGAAAAATGACTTCGGGCCCTATTTTAACGATCTGAGCGCATGGTCTGAAGTTCATGGAGCAGGTGCACTTAGGACGTGTCCGAATCCAGGTAGTTTAGCTAGTTTAACGACGGAATAAATGGTCGGCGCACCAGGTGCATGGTCTAAAAGTGTTGTACCTAGTCTTTTAAATGAGTCATGGGTGTGTTTTGGGCATAACGTGCAATCTCATCTCCCATTCCCTTCAAAAGCCAATTGCGCTTGCACTATGGTGGATTCGCTATTTACATGGTGTAATTTGCGAGCGGAAAGACTGAACACTTCTCCAGAGAGGAATCCTTTTATTTTTAATATTTAAACATGTTTGTGTGCTGCTGCGTCCGTGTGTGTAATAAGCAGAGTATATGCACGTTGTGCACCCGCCTATAGGCTCATACTACTAACACGCTCTTTAAATAACACAAACAAATACTGCCCTATTGACTTTAGACCAGGTTTTTGTTAGTCAATGGCGCAGTTGTTTTCAGCAACACACCAACAATGCACCTGAACACACCTCGTTTTCAGACCAGCACACCCATGGGCGAACAGATGGTAGATGCTAGCACATTTGCGATTTAAACAACGTGGTGCTGGTGGTGAAAATGATAACTGCGTAGGGCTGAAACTAGCAAAAAACACTTGCTTCGCGCTTGGCGTCACATTGCACCGGGTGTATGATAGGGCCCTTCAGGTTTTTGTAACAAATCAGTGCTGAAGATTCCTATACCTTGTTGCATCTCTCAAAGGCATGCCGGGTTTCCTGTAGCAGGTTGACTACAACCTCTTGTGAGAGTAAAGTCTCTCCATGTGTGTCAATACTAGGTCCTAGAGGCAGGTTTGTGCGTTGTCTAATTCTCTCTTTTAGCTCCTGGATACTGTCAAAATTAGAAGAAATGGAATATAAGGTAAGAGGTATATAAAAAGACATGCATTTGGTTCAACAGATTTAATTTTTCAAAGTAGTTTTGGAAAAAGTAAGGAAAGAAAAAACAGACCAACAGTTCCTACCTTCCAGTGCCTACAGGGCGTTTTTGGTGGTTCTTAGAGTCATAATAGCGCTGAAGAATCATACCGCTGCGGTTTTGCAGATATTGTCGCTCCATGTCTATGTAGCTCTCCAGATAACAGGAGAAGATATTCTTTATCAGCTTAGATAGAAATGTGTGCTTGTCTGAGCCCAAGTTGAAGTCTGTGAGTTTAGCAGCCAGTGCCGTTGTCCTAAAAACAAATGGGTTATAACAGACCAAAATTGGTGTTCAGTAAAGCACATGAATGACAAACGTGTAAAAACAGGGTTTAATGAGAGCAAAGTGAACTATTATAATAATTAAATAATAATAATGAAAAACTGATTGATACCGTGTATAGAGGTCATAGAGGTTCTTGAGGTATTGCTCCACATCAGAGTTGCGGGTCTCGTCTAGTTTTTCTTTGACATGAGCCTAAAATCATAAAAAGGGACCATTTAAGCCAATTTGGTTTAGATATATCAATAGTGTCTATTTCTGGGTATGCACTATATTTAAATAAACTAAACAGGTGAATCAAAGGCAATTTGTGTAAAGGTACCAAAGTAGAGGTACTTTTGACAACACTTAAAACACCAAAGTGGATTCAAAAATGTTAAAAATGGAACAATTCCATCCTTTCTGTAGTATTGATAATACCCACTTGTTGATAAGCAGCAGCTTTTATAGACTCCCATACATATTTTTGTGCACTGTGCCAAATTGCACATAAATGCAACGGCCAATCAGAACCATTCTGTGCGTTTTCATTATAACCAACAAAGTGTAAATACGATGTAAATAACCTTGATAAAACAATGTTGTTTTATTAAAACAAATGATTTTATTACATTAGAAAGTCTATGTTACAAAAAGATTTCCAAAACACTAAAAGTTCCTAGAGACTCAGCTGGCAGCCTTATTTATAAGTTTAAAATGTGTTGTACCTTTGAGGGTTTTGAGAGAAAAAAAGCGCAATATCATTCAGGGGAATAAAATGTTTGATCAGAGCAACTGAGAAAAACTTTCAATTTACTGCCAAAAACTTGCAAGATGACCTGATGAAAGGAGGAAAAAACATTTCAATGCAGATTATAAGAAAAACACTAGACAATCATGGCCTTCATGTTGGGAATGCCGAATGCCACTCCTGACCAAAAAGAACATAAAAGGCCGACTTGAATACGCTAAAATTCATTTGGATAGACCTGTGGAGTTCTGGAAGAATGTGTTATGGAGTGATGTGACCACACTGGAACTTTTTGGACCCATGGATCAGCGGTATGTCTGGGGCAAAAAAGGCAAACCCTATGAGAAGAAGAACACCGTCTCCATGGTCAAACATGAAGGACATCATGAATTCTTTGAAGTATCAAGCCATTTTAGCAAAAATGGTGATGCCTTCGGAGCAGAGACTGAAGCTTCAGAAGATCAAAGGATCAAATGGACTTTCCTGAAGGACAGCCATCCCAAAGTATACATTCAAATCTACTGAAGCTTGGTTCAGGGATCAGACGCAGAATGTTCTTGAGTGGCCTGTACAGTCCACAGATTTAAATCTCATTGAAAATATTTGGTGGAATTTGAAGAAAGCAGTGGTATCATGAAAACCAAATATTATGATTAGTGATGAATGGGCCAAGATTGCAGTAGAGAGGTGACAGAAGCTTCTAAGCACTTACATGAAGCGTTAATTGGAGGTTATAAAGAATAAAAGATTCTGCACAAAATTTTACTTTTGGGGGTTGAATAATTTTGAACACATATTTAGAGCCAATTAGATTTTTTTCATTTCTCATCAACTTTACGTTCTCAGAATCACTCAAATGTGTTTTAATAAACTTCCTATAATAGTTTACCGATGCTACTGATACTGTTCTTGGCAGCAAAATGTCTTGCAGGTCAAGGGGGTTGAATAATTTCGATCGCAACTTTTTATTACAAAAAAGTTATATTTATAATAAATGCTGTTCTTTTGAACTTTCTATTTAATCAAAGCATCCTGAAAACAAACAAAATTGTTTCCACAAAAATATTAAGCAGCACAACTGTGTTTAACATTAATAATAATAATAATAATAATAATAATAATAATAATAATAATAAAAGTAAATGTTTCTTTAGCACCAAATCAGCATATTAGAATGATTTCTGAAGGATCATGTGACACTGAAGACTGGAGTAATGATGCTGAACATTCAGCTGTGACGTCACAGGAATAAATTACACTTACAAATATATTATTACAACAGAAACCAGTTCATTCAAATTGTAATAATATTCCATTACTGTTTAACTGTTTTACAGTACAGCCTTGGCGAGATTAAGAGACTACTTTCAATAAAATTATAAAACCTTAATGTTTCCAAGCTTTTGACCAGTACTGCATTTATTTATTTAAAGGTAGTGTGTTACAAAAGTTTTTGTTTTGGTACCAAAATTTGTACAGAAAACCATGAAATTATACTGGTACCTAAATTTGATACTGTAACAACACTACACAGTACAACATAGAAAGATGCAACTAGATTTGTACAGAAGTGTTCTGAAGAAAGAAAATGTGTGTAGTACTTGCCCATGCAAAACTCACAGCTATGATGCTTATAATGTTTACTGGCCCCACCCAAAGTCTGTACTATATTACAATACCTTGGTATGGATCATTTTCCTCCTCTAAGTCTACAGATTTTTTTTAATCGTGTCCAGGCCAAATTTGATTTGTTCATATCCTTACACAAAGCAGCAATACCCTTAGCAAGCAGCACTAATAACTTGTTAATGCGTACATGTGCATTATGTACCTGTATCTTGTTCTCAAAGATGCTCTGAATGAGTTTGGCCATGACAGTCTCTGGACTGCAGAAGACCTCTCCAACCTGCTTATTAACCCGCTGACACAGAACAGCAATGTCTTCAAATACATCAGTCCGCATATACGCTCCCTACAAACACCAAAAGACCATGGTGATATTGCAAAACAAACATTGAGCCTAAAATCAAGTTTACTCTTGATGGATATAAAGAACAGAAACAGTGAACATCCTCAAATAATACATACCTCTTGGCATTGCTTGATGTAGACATCCACACAGTGGGCATAACCCTACAACAAATAAGATAAGAAATAATAACTTTGCATTATACATGTAAGAAATTTCCAAAACATCTGGTATAATTCTTGAGGGCTCTCATTGTATCTCCCAACAAACCTTAAAATGTAGCAGGACTGCTGCCACCTCACGCATGCGTCCAATCTCTCCCCTTCGCTGAGCTGCTGTGAACTCCTGGATCAACTGACGCTCAAGGTCATGATATTTACCTGTCAAACAAACACAGGGCTTATGTTAACACTGCATATTTAGCAGATGGATAAATAACATTGTCTTGTTTAGTTTACAGCTGCTTACTTGCTATCTTTGCCTTGACATCAGAAAATCTGAACAGGTACAAAACAAGCATGGGAAAGAAGAACAGGGGAATTTAAAACAAATCTATTTTCAGACCAAAACACTATTCATGATCAGCGAGAGAACATTACAGCAAACATGTTTGAACTATGTGCTTAGATCTCAGACACAGCCAAAACAAACTTTGTGAATAAAAAAAAAAAAAAAGTTCTCATTTGTTATGTCTTGGCCAATGCGTTAATACATGCGCTTGCTTTGAAGTGCGTTCGGTTGCATTTTCAAGGCAAGTGGGGGAGTGTTTGGAAATCCGCTATTTTTTGTGCATATTTTTGCTACTGCATTTGGTGAAGCTAGTTGTACATAACTTATACACTTTTCAGCACTAAGCCCAAACTTTACTTCGTTTTTTAAGAATAGGCAAGGGTTACGCACAGTGCGTGTGGCGTAATAAGCATAATATTACGTACTGTGTATGCTCACTCTTATTAAATTTTTGCAGAATTACTTGTTATTTTATAGGTGGCAACACGGACTAAGGCTGTTGTTTTACTGTTGAAAAAGAAATGGAAGATGAACAAACAATACCGGAATAGTAAACACCCATGTTGACAAGTGTTTATTACTTCTGGAGAGAAACAGTACAGACATTCAACAAGGATAGAAACTTTCTAGTGCGCATGTGTCGACATGTGTTCGCACATGCTATCAAATGGAGTTAACTTAGAAATAGGAATGTCACAATACCAAAATTCTAGTAGTCGGTACCGATACCATTAAAATTGTATTCGGCTGGCCGTACTTATTGTACTACGGCAATAGTTTTTCCCCAATGAAATGGTAAAATGCAAATTGTGCATTCATGTCCTCTTGAAGCGAGAAGGTAGAGGCTAAAAAGACCACGAGCGTCATGCAATGCTTCTCTCTGTGTGTGTGTGTGTGTGTGTGTGTGTGTGAGTGGTAAGTGAAGCCGTGCTTCTGCGACATTCATTCACACAGAGACATGCCGGATTAATATTTAAATAGTCTTTTTGCAGTTTAATATTCACAGACACTATTATATATCGGCTACAGAGCTCCTTAGTAAACACGGAAGTGACTGAAAGCAACTACCTATTACTGGGTACGGAATATACCCGGTACTGCCGGTACAGAAATTCTGGTATCATCACATTTTTTAAATTTCAGAACCAACCCAGTACTGAAGTACCGGTACTTGTAACATCCCTACAGCTGTACGCAAATGCTAAGCATACACGTTAAAAACCGAAGTATACTTTTGGCAGTTAACATGTAATCAGAGCTGACTGTATATATGATCTCTTGTATGTCACACCATTATTATGCCGTACCCCAAACCTCAAATATGGCCAAAACTCCATCTGCAGGTCGCTTACCTATCAAATGGCAGCTCCTGAGCAATCAGGTGCAACTTCTGAATGATGTCTGCAGCTTCCTTTATCTGTTTGGGATGAGAAGAGACTGTGGTGAGAGACAGAAAATGGTCACTACAGGACACAGGCCAGAGGCAGCACCCTTAAATCTGGGGATCATCTTATGGTAAATCTGTCCCTCTTGTGTGCATCCCTCGCTCTTCTCGTCCACCATGAGGATGATAAGAGTTAGCACAGCCCTGCACACCTGAACCTCATCAGCATCAGACCTTAGCCCCTGTCCGTCAGCTGCTGCCCAGCCAACACCTTACGATCACTCATGACTATTAAGAATGGACAATGGCTAATCCCTCAGTAAATCACCTCCCATAATCTGTCCCCATAGGCAGGTAGGAGGTCTAGGCAAAAATAGGACCCTGTCAAGAACACCCCACCTCTCCCTTCAAGCCCGATGGACGAGGAGAAGAAAAAGGCCCTGTCGTCCACATATCCTCTGTTCCTACTCTCCTTTTCCTGCCTGCCTCAGCTAACATCATTATTGTGCTCCCGTGAGGTGGATCCATCCCTTTTCCGCTCTCCTCGCTGAGGTTTTCTAAGTATCTGTCCCCCAGCTAAGATTAGCTAAATCCCATGTAAGTGATGTAGCCGTCTCCCAGCAGTAGGGGGTTTTACCGGCGCTTGTCTCCTCGCTGCCTGGGCCTGGCCCTCCCTTTCACAGGGATTAACCCAGCCTTCGTTCCTTCCATTTCCCTTCCCTTCACTCCCCCCCTTAGCTATTCACCGGCAGCTCCTCTCACTTCCCCTCTTTTCTCTTCTGGAGGCGTGTACGTCTTGAGAAATATTGAAAAGTCTGGCGGGTATATTCCCACATGGCTCTCTAGAAGATTGTTGGTGGCCTTATGCTAATAGCATCAGAAGATGTAAGATTTGCCACCCAGGGTTGGTCACATTACCGAGTGACTTGAGAGATTAACTTATAAAGTGTCATTTCCAATTAAGTTGGCGTAAATCAACATCTAAGCACCATATATACACAAGGCCTCATATATACAAGCCTCAGGCATCCATTATTGCGGTATGCATTACTGTTGAGTATTTTAGCAGTTTTGGTTGCAACAGTTGCTTCGATTACTTCAACTTAGACCACTGTCTAGAAAGTCCCGTTGGTGCAAAACATTTAGAAGTGAATAAGTTAATGAATAAGATTTAAACTTTCACACAGTTGGTGCAACTGGCATCTGACATAAGCTTGTTATACATTCATAAGTAGTCATCAGCCAAAATAGCATGATCTCTTGTACCACAAATGACGACGACAAAGAAGGGAAAGCACATGACAATGTGAAATGGGCACAGAGCGTTGTACAAATGTGTCAAACACAAACCAGGTTTTGGATGATTTATGGAACCAGATCTAGGGGTACTAGGGGTGTAATGTTACATGTATTCGTCCCGAACTGCCACGGTACGGATGTCACGGTTCTATGCATGCAGTCACACGACAAATACGGAAAGATATCAATAAAACAGCTTGAGAATAATATCTCATGTAGCGTTACATTTACCTCAGGCATTTAGTGTCAACAGCATGTTAGTTCACTAGAGAAACTCTAGAGGGGAGCATTTCATATATGCATTATATTAGCCTCTTTATATTTACTTAACCTGTTAATAATGTCTTGATTATTTAATGTATGTTTAAATAAATTTGTCATGAAAACAAGTTATACCAGCCACTGTGTAAATGATGATATTTCAAAAATGAATTGGAGTAGAAAATAATTAGGTTAGAAGTTAATGCAAAACCTGCCGTATGTGCAATTTACATGGATTTATTTTTATTCGAGTGTTGATATTATATCTAAAAATAAACAGCAACCAAATTTGATAATTAGGGCTCTGTTGTTAATTGTAACCTTTAATATTATAGTAATGTGTAAGTAAGGGCTCCCTATATAGTTATTCTTAAGAAAATATTAAATATAATAGAATTTATTTAAAAGCAGAGAGAGAGACACACAAGTTTGTCCCCAAAAAACAGTTTAATAAAGAAAAGAAGAAGCAGGTTTATGTTTAGTTTTCTCCTCCCTGCTGTACCGAACCATGACTTCAAAACCGAGGTACCTCAAACATGAGGAACTTCATGTTTATGTACCATTACACCTCTATACCATACATGCATTTTACAACGCTATTAACTTCCATCCTCAAAAGATGTACAACGTTTTATGACTGATGCCACACATCAATTGAATTCACTCAGATCATGTCCATGATTCTGAATGATGTAGGTACATTTTAAATGAAACTGACCTGAAACGGTCTTTGGTTTTACACAAAAAAAATTAAACAATAATATATCATTTCAGTCCTCTCTATCATTTGTGGTTTGAATGTGGTCCTCTTGGCTACTGAAGTTGCTAGGAAGTCGATCTAAATCTGACCTTTTCAGGGTTGTTGAAGACATCACTGCGCAGCTCTCCATCCAGGAACTCGTTGAAGTAGGTCATGAGTCTCTGAGCCTCCACTGCCCTCTGTCTTGGTGTATTGACTCCTTCCAGTTGATCTCCCAGGTGACACACCTTGGTGGCCACATAACTGATATGCTCATCCAACTCCTGGAAGTGCTGGAAAGCTACCTTTGAAATGAGAATAACAACAAAGTTAAGGTTATACATGTAACTGATGGTAAAGTAGCACAAGGTTATCCAAATGGTTCAAAGCTCCTTGCCTTTTGACATGTCAGAATAAATGCAAAAATGTTAAGGCCACTGACTTGGTTGCTCCTCTGCAGGTCTTGGACCTTGTGGGCAAACTCCTTGGCTTCACGGTGACATTGCTGCTCCAACTTCTCCACCTTCCTTTGGATCCTTTCATCCAACTGTTTTAGTTCCTCAATGTGGTTCACAAACTCTTCCAGCAACCTGGAACCAAAGACATGACATTTAAGAGCTGCAGGCAGCAAAACAAAATTTCTGATTTGACAAGCATTTTAAATACATTAAAATAAATATAAAACTACATGTTTGTTTGTAGTATATATTTTTGTCCCTGAAGTCCACTTATAATGTCATTCTTGGCTTCTTCAAGTTTCACAATACCTCTGTATTTTTAAACTTTTAAGTGTGCTGTTCATACACTACATGCATAGCCTACATAGAGATGCAACATTACCAATATAATTTATTTTATATATTTGCCTCATAAGCCTTGCAAGTATTTTATGTTAGCTTTGTAATGGATGATAATACAGTATATGATTGGTGTCTTTATCATTGAGAATGCATGGACAGTGTGTATGCTGGAAAAGAATGGTTGATTATTCTTGGCTATCATATGTTAGTGCACTGGTAGTTTTGACATGTTAACTTCAACATTCTGATCAACCTGTTTTTGAAAGCTTAGTTTTGTGATATAAAAGTGCACTATTCAAAAGTTTAGGGTTTTAAGAAATTAATACTTTTATTCAGCAAGAATGCATTAAATAGGTCAAAAGTGACTAGATACTTTTACATTGTTACAAAAAGATATATTTCAAATAAATGCTGTTTTTGTCACAGTAGTGCATAGGAAAGTCCTGTTTTCCATGTTATATTCCTGTGTGTGTGTGGATAAGGTAATAACTCATAATAATAAAATCTGCAAACTTAAATGTCATTAATCATTACCAATTTTATTGATTTAGTGGAGTTAAAAAGAGATCAAAGAAAATACGCTTTTTTTTTTTTTTTATGAAAACATGGAAATAAAGTTCTATGTTTTTGGAAAATCTGAAAGAATGTAAAAAATTTAAAATAAAAAAAAATAATTTGGACAATTTATCAGATTTTCTTGCTTTAATAATAATGCACTTCTTAACATTCACAAATTATGCTGGAATAACAATCATCAGATTTTAATTCTGAGCATTTTTTTTCTTTTGATTAAGTTATACAATCAAATTGTTATGCTGACAATATAATTTATTGTGAAAAAGCGAAACAGAAGCATTTTCACAAGTGGTCAAACACTTCTGGATCTTACTTTATGTTGAAATATGTGCAGATGGGTCATGTGGATACTAGTTACTAGCCAAAAGAAGGAGAATCGCTGACAAAGTAGATTTTAACCAGAACTCTGGAGTCATTTTCATACATGAAAAGTACACTAGAGTGGAGGCTTCGATGAGCGTTCCAAAGAACACTCTTTGTGTCCACAGAACATTGAAAAAGGATCCATTTCACAGTCTGATTTGCGAGATGCAGGCTTACGTCCCAAATTAGGTTAGCTTGGCTAGCATGTAATCTGTGAGGAAATGTTATACAAAACCTGACCAATCATATGAAAATGCCTGAAGCTCTGTTCCCAGATCCCAAAACCAGCTCAACGGCAGGGATCAGTATATGCTGGGCCGAGATTCATTTATCGTTCATGAATACTTCTCCAAATAGACTCTGAAAAAATCTGAGAGACTGATCTCAAACTGTGAAGCAAAAAAAGCATCCAGGGAGAGCATCTTATTTGTCAAGATCACATAAGCACTTACCTCGGTAGCAAATCAGCTAATGGCCTGTTACCATAAATTGTGGTTCTTCATAAAAAGAGCCTCTCTGTGCTGTGTGTGTGCGTAAATATTTAGGAAACCTCACACATACAACCAAAAGCTTCGTCAGCTGCATTTCAAAGAACTTGTAGGACAGCAAAGTCAAAAGCTCCAACTCAGCAAGTTTGGATTCTCTGGGTGGTAGCAAAACATTCTGAAGTGATGAGTATATAATCTCATATCACCGTAATTCCCTAAACGCTGCTGGCAGCTTAAGTTCTTTTTCCTCTCCATCTTTTCCCCTCAAATTTGTTCTCTTCCATCATTTGTAAGTCAATGGTTTGCCCAGCTCACAACAGCCTCTTCATGGTCGGTTATTTGAGAGCTTGGTGTAAAATTCGGGGCGATGTTTCTGCTCTGGCAGTCAAAAGCACTTTTGCTGTGTCTGTGTGTGTTAAAGTAAACTTCATGTATTTTTATGCTTTTGTCTCTGAAAGTGAAATGACTGTCAAAACAGTCAAATTGTGATTGTGGACACTGTATTATTATTACTATAAAAAGAACTGAAAAAGTTTGATTTTACTTTTGGGCAATTAAGTCACACTAAAAAATGAATTTCATTGAATAAGAAAACTATATAATCGGTGACATCTGTGGTAAAAAAAAAGTGGCATCTGCAAATAAATGGTGCTAGACCTTTTCTCTCTCGAAAAAACCCCCCAAAAAAAACATTACTAATGGCACTTTACTAATTATTTTTAACCAACTGATCTCTAGGTGATTTTTCTTGGATGTTTGAAGTCAGTTTCCCTGAACTTCACACAGATGTCCTAGCAGCATAAATCACATTAAAGGGTTCAACACTAAAATGAAAAAACCCTCATGTTATCATTTACTCACCCTCATGTTGTTTCAAACCTGTAAGACTTTCGTTCATCTTCAAAACACAAATGAGGATCTTTATGATGAAATCTGAGAGCTTTCTGTCCCTCCATTGACAGCTACGCAACTACCACTTTAACGCTTCAAAAAGTTCATAAAGAGTTTGTAAAACTAATCCATATGAATTGAACGGTTTAGTCCAAACTTTCTGAAGAGACTCGATCGCTTTATCTGATGATCAGATTTAATTTAGGTTTTAATTTTAGATTTACTTTTCAGATTTTATTCACATATAAACATTGATCAGTGGACATAAACAGAAGCTTAACCAAACCTCATTGGTTCTTGAGGAGTCTCAAACGTGCTGCGTAACATGAGAATGAACCTCATTGGTTCTTGCTGAAGCTCAAACGTGCTGTGTAACACGAGAATGAACCTCATTGGTTCTCACTGAAGCTCAAACGTGATGCGCAACACGAGAATGAACCTCATTGGTTCTTGCATGTCAAGTGAACATGCTTGAGCTTCCGTTTACCACAACTGAAATGTGAGGTAATCAATGTTTATCTGTGAATAAAAGCCATATATGTTCATCATATACAGCGATCAAGTCTCTTCAGAAAATTTTGACTAAACCGCTCAATTCATTTGGATTAGTGTATTAGTTTTACGATTTCTTTATGAACTTTTTGAAGCGTCAAAGTGGTAGTTGTGTAGCTGTCAATGGAGGGACAGAATCTTAATTTGTGTTCTGAAGATGAACGAAAGCCTTACAGGTTTGGAACATACTCCACCTGTTGTCCAATGTTTGACAACCAGAAAGTGCCCAAATACTTACTGCATTCATTTTAAACAATATATGTATTGTTTAATTATTTGAAACTTATTTTTGTAAAATATTTTACTTGAAAATATTGTTACATTTCTTTAAAATAAATGTAACTTGGTTTAATATTTTGTTATATAACTGCAACAATATTCAAAATAATTTGAAGTGTGAATTAAGCGTCCAAATTCTCTTTGGGTCACTGCATGTACCACCAAGGCACAGAATCTGCCAGACATGTCTGCCCTAATTTGGAAAGGATGTAAAATGGATTTATAGCTGCAGAGTGGAGAAATGTATAAAATCTAAAACTGCTCAGTCAAAAGTGTATCCACATTGTACCACCAAGTGTATCCACATCCACATCCAAAGAATCTGACCAGACATGTCTCCCTCTGATCATAGAGAGAAAGGATGTACCTGGGAGTAAAATGGACCTTTATAGCTGCAGAGTGAAAAAGAGAAATGTACCACCTGCGCCAGCTGAGGAAATCTCAAAAGCTGTATACTCAGTCATAGAAAGTGTAATCCACATTATACATTCATTTAGTGATTATCCACATTTTGAACAATAGAAGCTACCAAGATGAGATAAGACAAATTAACGCTGCTACCATCTGTTCCCAGCCTGATGGCCAAAACTGAGAGACTCAGGAGGAGCTCTCTCTCAGTCTACTACTGAACTGTCTATCAAAATGTGTTTATAAAAATACAAATTAAAGCATGTTGTTACTGTGTAAAAGTTATCTTATATTTCAGCTTATACATTTATTACAAATGTCTACAGTTTACTTTGCAAAGTCTATTCAATTATTTTAGCTCTTTACTTATTCTGGTTTTTTTTCTCTTAATTCTACGATTTCATGATATATATATATATATATATATATATATATATATATAGAAATTTGTTTTACATTTTATTAGGATTTCTTCCTTGTGTTTTTACACTGGCCCTGAATTTTTCATCATCAGACAACTCAACCGTATATTCTTTAACTGTGTATGTGACAAATAAAACTCTTGAATCTTGAATCTTGAATCACATTATACAAGAAATATGTCTGAACAAAAACTAATTTCAAACATTTAAGCATCCCAAGCCTTTAGATCAAAATGGTTTTTAATAACATAAAGAGAAAGATAAAATCTTATAAGCTTCTAAAAATGTCCAACTTTTGGTTATTTTACAGCTCTGCACATTCTGGTCTTCTCTTAACCGATTTCATAGTGGTGTATGTTTCTGACAATCAACCAATTTTAAGAAGAAATATGTTTACAAAACTAATTTCAAACATTTCAGCCTTTAGATCAAAAGGTTTTTTTGAAAGGGTCGAATCCAATCTGCACCTCCTTTGGGGGAACCTCCCTCCTCCAGGTGTTCTCCATGCCAGTCTCTCTATGTACTCATCAGCATCAAATGGCTCCTGGTAAGATAGAAATTATGAAAATAATAAAGATGAATAACCAAAAATGTAATTGCTAAATGCCATGCACAGATAAATAAGCTTTAATAAATGAGAGGGATAATCTGGACTGCTTATACGAAGATGTTCTAGGGGGTCACAAGTGTGTGTGTATCGAAAAGTAAAATAATAATAATAATAATAATAAAAATATGATTTAACTATCCCGTTAAACCACCTCATGACTCAAAGCACATAACATTACAATAAATGTGACCATATGCAACTTAACGAGCTCTGGCCTGTACCACCGGACTGCTGCAGATTCATTTAGCTGTTGACAGTACTGCCAATAAAACACAAAGATATACACTCACCTAAAGGATTATTAGGAACACCATACTAATACTGTGTTTGACCCCTTTCGCCTTCAGAACTGCCTTAATTCTACATGGCATTGATTCAACAAGGTGCTGAAAGCATTCTTTATAGATGTTGGCCCATATTGATAGGATAGCATCTTGCAGTTGATGGAGATTTGTGGGATGCACATCCAGGGCACGAAGCTCCTGTTTGACCACATCCCAAAGATGCTCTATTGGGTTGAGATCTGGTGACTGTGGGGGCCATTTTAGTACAGTGAACTCATTGTCATGTTCAAGAAACCAATTTGAAATGATTCAAGCTTTGTGACATGGTGCATTATCCTGCTGGAAGTAGCCATCAGAGAATGGGTACACGGTGGTCATAAAGGGATGGACATGGTCAGTAACAATGCTCAGGTAGGCCGTGGCATTTAAACGATGCCCAATTGGCACTAAGGGGCCTAAAGTGTGCCAAGAAAACATCCCCCACACCATTACACCACCACCACTACCAGCCTGCACAGTGGTAACAAGGCATGATGGATCCATGTTCTCATTCTGTTTACGCCAAATTCTGACTCTACCATCTGAATGTCTCAACAGAAATTGAGACTCATCAGACCAGGCAACATTTTTCCAGTCTTCAACTGTCCAATTTTGGTGAGCTTGTGCAAATTGTAGCCTCTTTTTCCTATTTGTAGTGGAGATGAGTGGTACCCGGTGGGGTCTTCTGCTGTTGTAGCCCATCCACCTCAAGGTTGTGTGTGTTGTGGCTTCACAAATGCTTTGCTGCATACCTCGATTATAATGAGTCGTTCTTTCAGTCAAAGTTGCTCTTCTATCAACTTGAATCAGTCAGCCCATTCTCCTCTGACCTCTAGCATCAACAAGGCATTTTCGCCCACAGGACTGCCGCATACTGGATGTTTTTCCCTTTTCACACCATTCTTTGTAAACCCTAGAAATGGTTGTGCGTGAAAATCCCAGTAACTGAGCAGATTGTGAAATACTCAGACCGCCCCGTCTGGCACCAACAACCATGCCACGCTCAAAATTGCCTAAATCACCTTTCTTTCCCGTTCTGACATTCAGTTTGGAGTTCAGGAGATTGTCTTGATCAGGACCACACACCTAAATGCATTGAAGCAATTGCCATATGATTGGTTGATTAGATAATTGCATTAATGAGAAATTGAACAGTTCCTAAAAATACTTTAGGTGAGTGTATACTAAATATATATAGTATAACGTCACAGGTTTCCAACTCTTCCAATTACAGTAGTTATGGCTAGAACGCAGCATAAGCTCATTGTTTTGGTTCAGGAGGAATTGTATAAGGCGGCTGCTGTTTCGGTTGCTCGGTGACTGACGTCTGTCTAAATCCGATGCAACGGTCGTGATATGACGTCAATCTCTCAAGCGTTTTTTTATAAACATGAATTCAACATATAACAAATAGTAATACAATCTACTTTACTGCAAAAACATAAGTTTTTTTAATTCAGCAAAGAAATCATGCCATGACTTATCAATATTCTACAGGTCACACGTCGTCACGTGATGCAAATTCGCAGCTCAGAGTTCACCGAGCTTGAACTCTGGAATGCAGCGAAATGCGAAACGCATGAGCTTGCATTTCCTGTCTGATGCATTCGTATGTGTTTCAATGGAAGCCAATGGAACGAAAAGTGCAGTGTGACTGCCCCTTAACTCTGCATAGCCTGAAACGTGCTGACGGAAATGCATACGCTGACAGGCAGGTAGGACATCGAACCACTGCATTCGGACCGAATGCAATGATTGGACGAACATTTTATGGTCCTACGCATTCCACAGACAAGCTATATATACATATAAACACATTTATACCACTTAACTTAGTGACTGCTATTAGGATGTGAAGAGACTTTCAACCAGCATAACAAAAAAAAAATTCTGGAACAAATCGCCTACCCTGCCTTTAATTTATAAACTGGGTTTTTACATATAAAAATACAAACACTAGCTGCCTCTTAAATTTTAGGGTGGGGGTCCATGACACGAAGATGATGTCCGTGGCAGCTTTTATTCATAATTTTGCATGAATAGGTCGTCTGACAACACAAACAGAACAGCTGGGCAGAGTATTTCTGTGACAGTTTGGTGTTTAGCTTCTCCCCAGAGCTAGTACTGCTAACATGCAGCATGTCATTATATGTCAAAACTAAACTATGTACATAAAACACGCGAATGACGCACTTTCATGAGCAATGAAAACAGTTTATCCGCAAGCTGTAAAGCAGACCGTGACAGCTTCCGTGCCATCTTTGGAAAAACAGACTTACCTCGAATAACTGAGCTGTCGTAGCCATATTTCACGGCGCCAGAAAGCAAAGGTAAGTCCGCAAATACTCAAGAGCGTCTTTCGAAACTATAATTTGCTTCTTGTTTATATCTATTCTGAAAACAGTTGCTTCCTGCATCCAGCTGCCATGACCGGGGCGGAAATAGAAATAGGAGGGGTGAGGATACGGGGGGGCTGTGTGCTTGAGAGCAGATCTGAGATCAGTTAGGATATTCTACTGCAGCGTAGCTGAAAACAGCGCAGTTTGTTACGGCTGATCCTACGTCAGGACGTTTTTCGACCACGCCTCAAAATGTCACGTGATCATTGGCAAACAGGAAGAACAAGCTGTCAGATGAGGATAACATGACAGAGGCGAGTTCCTCTATTTCTTTAAACATGTATCTTAAGTTTATGTAGGTTACTTAGTGTTGAACTGTGAACAATTAAACAACATCGTCTAAGCTAATAATTGCATACTCGCTAGATGTTTGGCATGTTAAATTAGTCCCACTCATCAATAGGGACAGAAACAGCAGTATGAGTATACGAGCCCTATGGGTTGTCTCACACGAGAAGGGGCAATCTGGAAAAGTTCGGTTTTCCAGGTAAGGACAGAATTGAGCTTTTTGCATACTTTGTAGTATGTACTGCATACTGTCTATTACTTTAAAATGCGCAAGCACAACCTCGTGGAATTATTTATCCCACAATGCAATGCTTAGGTTACATATCTATATTTTAAACTAATTATTTAATTGGACAGATAACATACATTTAACAAAATTGAATTAAAATGAAAAAAAAATTGTTTTAGTATCTATTTCCAACATGATTGTTGCTACTTACTGAATTGAATTTGTATGTGTGACAACAGTTTAGCATAATTATAGTTTAAAGCGTTAAAGTTGTCATGAAACAGAAGTTGCGATAGTCTTTTCTTCCTTATTGTGACGTGCAGGTAGTACAGCCTCTCGAGCAAGAAAAAATGTTGGACAGGACTTGATTTTGTCCATTGGGAATTGATTGGATCGTTAGATCGTTGTGGTTTACTATTGGTCGATCTCATGTGAGCGACAGGTTGTCCCGCCCTCAAGCCAGTAAACGCATCATCAGAGAAGAGATGATGCTGCAAGAGGGAGGTGAAGTTATTTTGATTAAAGATTAGAAAATGTATGTATATGGATAAATCATATAATAAATACTGCAATATTCCATAAGAAATAACAATTGTCCATTTTGATTTCATGGTGACTTTAATGGCTTAATTCAGAACAGCATATTAGTACTTACAGACTTGCTTCCTGTTTTTTTTCTGTTGTTAAGCACAGCAAAGTTGCGTGACCAACATGAACAAAGTCTACGTGGGAACTGTTTCCGCCCTCACGCGGAACTCCCGATCGCTCTGATTCTTTATGGAATGGCCTCTCAAGCAAGAAAAAATGTAGGGCGGGACTTGATATGGAACCGCTCGTTTTAAAATCTTCCCGGTCTACTGATATTTGTTATGACATCCATTTCAAACAATAGAATGCTCGTGATACCTTTCATTAACTCTACAATAAGTAAATCCACGTCACCAGCTAATAACTCTTCGACAGCGATGCCATAGAAATATACAGAGCTACCACAAAAACAGAAGTTCAGAAGGACAAAATTCGAAAGATGGCTGTGCGCTTGTTTCTCTGACGCATAGCCTTTCGAACAAGAAAAAAATTAGGTCGGACCTTGACTTTGTCCATCGGGAATTGATTGGATAGTTGGATGGTTGTGGTTTGCTGTTAGTCGATCTCATGTGAGTGACAGGTTGTCCCGCCCTCATGTCAGTAAACACATCATCAGAGAAGAGATGTCATTGCAACAGGGAGGGGAAGTTATTTTGATTAAAGATTACAAGGGCACATGAATAAAAAATACAAAAAAATGAGCAAGGATAGATTATTTTAACAAATACTGCAATATTACATAAAAAAAAAAAAAAGAATTGTAAATTTTTATTTTGTTGTGACTTTCCGTTATCTAGGATTTCAATGAATAAAATATACAAACTGTGCACAGCAATACATACTACAGTAGTTTGAGTGAAATGATAGCATGCTTTTGTGAACAGCTATTTTTCTGTTTTACTTTTCTGTTCATTTTTGATTTTTTTTCTCTTCATTTAGACGATTCCCAACAGTTGAGTTCCGTGACAAATCCTTGGCTGGAGCTCAGTATGTGGCTGTTCCGGAGGACCGTGTCGTACCCCAGCTTCTGCTGACAGAGTTGGGCCAGGTGGATGCTGACAAACCTTACGTAGACGCACGGGACGACTGTGCCCGTCAGCACCGTTCACCGGCTGTGGAACTCCATGTAGATGGCTCAGGTGGAAGAACCCTCTGGCCCGTTCTCATCGTCACTCAGGGAGCGTTAATCCTAGCCTGCCTTCCTCTAGTGGAAGCACCCCCTGAGCCTCGGCCTCCTCTCCCCAGCCTGGCCTCAGTCTCTCAGGGCTTAGCTCTTTTGTCAGGTCTGCAGGATTTCCTTTGTGGCCCTGGAGGTAAACCAGAGCCTGATGTGCTGGCCTCCCGTTTGGCTGCCCTTCCCTCTGTGCTTCTGCAGGTTTGCCCTTTGGGGAGGCCACTGGACACCCCTCCTCCAGCTGGATCGGTGCCTGTTGCTGTGGCTCCAAGCCCAGGGGGGGCTCAGAAACAACCAGCCTGGAAGGCAGGGGTCCATCGAGGCAGGGCGGTAGTGAGTGTGGCCCTCACCGAGAAGGTGAGGTCCATGCAGTACGGCAAGAGTAGTCGACAGGATCTCTGGGATGTGTATGGCATGGTCATGTGCAAAGTTAGTCCCCATCCTGTATGCTGAACTTATAGTTTGATCTGTGTTATTAAACTTGCATTACATTTGCTACTTCATGTTTTTCAGTGTGAGGTTGAAGGTGTTCTGCCCAATGTGACCGTCACCCTCACACTCCCACCCAATGGTTCACCCCTGCAGGACATTCTTGTCCATCCCTGTGTGACGTCTCTGGATGCGAGCATTCTCACTGCCTGCAGTGTGGAAGAGAATGACGGTTCCGCCTTTTCGGGGCCATACAAATTCCCTTTCTCACCACCTCTGGAGCTTTTCAGACTCTGTAGTTACACCTCACAGGTAAAGCTTATTCTAGCAATAGATGCCTTTTGTTACTTTTTCACATCTCTAATGACGTTTACACCTCATACTAAGATGCATTTTGGTCGATCAGATCACAAGTAGATGAGGGAGACACATATCCGTTTACACCTGGTGTTTTAGTCCATTACTTTTGTCCACTTTCAACCACTTCTGTCCTGATTTCTTCGAGGGGCGGGTCTATGGGTAAATACAGTATATGGGCTTTTTCAGATCTTTTGATCTAACGGACAAAATAAGCTCACGCAATTTACATATGGATGGACAAAACATATGAAGAGCATCAGCTTTCGTTTCTGCTTTGACAGCTGCAAGACCAGCCGAACATGGTGAGTTTGTGTTAGAAATCAGGAATGGTGAGAGAACATTGTGCTGGTACATTTTCCGTCTTCAAACCAAACTTGGGTCTTCAGCCGGCAAAGTTTAAATCTCGTCTGGCTAGCATGCTTCCCATTAAAGTTTACACATTAGATCAGTAGGCGGAGAGTAGGCATAGGCTGTTCAAACACATTTGACCAAATTAGCAAAAGCGATCTGTTCTAATGTGTTTTTGACTAAAAAAAAGCCGTCGAAAAAGGTCGAAAGCTGGACAAGCTGAAAACGTTTCAGACCCCGTTTACACCTGTATTTAGTGTCGCCCACTTGTAATCTGATCGACCAAAACAACCAAATCTTAATACCAGGTGTAAACGGGTATTAAAAAACCTGTAATATTATGAAATATTATTACAATTTAAAATAGTTTTCTAAAATGAAATATATTCCTGTGAAAGCTGAATTTTCAGCATCATTACTCCAGTCTTCAGTGTCGCATGATCCTTTAGAAATTATTCTAATATGATGATGTGTTGCTCAAGAAACATTACTTATCATCAACATTGAAAACAGTCAGCATTTATTTGACATTTAATTTTTTTTTTGGTATTATTATAAATGTCTTTACTATCACTTTTGATCAATTTAACGCATCTTTGCTGAATAAAAGTATTAATTTCTTTCAAAAACAAACAAATTACATATTTTACTTTAATTCTCTCTCATTGTGGTATACACACACTATAAGCTGTAGTGTCTTTAACTGACTTATAATTTTTTCGAGGTACCCGTGCCACCAATTCTTGGCTCCTACCAGCTGAAGGCAGAGGAGAATCATCTGAAGGTTAATGTCGTCTTGAAGCTTCATGAAAGTGTCAAAAACAGCTTTGAGTACTGTGAGGCACACCTTCCATTTTTCAATAAGTAAGTCATGTGCATTCGTAGTAAAACACAAAAATCTTGTACTCCACACCTGTAGGGTGTGATGCAGAGATTTACACTCTCAGTCAGTCATTTATAATGGCTCATTATGTGGTGGTCTGTACGTCTTCAGCTGGTTCTGTATTTTTGTGCTTATAGAAAGTACATTGGCTGTTATAGCATTCTTGTGTGTGCTTCTTCACAGGAATCTAATGGGAAGTGTGGAGGTCAAAGTGAGCTCAGGACAGCTTGAGGTGTCGAAAGAGAAGAACTTACTGGTTTGGGTCCTTGGTATGTCTAATGTTAATATTGCATGATGTTTCACATAATGCGTTCATGATTTTTAGGCACCATTGGTGTTGCTCTTCTTCTTATTCCTCCTCCTTCTTCTTTTTGTTTGCAAAGTCTCGTGAAGCAACAACAAGGGGACTATTAATTTCTTCAGCTTCTTCTGACTATTCAGCTGCTTCTTCTTCTACTTCTTTTTCTGCTCTTGAGTCTATGGAAGCCCATAGAAACACTTGCGAGGGCTACAAAGCCATTTTTTCCCTCTGATTCATGGACTCAAGATGATTCGATTGCACCCTACGACATCATCTTCATCTTTTACAAAAAAACTACTCTTTTCTGGGTCCGATCATCTTCTGACCGTGCTAGCAAAAAGTTATTAAATGCTTTTTGATAGACCCAACCGTCTATCAGACCGTCTATAATTTTTAAAATAACCCGCTGATTCGATGAAGAGCATGTCAACATGGATGCGAGGCTATATCTCCACTCTGCCTATACCCTCAAATTGGGCATTATTTGAAGGGACAGCCATTTGTAGTGGTGTCCGAAACCATAGTGGACGTTATCGAGTGCACTCATTCTACACCGCAATAATGAGTGTACAGCCGATGTACACGCAACAGCTGTCCGAATTCACTCACTCGTTTCCATTCACTCCTTTAAGTGAACCGTATTTGTGGATTAATGTAGGGAATAGTGATTAAGGGTTTAGGGGGCAATTTCGGATTTGGCCTTGGTAAACGTCATCACAAGCATGACCTGAGGCTACTTGCAGATTTTTGGCACAGCACCACCTATTGGTCAGGAGATATGAAAAATGGTTATTTTTGCGTTTAACTTTTAATAGTTTGCCCAAAAATCATAAAACTGCTCTCTTTTGATTCAGTGCAGCATACTGAGTTGAACGATACCCAATTTTCCCATGTTGACCATTTTGGGGGTTTGTTGTAAAAAGCTGTATTTTATAAATACATTCGCATATTACAAAACTCGATATGGAGCACCATGCCCTGAATGTACTCAGACAGTCTCAGAGCCTTGTGGTCCAAATTTATGATGAAATTTCAAAAAATGCTAATTGCTTTTGATTAACCTTTCTCGAATAACGCATTAACTAAATTGATGTCATGAATTCATGATTTTTCAGCCATTTTGACTCCATGTCAAACCATTTCAGCCATGATGATTGTTTTTAAATTTTTAATTAAATGTTGCAGTTGGTCTGATACTATAAGCCATGCTTGTATAACTCTTCATGCTTTTTTGTGCTTGGCCCTGTTAATTGAGGCTTGCAGCTATATTATTATAATTATATAACAGAGATTTGTCTTTGTACCTCCTCAGGTCAGAAGTTTCCAAAGTCTCGTGAAGCAACACTGGAGGGGACTATTCATTTTACAGGGACTGTTGCTGGACCGACAGATCCTCTATGCACAGGACTCACTGCATATATAAAAGTGGGTGAATTTAAGATAAATTAATTTATTCTTTCTATAATAAGATATTGAGTGTCAATTTATTGCACAAGATGTCTGTATTAATGTGCATAATAACAGTTCAGGTGTCACTGTATTCGTTCCAGCTTTATTTCCGTGTGCCAGATCTGACTTTGTCTGGTTGCTGTGTGGACCAACACTCAGTGCAGGTTTACTCATCTGCCAAACCGCGTATTGTCACAAGTGAGTAATTCAGTGACAGGGTCTAAAACTATTCAATGTATTCAATTTATATTCAATATATATATATATATATTTTTATTAATTGAAATAAATATATAAATAATAATCAAATATAAACGTTAACACTTTACAATAAGGTCCTATTAGTTATTCATATTAGTCCCATTAGTTATTAATATTAGTTATTGTTAATGCATTAACAATGAGCAAAACATTACAGTACAGTAATGATTTATCTTTGTTAACATTAATTAATCAAAAAATACTACTGTTCGTTGTTAGTTCATGTTAGCTCAATATTACCAGGTACAACTTTTGATTTTAATAATGTAATAGTAAATGTTAAAGGGTTAGTTCACCCAAAAATCATTCATGAATTACTCGCCTTCATGTTGTTCCAAACCAGTACGTTTTTCGTTCATCTTCAAAACACAAATGAAGATATTTTAATGACATTTCTGACATTTCTGTCCCTCCATTGACAGCTACGCAACTTCAAAAAGTTCATAAAGAGATCATAAAACTAATCCATATGAATCGTTTTAGTTCAGATTTTCTGAAGAGACTCGATCGCTTTATATGATGAACAGATTGAATTTAGGCTTTTATTCACATAATGCTAGTTGCATAGACTGTCAATGGAGAGACAAAAAAATCATAATTTATGCTTCAAGATGAATGAAAGTCTTACAGTCTACGACATGAAGGTGAGTAAATGATGACAGAATTGAACTAACTAATGTTAACAAATGGAACCTTATTGCAAAGTGTCACCATATAAATATTTGAAAAATGTAAAATGTTGCCTTGGCAATTCATTTAAATAAAATTTGTTAATTTGAATAACTAAAACTGAAATTAAAAAAACTATATAGACATAATAAAAAAAAAAAAAAACGAATTAAAATTACAAAGCACATTACAAAACATACTTAAACTAAAACAAACAGCAATATTATAACAAATATTAAAATAGTATATGTATATAATAACTCCAGGTGATGACCAGTGTTTACATGTGTAAATAAAAACACATTCACTCAAAAAAATATTGCATCATAATTACATCAGCAATGAGAATGAACCTGTACCTTTTTCCCTCTAGCACGAGAGCTGGTCTCCTCAGAATACTACATTTGGAACTCAACAGGTGACGCCCCCGTCTCATCTGGACTCACGGTGCTCTGATATAATCTAATTAATTCACACTGGCCTTAATAAATCATTGCAGGTATTAAAGGATCAGAGACAAATAAATTATGTTTTATATGAAATGTGCCCTCTGACAAATGTTGCTGTCATACAGTGTTAGCTTTCATTTACAGTATGACTTTCATTTACTGTATGGTTTTTCTAATCTGTCAAAATAAAATATTCAGTGTCTCAGTGTGTGTATGACTCCAAATGAGCTGATGTGTAATGAATGATTGTTCAGAGAGAACCTGATAAAACATTTATAATATAATATATCCTTTATTTTTCAGTTTTTTTATCTGTGCCATTTTTAGTCAAATGCTCTTTCTTCTTTACTAATAAGAAGTAATGAAGAATTAAAATTCAATTAACAGTCAGCTTCAGACCGGTCCCTAAGTGTTTACTGCTGTTCAGGCTTCAGTTTTCCCTATTAGCTGTTCAGCTGGTTTATATAGAGGCTCCTTGAGCTCATTCACAAGAGGACTTTGGCCCTGTGTTTGTTTGATGAGGTTGAAAGGAGTGTATTCTGATGGCAGAGAAGGAGAGAAGGCAATTGTTAAAGAGAAATACCAGACTGGTATCCAAAGAGGTTCTTAATTAGTTTCCAAAGTGACCCATAGAGGTCCCACTTAAGCTTGTCTCCGTCTCTCTCCTGCCCAACAAAAACAGTTAATGGAGACTTAAAAATACCAGTCATCCACCTCGCAACTAAAGGACCCTTTACTCTGGCTCTTTAATTGTTACAATAGAAAATCAATTACGCCTATCTTAGTTTGGCTAAATGTTAAAAACTAAAAATACAAGCATCATTTCTGTGTCACCTTGTATGGTTTTGAGCAGCAAGCAGTCATTTCTGCATATGTATGTTTAGCAGCTGAGTAGCATTTGGCTGTCAATTCCGGCTGAGAATTCCCATGGAGAAGACAGCGAGATGATGATAGTTCAGCTGGAGCCACATAAGAGCTCTCCACTGAAGCAAACCATTGTCTGAGAGATTAATTGTCTGCCACGTCGACTGATTGCCTTGCTGTGTCTCTGCAAGAACGAGGCAAGGCTGCATTCTCACAAGGATTTCCTCCTAGAACACTGAGCGTGATCAATCTTATGGCTGAGACAAGTCCCCAATCAGGTCCTCTTCATTTCTTTAATGCGCCTGTCTGTATTCAAAGAGCTTCTCACAAGAGAACTTCACACTTCCTCTTAGTCTGACCGACTCCTGTAGTCATTTGGGCCATTCCACATCATACATTTTCTAGTTAGTCCTAATTCTAAAGGAATGCATTCAAGGTTCCTATAAGGTTTTCTATGATAATTAGGAATCAATCCTGAGATAGGTAGGTGGGAGGGTGTGTGTGTGTGTGTGTGTGTGTGTGACAGTTTTATTAAAATTTGGGTCACAGTTTATATTAGATGTCTTTAGCTACACTATATTGCCAAAAGTTTTAGGACGCCTGCCTTTACATGCACATGAACTTTAATGACATCCCATTCTTAATCTATAGGGTTTAATATGGAGTTGGTCCACCCTTTGCCTGTCCACCCTTCCAACTCTTCTGGGAAGGCTTTCTACAAGTGTTTTTATTGGAATTTTTGACCATTCTAGAAGCGCATTTGTGAGGTCAGGCACTGATGTTAGATGAGAAGGCTGGCAACCGCCAAACCCAGACTCGTCCATCAGATTGCCAGACAGAGAAGCGTGATTGGTCACCCCAGAGAACACCTCTCCTCTGCTCTAGAGTCCAGTGGCGGCGTGCTTTACACCACTGCATCCGTTGCTTTGCATTGCACTTGGTAATGTAAGGCTTGGATGCAGCTGCTCGGCCATGGAAACCCATTCCATGAAGCTCTCTACACACTGTTCTTGAGCTAATCTGAAGGCCACATGAAGTTTGGAGGTCTGTAGCTATTGACTCTGCAGAAAGTTGTCAACTTCTGCACACTGTGCACCTCAGCATGCGCTGACCCCGCTCTGTGATTTTAAGTGGCTTACCACTTCGTGGCTGAGTTGCTGTTGTTCCCAATTGCTTTCACTTTGTTATAATACCACTAACAGTTGACCGTGGAATATTTATTAGTGAGGAAATTTCACAAATGCACAGGTGGCAACCTATCACGGTACCACGCTTGAGTTCACTGAGCTCCTGAGAGCGACCCATTCTTTCACAAATGTTTGTAGAAGCGTCTGCATGCCTAGGTGCTTGATTGGAACACCTGAATTCAATGATTTGGAGGGGTGTTCCAATACTTTTGGCAATATAGTGTATGTGCTTACATCAAAAGAAAATGGTATGAAACAATGTACTTATTGTGTCTATTGCAAAACACTTTTGCTGCCATTGTGGTGGGATACGAGTAAGGTTAACAACAGGTTTAGTGGTATGGGTAGGTTTAAGGTTTGGTTTAGGGAGTAGGAGTCAGGTCAGAAGTGTAATTACATGCAGGTACTTTTAAAAAAAACATACAGTACATAATTAGTACATAATATAAGACACTTAATATAAAGTGGGAACAATGTTTGCGTCCTATTGGATATTATGTTTATTTTTATGTTTTTATTGAAGAAAATTGCACATCCTGAATGATTTCCTTTAAATTCATTGCATTTCCAAACATTGGTAATAAAAATCATGTTGGAATCAGAGTTATTATAGATAATTAAAACTAAAACCATTTTCATTACATTAAATAAATTAAATATTAACTGAAACAAAGCAAACAAAAACTTAAACTTACTTTATTTCAGTCAGTTGCTAAGACTTGATGTAACTAAAAGAAGTACAAATTATTTAAAAATAATAATAAAAACAACTAAAAATGGAAAATAAAAAAGTATTCAGAATAATTCTAAAAACTATAATAGTAGTTTAACTATAACAGTGGCCTGGGCCAGTCACACAAAATTGAATGTAGGCTATATAGGTCCATCTAGTGGCTGTTCTTGGAAAATAGGTTTAGTACATCCAAAAAATTCATCAGTCATTATATCAGTCATTAGGCTAGCCTACTCATTACGTCAGTTAACCAAGAAGGCTAATTTTCCTCTGGAATAGCTTTTTAGAATGGCGGTTTTGAAGTAAATAAAAAAATAATTCCACGTTTTGTTCTGGAACATAAATTACACATATTCACATTCGGAATGTTAAAGCCGCTGTTTTTAAAAGTAAGTTGCTAACAAATTGGTAGGCCTAAGGACTGGTCGTGTGACGTCAGCACGGCAGCGTCATGACTAAAATGGCAATTAAGACTATAAATCGTTTTCATAAATTGAAAATATTTTACGATTTTTAATACAGTTAGAAATATTTGCCTTGGCAACTAAGTGAAATAAATAATTATACATGTCAAGAAGTAGGCAATAAATTAAAAAAAAAAACTTAATAGAAATACATGTTTTGCCCAGTTACCAAGGCTTGATGTAACTAAGACTAAAATAAATAATAATAAAAACTATGCAGACATATTTTAAATAACAACAACAATAATAATATATAACAAATTGGTAAGGATAAATAACTGCAATAAAAGACGCTGTTTATTAAAAACTTCCTTTCCCAGCATCCTTTACTGCCTGTTTACTGCAGCGCGCCGACATAGTGTCGTAAATCATCTCCTCTGCTTTACGGCAGATAATAAGCAAGTGTGGAGTGAATTGAGTAATGGCAGGAACAGACACGAGATAGTCCACGAACTTGACATTAATCCTACATTTATCAGGTAACGGCAGCCGCACGGACGTCTGTCTTTGTCGTCGTTCGCTGTGAGAGGCTGATTCCGACCCCGTTTTTCTGTCATCATAGTAACTGTATGCAGTGGAATGGCTGAAGTGCCGCCAGGGCCTAACGCACTGCCTTCATCCCCGAGCGAGATCACACCACTGCCCGTGGACGGCTGCACCTTACTGGGCAACGATGAGGGACGGGACATCATCAGCCCCGGCCAGGGACACCAGCACGCCAGCGACCATAAGGCGATAGTCAAATCCAACCAGAACAACGTGCACCCCAATGCATCAGCCGCCCAGTTCCACACAGCCCAGCTGAACGGGGTCCAGTGCAACCACACTCACCTCCAGAACCACGTCCAACAACACCGGCCGTCCGACAATCAAAACGCCGCTTCTGATCACCACCTGGACGGAGTCGGTGAGACACAGGGCGATCACACGGAAAACAACAATTTAACGAGAAATAAACGATGTAGTGATATATCGCAGAGCCAATCGCCGCCGAACAACGGGATAAACTGCACTGATAGAATGGCGATAACGGAGAGCAGCTCTTGTCGATTGGAGAACGATGTAAGTAGCAGGACTGCTTCGGTGGGTCCGGCTCGAGCGGCTGCGGCGGCGCTGATGGACGGGGCTGAGTCAGGCCCGGGCCCGCAGGGCGCTGGAGTAGAGCAGGCGGCGGCTGACAGCGCTCCGGTGGCGGCGGCGATGTCGAGACTAGCGCTGGAGGAGCACGACGAGTCCATCCGATACGTGAGATACGAGTCTGAGCTCCAGATGCCCGATATAATCCGACTCATAACTAAAGACTTATCTGAGCCCTACTCTATATATACCTATAGGTACTTTATTCACAACTGGCCTCAGCTCTGTTTTCTGGTATGTATCGTGTCATTCAGTTATTTCTGATAGTGTTGATGATATCAATCAATATCGAAGCATTCAACCTCATCTCCGATATAACAAAATGTCTTACATGTCCGTTGTACGTTGACGTATACAGTGTTACCGATTAGCATTTTCATATGTCTTGCTATTTAAATGATATTCCAATGTTATTTAACGAATAGCATGATATTACTGTTCAAAGTAAACATGGCATTACTGTAGTACGTCTCCAAAACCCCTAAACAAAATACTATGATATGTCATATATAACCATGACATGACAATGTCATGATGAAATGTATCCATATGACTATTTACTGTTGTAACACTAAATATTATCTATTGTTAGAATGATGTTTAATATTTACATAATCTATTCGTGAGTGAGGATGTATACTTGCATAACAGATGAGTATCAAAAAGTGTCATTGTACACATTTTCTGGACATGTACCATGATAGTACCATGCTTTTTTGACATACTAATACCATTAATTAATCTTTCAGTGGGAATATGGGATATGCCATCACTCTACCACAGAATTTTGTAAGGGTTCTTTTTATTACATGGATGGTGGGTATTGTAGTTTCATAACAAAAACCAAATCTATCCATGGTAATCTGTCCATATCATGGTTTTACCTGTGATCACTGTGGTTTTATTAAAAGTACCACAGTATGTCAGAACTATGGTACATTCTAAGGTGTCAAAGTATATTTATATCTTTATGAACACAACAAGGTCAGGGTGGTGTAATTATCATCACATTGAGCCTAATAATAAATATATTTGTCATTGTTTTGCTCATAGTTCACAGCCCACAAGATTAATTGCAGTGTCTTGATGACTCTTTCTTTGTGTCACAGGCGATGGTAGAGAAGGACTGTGTTGGTGCCATTGTGTGTAAGCTAGACATGCATAAGAAGATGTTCCGTCGAGGATACATCGCCATGCTCGCCGTCGACTCCAAATTCCGCAGGAAAGGCATCGGTAAGAGCCATGCTAGCATGGTTGCCCTCACCTCAGAATGGCAACAGAAACGGATCTTTTTATAGGACACACATCTGCTTCAGTGTCAGGTCATGGATACGTTTAGTGTCTTTGAATGCTTTGAACTGCTATGAATCAGTGGGTTGCCTCTTTGTGGAGGAGCTTGATCATTCTATGTGTATTCTCCATTCATATTGTATTTATCATATTTTACAGGTATGTAATGTACTATGAATGATTAAAAGCTGTACTTGTTTGTTAGGCACTAACCTTGTGAAAAAGGCCATTTATGCTATGGTGGAGGGGGATTGTGATGAGGTAAGAGATTAATCTTGTAATTATTTCACGCTACGGATATGTTTGGAATGGAATACTACTACATACTTCATACTACACATAGTAGAGATAAACTTAGAAGCATGGATTCTCCCAGGGAGGTGTAAAAGAGTCTTATGTTAATAATATTGTTATTAACATTAAAAGTATTGTTCTTAGAATTGCATTTAAAATTGGTATAATGAATTGAATTTTAAAATAGTCAATGATATGGTTATACATGTTAAACTGCCTTATGCTACATTGTTGTCGTGTACCAATGTTGGATCTCAGAAACTAATGCTATTCGTCATGATATATGCTAAATGTGATTGTGCTGAGCATTTAGAATGCAAATTAGCATTTTATTTTGATTTAATTCAGTATAAATATGTTATACAGTGTTTTCTGTCCAGTGAGGAAATATTATACAATAATATTCATCACGGTTTATCATTATTATTATAATTTTTTTTTAAATATACAGTACTGTGCAATATAGCATCAAGTATATATATTTATATATTTACATAGATGTCTTTACTGCCACTTTTGATCTGTTTAATGCATTCATAATAATAATAATAATAATAAAAACTTTTGAACAGTAGTGTAAATGCATCCCACATTCCAACTAAGGGCCTGTTTACACCTGGTCACTTCATGCATTTTCTCTGATTGGATAGCTATCCGATTGTGAAAAGACCAGGTGTAAACGCCCTCCGAAACACTTTCGAGATGGATTTAAATCCGATCTCTCAAACCAATTCAGGAGGTGGTCTGGGACGCATTCCAAATGAAACTGGACGAGTGTAAATACATCTGGTTGTTGAAACCACATATGTAAATTTTTCTCCTCCCAAAATGTTAATGTGAGATTGTGTTATTGGCTGTATAACATTTTATAGCCAGATATGACAGTGCTACTGCAACACGCATCATCACAGAATGCAAATGTGCAAACTGCCTCAAATGAAACTGAAAAGTAAGTAGCAGATGCTCAAAACACAATCATCTTCATTAAAAGTATTGATGTGAATTGAACTTACCAGTGCTGGTGCATTCCCGCAGGTTTTGCGCGTGCACCACTGATCTATATAAGATCTCAAACAGCTTGCGAGTACCAAATGTACTTCTTTTTCGTGGATTACTGCGTTTAAACGTTCAAATACACAAAAAAATGCTCATCTTGGCAAGTGTTCAGGTAAATTAAATAGTCAGTTTTGGAATGTAAATAGTTAAGAGAAAACGCATGTTGTGTAACTGTATATAGGATCTGTGCATAAGCTCTTAAAGTGACAGCAGTCTAATAATCCTGCCATGTTAATCAAAGAACAAAAGACGAAGTGAAAATCACTCGCTGCTCTTGACTGAATAACTTTTGTAACTTTAATCATAAGCAATACTCTGTATTTCATTTTTACAATGAAGACTATCCAGTGTTATTTTACATTTGATAAGCCTACTTAGCATTTCTTGCCTGCAAAACTACTGTTAAACCCACCTGAAAAACTTAACGCCATGTTTATTTCATGTCTCTTTATTCTGTTGTATTTATTTGTTTACTTGTCTTTTCATTGTAATTCTAGTTCAATGATTCAAATAAAGCCTGTGCTCAGCTATTACAAAAAAATACCCAAATTATCAAACAATTATGAGATGATAGCAAATTATCTGTATGGTGGTATATATGGAAGTTTTCCCTGTGGTATTTTAAATGAATATCAATGTTTTTCAAGGTATCATATCGCAGTTGGAAATTACATTTATCTTGACAACACTACAGCTCAATATCTGTTGCATTCGTTGACGTGAACCCCGTTAAATTTGCTTGTATCGTGGGAATTGAGGATTTGATTTATTTTACTCTTGCGGAGACACATTTATGTGGCCAAGTGTAAATGTAACCATTTTAACAAATCAGCTACCCGATCAGTAAATGCGCATGACCAGCTGTAAACAGGCCCTAAGAGTATGTGGTACTACGCCATTCCAAATATGCCATGATTTCTATGTTCCCCTCACCTATGTTTTACTTGTAAGAATGTATTTCTATATGCTTTATTTTCATCCTCAGGTGGTGCTAGAGACGGAAATCACCAACAAATCAGCCCTGAAACTCTATGAGAACCTGGGCTTTGTCAGAGACAAGCGGCTGTTTAGATATTATTTAAACGGAGTGGACGCACTTCGGCTTAAACTCTGGCTTCGCTAAATCAAACTACGGGGTCCCTCAACTCTTTCTCCATCCCTCTGGCCTCCTCTTCCTCTGCCCCAGTCCTTTGGCTCAGATCACCTGACTTCCCATCAATAGAAAGACACTTGACCTCTGCTGAGCCACAAAGGGGAAACTCTGAGGGAAATTTCAACCAATCATAATAAAGTGTTTTAAGAACTTTTTGTGTAAACAAAAGAGAGGTCATTGCAGAAAAGAAAAAGATGCGCAAAGTCAGGTACTAATATGACATTGACACCGAAAAGAAAAACACTTGGTGGCTTCGATGTTCAGGTGTCAGTAGCCTGGCTTAAGACCTCTGTGTATTTGCGTCAGGAGGTGGAGACGGATGGGCTGAATGTGTCGATGGCATTGGCGGAATGAATCGTGCCGAAAGCAAACAGTGCGCCTCAATTTTTTTTTTTTTCCTTTTTTTTTTTTTTTTTTTATGAACAATCACAATGCGAAGGATGAAAATGTGTTTAAATCGACTCAACAAAACTACTCATCAATTATTATTTTTTTTTCCCTAAAAGAGGGTGCACGGGAGCATTGCAGGTTGCGATTGTGCCTGCTACTTTGCGTTTTTGTGCGTACCGGGGTCTGTGGTTTATTTTATGTGTTTATTTTATGTTTTTGAAAACACTGAGCAGAGCCTTGTCTGCTTTAGAAGTTTGATCTATGACAAACTAACATACAGAAACACTTTAACCCGATCTCTGCTCTTTTAAGTTGGTCATATTAGCTCACGTTATGCCATATTGGTTTATGTGGCTTGTGATTCTGACATAAGTGTTTTGTACAACTAAATTAAAATGAATGGAAATGAATTTCTAAATGGGTTTAAAAGGAGCGTATTCCCTGTTTTTTCAGTACTTTTTAACCACAGTCTTCATCATAGATACTCCCTTTCCATGCCTGATACAATGTTCGGATATGCTGAACTAGAGAAATGAACCTCAAGCAGAAGCACTTCTCGTTTTTGCACTGATTAGATAGGGAATTTGTGCCCTGTGTAGTTCCCTTGTCCGCCACTGCTTTAGTGGACCAGTAGGGGACAGACTACAGATTTCACCAGCTCAGTTGCTCCTTTGGACTCATGCAAATAGTTGCTATAAAGTCATGAAAATATGGAAGCTTGTTTCCGCCATGGAACAAAAATTTATTGCGAGTTTACATCTCACTATTTTTTCTTTCGCAGAATTGCCTGATATAAAGTCGCAATTCTGACTTTTTCTCAGTTGCTAGTTTGTATCTTCGATGTAATAAGTCAATTAGTTGACTTATAAACTTAAAAAGGAAGTAAACCCCATGCCTTAAAATTAAGTAAATAAACCATGCATAATTGAAAAATTAAGTTATGTGCAATTGTCAAGTTCACATAACTTTTTTTTTTCAATTGCGCATGATTAACAATTTATTAATTTTAAGGCAACGGATTTACTCACTTTTTTTTAAGTTGTCAACGGATCACTTCTTACAGCGTTGCAGTTCTGACTTTATAACACAATTGTCAGAGTTGTGTACAATTGTCTTTTTTCCCTTAAAATTGGACTTGATAACTGGCAATTATTAAACTCGCAATTGTGCGTCATTTCTTTATTTCTCGCAAGTTATGTCAGAATTGCGAGTTTATTCACGCATTTGAGTTTATTCTCAGAATTGCGAGATATAAACTTTAATAAAAAGTTTAATATAAGCTATAAAAGTCATTTTTTTATTCCTCACATTATGCGAGTTTTGTCAGAATTGTGAGTTATAAAGTTAAAATTGCGAAATATAAAATGTGTAATTGTGAGAAGTTACAAGTTCTTGAAATTCTACCTTTATTTCTAGCAATTGTGCCTTTATATCACGTAAATCTGAATGATTTTTTTAGAATTGTGAGATAAAAAGTCGCATATATCTTTTAATTTTAATTCCGTGACGGAAACAGTCTACCATATGATACAGGTTGATTTATATGCAAGACGACAATGTTTAGAGGTGTTTTTAAAATTGATTGGAGGAAACTTCCAGAGGTTCTTGTTTTTATGGGTTTGTGTTTAACAGTAGTGTGCTGTGGCAGGTTGTACCATCGCCCATGTTGTATGTAAGTGTTTCTATGTCGTTGCCAATAGACCCCCGTTTTGCTTTGCTGCTGCCTCATGAGTTGTTCTTGGGAAGAAAAAAAACGTTTTTTTCAAGTTTGGAGTGGGAAACAGTTTCTTTGATTTGCTAAATGTACATATGGAAGTTTGATTTGTTGTTTTTGATTGTCATCAGAACAGTTCCCCATAGAGCTGCTGCTCTCAATTGTCGAGAAGATGAATGGGTTGCTTTATAAATTTGCGCTTGAATACACTGATATTGCTGATGGATTTATGGGAAGAGGAATTTATGCATCTTTTGGTTGTTTTCTTTTTAATTGCGTTTTTTTTTTTTTTTTTTTTTTACAAACCCAAATTGTAGTACATCTCCCAGAAATGTAACGGTCCCATCAATCCCCCATGTCAGTACGGCTCAGGTGTTTGCTTTCTATTCAATTCTCATTTCAATAGTTAGGGGCTCCTTTCAAGGACCCAGTGGTTATTAACAGCCAACTTGTCTTTGATTCCTTTTGATTTGTGTGGACAGTCGATGTTAAAATGGAAATTTGAGAGCCTTTGAGTAGTTTTCAGGCTTTAGATGGCAGATGTAAATTTAGCTTGAAATACAGGGATTGTTCACATTCACATTATCATTTACTCACCCTCATGTCTTTATTGTTGTAGAAGCATTGTGTTCTGCAGAACAAAAGTCATACAAGTTTGGAATGACATGAGGGTGAGTAAATAAAGACAAGTTTCTGTTTTGGTGAACTATCCCTTTAATAAAATTCAAAGCTTCTCACAAGATGCCAACTTTGCCATTCTATGCTGCACATATTTTCGTATTGGAGAAATACTGGTGGTTGGCACAATGATGTTTTTTTGCACTGCCAATATCTGACTTTTGTGGTTTATTACTGTATGCTGTCCGTCAAAGTTTAGGCCATTAACAGCTTTAGACCGAGCAGCTGGCAGGTTCTAGCTGGGTAAGATCACATTTTTACATGATGTGGACACTAATCTGACTGGCTTCTGTTTTTGGGGAATCATTCAGTGATGGGACTCATTTTGAATCTGCACTTGTGGCTAAATATCACCCTTGTAAACGGTGGAGTTTATGTTGTAGTTAGTGTAACTCTTGTACTTTCAGCTGATGATTTGGACGAGTGAGATCTGCACCTCAAACATGGATCCATTTTGTTGGGGGAAGAGCGACCGTTTGCATGTTGATGAGAATTTTCTCCACCCTTCTTTCTCCCACTTTCACCCCTGACAAAATGTCTTGCAAAAGTTTTTGTTTTCAAGTGGACAACAGACCTGGTTTAAAAATTATAAATAAATTATTTGATTTTTAAGCAAATGTAGTAGTTTGTTTTTTCTGAAAGGAGGGCTGGGAAATCAAACTTTGGAATGTTAAATTATTTTAATTAAATTCGATAACAATTAAAGGTTATTTGTGCAATGTATGTGCCACTATTAGGTGGCACCAAACCAAACTGCAATCTGTGCAGATTAAAATATTCGTTTTTCTTTTTTGAGGGGGCAAAACAACATCCTTGAATAATGGCAGCCGGAGAACTGTTTGTAAGTTCTTTGCAACGTCATTATTTTTCAAGTTCTGTTTGATGCTGATAGTGGTGCAGCAATTACAAACTTGACCTTTAAACCTTGCTTACTTCAGTATAAAAAGGCCACCACAGCAAAAGGGACACTGGCTTTGACATCAGCTGTATTCATATGCAGTAGTTCATGTGGTTATTTACAGCGGCAGAGGTACTTGATTATTCATTGCTGTTAATTTGTGTGTGTAATTACACTAATTTAAATCTGTTCAAATTCATTTTTGTTGTCAAGAGGAGGCAGCTGTACTCAAAACCACTACAATGTTTTGTTTAACATAATTGCACAAGACTGATTCACATGACAGTATTATTATTATTACTATTCCTCAGACTACATATACAGACATGTTCTGCAGGCAAATTGCATGTTTTTGCATCTTGTGTCTTTCTTGTTTTGCATAATCATACCAGTTTTAAATTCAGTTATATACATTTTTCCCAAGTTACTTGTTTACACTTGGTTTAGAATTTTTTTGTTTTTTTTTTTCTCAATTTTGCCTTGCTAGAAAAGACCAATTCCCGCAGGATTAAAAAATATACCTTTGACCATAGGAACACCTTTGGCCAGTTTCACAGACTAAAATGTTTTTAACTGTTTTAACTGAAAGCAACTTGCACTAACATATCTTAAAAGATATCAGTGTCTTTTTTTTTCTTTCTAAGGCACATTTTTAAAAGCTACTTAAATATCCTAAATGAACTAAAGGCCTAATCCTGGCTTAATCTAAGACCTGTCTGTAAAACCGGACCCTTATGTTGTAGGTGGCACAATAAAGGAGGACAATTTTGGTTGACCATGTTGGTGTTTTGTTTTTTCAGTTTTCCCCCCACAATCCAAAGACATGCAAGCAGGCGAATTGGAGACAGTAAATTGCCAGTAGGTGTGTGTGAATGCGTGCTGGTCCTGCGATGGACTGGACGTTTCCCTGCCTGCAGCCTGAGACGCTGGGGTTGGCTCCAGCATCACCACAACCCTACTTAATGCAAACAATCTGAAGTCAATGGATGGATGCATTGTGCTTGGGACTGCCCTTGCAACTTTTGTTTTAGCAGCCCAGGTTAACCAGTATACTCTCAATACTTTTAAAAGAACTATTCCAGAATAAATGCTACAAGAAAAAGAACAAAAATGCATCTACAACTTTAAATTAAACTCTAGCAGGCATTTTAAAATTAGATGTAAGACGTGCGTGATATAATTGCTTACCATGTCGTTACCGTGTCATATAGTCAATCTTTCAACTTGTCATGACTAGCAGAAAAAGTTAATTTGGTTCATTCCACTTGGTAACTACAGGAAAATATCTGGCAACACTTGGAAAGATCATAGTGTATCTGTAAAGCACTGTTGACTTGACCACAGGAGTTAAAAGCACGTATGGCTTGCTTGCTAGTAGTTTTAGGCCCACTAGAAGTGTACTGCTGTATTGACATTTCCCAGTCATTTATGAACTGAAGAATGAATGTTGTCTTTTTAAAGGGTTACTTCAGCGATTAGCATTAAGCTTTGTATCAGTAGAAACCCGGTAGTATATTCATATTTCTGGAAAAAATCCTGACGCAAATATCTTAATTTTGCGCCATCTGAGGATTTTTTTGCCCAGAGGCTAAAGACTACAGCCAGTAATAGGAGTTAGTTCTGCATGTTTTCAACCCGCCCACAGGGGTGGGATCTCACTCACAGTGCTCGGCTCGGGCAGATGCAGGCATTCATGTAAACGGAGCGGTGCGGCGCAAAGTGAGTGTTTCAACTTTTCAATAAATTCCTAAGTTAAGTTAAGCTTCCATAGACGTGATCTGAAAACGTGCCAGACTGAACACGCGCCGTGAATGACTGCCTCGCTTACCTCAGCTCTGCTCAGCTTTTCGATCTCGTGATGAATTAAATCTGACTCCTGCTTCTATTTTTTTTTATGGTCTATGCTCCTGCTGCTTTTGTGCCGTGACTTTCCTTCGGCTCACTCACACTTTATTGAAAAGACACGTTCAGTTTTTAACTGTAGGGTCTATTCTCTAACTGAACTAAATGATTTTATTACTATGAAAATCAAAACGACGGTGGGGGCGGTGTCATGGTAGGTAAGCGATAACCAGTAGCCATGGCTTTGGGAGTGGCCTCGTTGGGCAGTGAAGCAAGTGCATTCTGGGATTGTCTTTCATCCACATGAGACAAAAATAAATTTTCTGTCTTTTCTCAGTCTAGAAGGCACCAAATTCAAAAATAATTTCACATTTTTCCTACATAAATGACCCAGTTTATCTTCCCAACACTGAAGTACCCCTTTAACTGACAGCATACCACAGTACAAAGACTTCACCTTGTGCTTGCATCTTCTGAGACTAACTGCTTTTCTGAGTCTGCCTGGAAGAAAGGCCTCTTAAGTTCCCATTCTTTTCAGTTCTTTAGATATATTTTCATGGATGACCTAGAGTAATGTCCATGCACCCAACTTGTGAAAATTTCAGATTCATGATGTTTCTCCTCAAGTCCCTTCAAGTCAAGGTAACCTTTGCACAGCTTCTATCAATTCTGGGTCAAGATTTGTTCTGCTCTTTGGAGAATGTGGGAAGTCCTTATGGTGACTTTTCTTCCAGACCTGCAAAATTTTGGTCTTCTACCTCTGTCAGGATTCCATTTGCCATTAGCGGTTTGTCGCTCATCATGTCTCCCACGTTTGGGTCTGGCAACTGTGGACTTGGCTCCAGCAGCTTCCTTACATCCAGAATCCGTCCCTCAGACTCATCCCAGAAGACATTTTGTTGCATTGGCCTGGACACAAGCCGGACCCTCTGACTTCTTTCCTTCTCTTCTCCTTCCACTGATAGATAAGAAAAGACCTCAATGAGCTCAAGTACACAATCAAAGTGAAAAGGACCATTTGGGCAAAAGTGTCAAACTGAGGGACTCACCATAAGAGGTGCACACCCTCTTTGATTTCCCTCGTCTTTCCCTAAAGCACCTCTCCTGAGCTTGCCGCTTCTTGGTTGCTTGGTGATTGAGCATCGTCTGTGCCAGCAGAAGACCTTTTATGTGTCCCTGCTAAGGTCAAGAATGATTAAGTGATCGACCTAAGAATAGCCTCAGTGTGTTAAAGGGATATTTGTAAGTATTGTCATAACACTTCAAACAGTTATGAAAGACCCAACAGAAAGTGCCCCACTTTTGGATTAGAGATTAAGAGTTTGGGATATGGCCAATGAGTGGAGCTTGAGTGAGTGGACATCATGAGTGGACATCATTTGCTTGTATGTATGATGCAAATGTGCAATTAAAATTAATTGGAAAAATTTGGTTTCTCCACCCTTCTTTCTCCCACTTTCACTTTTCAACACTTTTGGTGTTGACGACACTGGGATTTATAGAGTGTGGAGAAGGGATCTACTCCCGTTCCCTGTACCCTGATGATGGATCCCAGAGATGAAGGTATACCACGGCTGCACCCCAGAATAATTTCCACTCCAACAACACCGTAATCAGATCTAGTGGGACCACAAGGGCAAGGCTCAGTGCTCACCAGCTGTCAGTCTTCTCCCTCTTTATCTACATCTTTTAGTCATGAAACACCATCACAAACACTCGGTTCCAAAGTTGTCAGATCTTTCAGTCTATTTGCATACTTTTCTATATGCAAGAGAAGGATCAGTGTTTGAATTACACCAATGCTTCCAGGGGTTGAGGCTTGGTGTCATGGGTATCCTGGAGGTTTATTTTGCGATATTGACCAGTTGACTGCACATTATCCATTACATACTACACGACCCATCAATGAATCTTGATGATGGAAATGTAGCTGTTACTTTAAGAAGGTTCAAGGAAATGTGTTTGGTTCACAAATGTTTAATTTTTAAACGTTCACCATAGTTTTGTTATTGGGAGATACAAGGGTCCATGGCCAACTTTGATCATTTGTGCCTTGATAACCAATCACATAACAGCCTTGGCGTCATTGAATTTTGTTCATAGTTGTGCGACAGTCAATCACTGTTTCAGATGCCATAGAAATTGAGAAGTGCGTAAACTGAATCATACCTGTCGTGCAATTGTCAGTGACTTTAAACTGTAAACTGTAAAGATAGGTCAGTCCAAACGAGAGAAATATTTAAAAGCTAACATTCTGAAGATTAGCCAATAGGCTGTTGATTCATTAATTAAGCCGTTTTTCCACAAAAGCAGTTTATTTTGCGTAGTGAAGCCTCCATTGTTATCCATAATTTTTTTTTTTTAAAAGACCTATGGTCTCCTTCCATGCGTACCATAGTGTTAGCAGGTGTTATGCTTCTTTTTTTTTTTTTTTTTTTTGCTAACCTTGGGAGGTTTGTTTTAAAGTGACATTGGCTGCATCTGAAATTGCATACTTCCCTATTATACAGTAGGTGAAAAGCAGTATGTGACGAAATATTTATGTCCAAATACAGTGTACTCATAAAAGAGTAGGCAAAAAGTACCTGGATAACCTACTTTTTCCGGTGAGAGATTCTGAATTGTGCATACGATGGACACTTTACTACTTTACTATTAACCAGTTGCCATATCACCCTGTAGCCCAAGACTGGTTTCCCACTGAAGCTAAGCAGGGCTGAGCTGGAAGAGGTGTTAGTGAGGCCAGCAGGGGTATACAACACCCCAGTATAGTGATGGGGACACTATACTGTAACAGGCACCATCCTTCGGATGAGACGGTAAACCGAGGTCCTGACTCTCTGTGGTCATCAAAAATCTCATGGCACTTCTCGTAAAAGAGTAGGGGTGTAACCCCGGTGTCCTGGTCACGTTCCCTCCATTGGCCCTTACCAATCATGGCCTCCTAATAATCCCCATCCACTGAATTGTCTCTGTCACCCTCTCTCTTCTCCATCTATCACTGGTGTGTGGTGAGCGCACTGGCGCCGTTGTACTGTGGCTGCCGTCGCACCATCCAAGTGGATGCTGCACGCTGGTGGTGGTTGAGGAGAGACCCCTGACATGAGTGTAAAGTGCTTTGGGTGTACAGTAGTACATATGAAAGTGCTATATAAATGTCTCATTCGTTCATTCATTCATCCCACGAGGCCACGGGAGAGGATTTATGAATTGCAGTGAAGTGACGCAACTGACGCTGATAGGTCACATGATAATGACAACATGGCCAATGTAGTACATCCAGATTACATTGATTCATACTACACATTCATACTATAAAGAACATACTTTTTTAATGGTCATGAAGTAATTAATTATTCTAAATAAGTACCTACTCAAGAGAGTATGCGTTTTCAGACACAGCCTTTGTGTCCACCCAGAAAAGAGTTGTATAACCTACCTGTAGTGTGTTGCTTGTGCCACAGTGCCCTCCCAGGCTGGGAGTGGAATAGCAATGGACAGGCCCATCTCTCCATTCCTTGTCCTGACAAGAACAAAATGCATGATGTTCATTAAAAGTCAAGACATTAGCTGCCCTCAGATTTGCCCTCTTTAGAACTGAAGTGATTCATTCTTTCAAACTATTCAGAGAAGGTGGAAGAACATAGTGAAAGACCTCAGACTCAGTTGTTTTGTATGCCATGCGTGCATGTTTGGCAGGATTCACATCAGCCCCTGGGGCAAGGGCCATTGTTTGCCATCCCTGTGAGTTGAATGATGTTCATAATTAGGATCATAATTATACTGAATAAACTGAAGGATACTATGAATAACTTCAAAGTAATTATACAGTACAGTAACTACAACATGTTCAGACCTTTGCTGGCTGTGGTGGATGAGACTTAATAATGCTTTTATCACAGACACTTTGAGATCCTGTGGGTGACATAACAACACAACCATGAATGAAATGAAAAAACAAGGCCTATGTCAGGCCCATCAAAATGGCTTACCCAGGTACTTTACTACACCCTATCGTGGAAGTAATACACTAGTTTGTTATTCAAAATTTAGCCTTATAGCCTCTGTCTACTAAGATAAGATAAATAATTTTAATATGGAAACATCACACTTTAAATGGATAAATACCCGTTCGCACCAAGAGCGATAACTATAAAGGTAATTATATTAGCATCCAGATCCGGATTATAGCTTTCTGTTTATTCTAAGCGCATGCTTGTCTGTCACTTTAAATGCTCGAGCTTGTTACAGGATGCATTCTGATTGGCTGTCAATGTTTTTATTGTTCATCAGCTGGATAAAATCATTCTGAAAGTGATTCCAACGATATTGTTTCTCTGTGCTGTTATCGTTATATCTGTGGTGTGAACTCTATTGTTATCGTTCTTGGTGTGAACGGGCCTTAAGAATTGAATGCACTTTGTAAAACTTCTGTCTGAACATTTATTTAGCCATGTCATAAATAGAGTTGGCACTATCTAAAATTCAAATGTCAGAAGAGTAAAGGTGAACTATTGTGCTTTGCAGCACATTGCATGATTTATAGAATAATATTGTTCATAATTAGTGCTAAACATAAAGTCTAATTATCATAGCACTGACCTGATTCTAAATGAACAATACGAGGCACTTCATGTCTTCCTGTCAAAGGAGGCAGATGGTTGGTCTTCCTCGGTCCCACAATCCCTTTCTCTTGGCTCTCTGTGCCTTTAACAGCAGTTATCATCCATGGTGAGGTTGGAAGCAGGGAAGGCTCGTCCTCCATTGGTTGACCAAGAGATGGTGCAACTTGGCAAATCTTTGGCCTGGAGTTGCTGTTCCCCATGGTCCATTTATACTTCCAGCCAAGATAAGTTTTGTATCAAAATATATACCAAAATATGTTTCTCAAGGAACCACATTAGTCTCCATTTCTTGAGCTGCTTTCAAAGGTGTAATCCAAGCCTAAACTTCTCTCCATCTGAATGTTGTATCCAGGTTGAATTCGTAAGGTTAAGTTTTGACTTAACTAAACAAAGAGTATTCCCCCTCAGTGCTGTTTAACTGTACAAACTGAAACTCTGGCTAAGTTGTGTAGTGAAATGGCAGGTGCGTGCCCCCCTCTCTAGCTTTATATTTCTCGGTTTTGGCGTAATGAGGTAAGTTTCCATGGTGACTGTCCCCACAGGTTACTCTATAACTGTGTGTTAATGCTTGGGCGGCGGTGAGAGGGCCCGTCTCTCCACTGATTGTTCAGGCATGCGACTGCTCAGGGAACCAGGCTTCATGATTGACAGAATTAGTGACAGTTTTCTGTTTGTTTGATTACAGTAAGTATAACTTGACTTTAGAGAAAATCAGCCTAGCTGGTTTGCAATTATTACACAGCAATATAGGTTATGCCAATGTGTTGCATAAATTTTGTTTTTCTTTCAATAAATAACAACTTATGCCTGCTACAACCTCATATTGATCCACATCTTTATGACTATGAGTAAGATGATGAAAAGAAAAGTCTAGGTTAAAATTCATTTTCTCAAAAAGCTTTCATTTTTCTCAGATTTCATTTTGACAAACAATTGCAATTGATGTAGCCTAAATGTCAAATAAAAACTAATATAAAAACATATACTAAAATATATATATACACACACTCACCTAAAGGATTATTAGGAACACCCGTTCAATTTCTCATTAATACAACTATCTAATCAACCAATCACATGGCAGTTGCTTCAATGCATTTAGGGGTGTGGTCCTGGTCAACACAATCTCCTGAACTCCAAACTGAATGTCAGAATGGGAAAGAAAGGTGATTTAAGCAATTTTGAGCGTGGCATGGTTGTTGGTGCCAGACGGGCCGGTCTGAGTATTTCACAGTCTGCTCAGTTACTGGGATTTTCACGCACAACCATTTCTAGGGTTTACAAAGAATGGTGTGAAAAGGGAAAAACATCCAGTATGCGGCAGTCCTGTGGGCGAAAATGCCTTGTTGATGCTAGAGGTCAGAGGAGAATGGGCCGACTGATTCAAGCTGATAGAAGAGCAACTTTGACTGAAATAACCACTCGTTACAACCGAGGTATGCAGCAAAGCATTTGTGAAGCCACAACACGCACAACCTTGAGGCGGATGGCCTACAACAGCAGAAGACCCCACCGGGTACCACTCATCTTCACTACAAATAGGAAAAAGAGGCTACAATTTGCACAAGCTCACCAATATTGGACAGCAGAAGACTGGAAAAATGTTGCCTGGTCTGATGAGTCTTGATTTCTGTTGAGAGATTCAGATGGTAGAGTCAGAATTTGGCGTAAACAGAATGAGAACATGGATCCATCTGGTGGCTGGTGGTGGTGGTGTAATGGTGTGGGGGATGTTTTCTTGGCACACTTTAGGCCCCTTAGTGCCAATTGGGCATCGTTTAAATGCCACGGCCTACCTGAGCATTGTTACTGACCATGTCCATCCCTTTATGACCACCATGTACCCATTCTCTGATGGCTACTTCCAGCAGGATAATGCACCATGTCACAAAGCTCGAATCATTTCAAATTGGTTTCTTGAACATGACAATGAGTTCACTGTACTAAAATGGCCCCCACAGTCACCAGATCTCAACCCAATAGAGCATCTTTGGGATGTGCTGGAATGGGAGCTTCGTACCCTGGATGTGCATCCCACAAATCTCCATCAACTGCAAGATGCTATCCTATCAATATGGGCCAACATTTCTAAAGAATGCTTTCAGCACCTTGTTGAATCAATGCCACGTAGAATTAAGGCAGTTCTGAAGGCGAAAGGGGGTCAAACACAGTATTAGTATGGTGTTCCTAATAATCCTTTAGGTGAGTGTATATATATACTAACCCGATTCCAAAAAAAAGTTGGGACACTGTACAAATTGTGAATAAAAAAGGAATGCAATAATTTACAAATCTCATAATTTAATACAATCTCATTTTATTCACAATAGAATATAGATAACATATCAAATGTTGAAAGTGAGACATTTTGAAATGTCATGCCAAATTTTGGCTCATTTTGGATTTCATTAGAGCTACACATTCCAAAAAAGTTGGGACAGGTAGCAATAAGAGGCCGGAAAAGTTAAATGCACATATAAGGAACAGCTGGAGGACCAATTTGCAACTTATTAGGTCAATTGGCAACATGATTGGGTATAAAAAGAGCCTCTCAGAGTGGCAGTGTCTCTCAGAAGTCAAGATGGGCAGAGGATCACCAATTCTCCCAATGCTGCGGCCAAAAATAGAGGAGCAATATCAGAAAGGAGTTTCTCAGAGAAAAATTGCAAAGAGTTTGAAGTTATCATCATCTACGGTGCATAATATCATCCAAAGATTCAGAGAATCTGGAACAATCTCTGTGCGTAAGGGTCAAGGCCGGAAAACCATACTGGATGCCCGTGATCTTCAGGCCCTTAGACGGCACTGCATCACATACAGGAATGCTACTGTAATGGAAATCGCAACATGGGCTCAGGAATACTTCCAGAAAACATTGTCGGTGAACACAATCCACCGTGCCATTCGCCGTTGCTGGCTAAAACTCTATAGGTCCAAAAAGAAGCCATATCTAAACATGATCCAGAAGCGCAGGCGTTTTCTCTGGGCCAAGGCTCATTTAAAATGGACTGTGGCAAAGTGGAAAACTGTTCTGTGGTCAGACCAATCAAAATTTGAAGTTCTTTTTGGAAAACTGGGACGCCACGTCATCCGGACTAAAGAGGACAAGGACAACCCAAGTTGTTCTCAGCGCTCAGTTCAGAATCCTGCATCTCTGATGGGATGGGGTCACATGAGTGCGTGTGGCATGGGCAGCTTACACATCTGGAAAGGCACCATCAATGCTGAAAGGTATATCCAAGTTCTAGAACAACATATGCTCCCATCCAGACGTCGTCTCTTTCAGGGAAGACCTTGCATTTTCCAACATGACAATGCCAGACCACAGACTGCATCAATTACAACATCATGGCTGCGTAGAAGGAGGATCCGGGTACTGAAATGGCCAGCCTGCAGTCCAGATCTTTCACCCATAGAAAACATTTGGCGCATCATAAAGAGGAAGATGCCACAAAGAAGACCTAAGACAGTTGAGCAACTAGAAGCCTGTATTAGACAAGAATGGGACAACATTCCTATTCCTAAACTTGAGCAACTTGTCTCCTCAGTCCCCAGACGTTTGCAGACTGTTAGAAAAAGAAGAGGGGATGCCACACAGTGGGAAACATGGCCTTGTCCCAACTTTTTTGAGATGTGCTGATGCCATGAAATTTATAATCAACTTATTTTCCCCTTAAAATGATACATTTTCTCAGTTTAAACATTTGATATGTCATCTATGTTGTATTCTGAATAAAATATTGAAATTTGAAACTTCCACATCATTGCATTCTTTATTAGTATTCACAATTTGTACAGTGTCCCAACTTTTTTGGAATCGGGTTTGTATACACTGTATATCAGGGTTTCCACAAATATATACAGCAGTTCAAACATTTACAACTGTGATAATGATAAGAAATGTTTCTTGAGCACCAAATCAGCATATTAGAATGATATAAAATATTAAGTAGTTATTTTAAATATTAATAATATTTTACAGTATTCCCGTTTTCATTGTCTTTTTGATCCAATGAATTCAGCCTTGGTGAGCATAAGAGGCTTCTTTAAAAAAACATTTGAAATATCTTACTGACCCCAAACTTTTGAACGGCAGTATAGGTCATAAAAAATACTGTAAATCTTCCGTTGAACTGTGTCAGCATATGGAGTGTTATCGGCATGTCGCAGGGTGAACGAACTGGGCCCCATAATGTGGATTTAAAGACTTCCTCTATTCTCTATATACCTCCCCTCCTGTTACCCCTCACTTCCTTTCTCTGCCTCATTTGATTTAATGGGCTTCTCCAGCGCTCTGAAGATGTTCAGCCTGTCCACTCAGCTAATATCTCATTACATTTCCAAGAAAGCAAAGTCGTTATATGCATTCACAAAGAGCAGCTGTCACAGGACTGTGAAGGTGTCCCAGAGTTTACAGCAGGGAAAAATTAGAGAATGATGGGTTTTGAGTCAATCAGCATGTGTGTTTTCCTGTATTATGGTATGTATCATAATCAGAACTGTGGACACTCTCATTCTCTCATTCACACATGCTCAAACTGATAGAGCGTTTATGCTCACAGGGTGCAGTTTTAAATCCACTGAGTCATTTAAAGTTTTCAGAAGTCAAATAAGACTTTATTGAACAAAGCAACAGTTGAGATGTCAGTCACCGCATCTGAATTTGTTTCTGGCCAGGGTGCAATTCTTATATATTTCTTATAGATCTTCTGTTTGGCAATGACCATGCAACTTGTTTTTTTCCACCTCACTTGTTTCCCACAATCAAATCTTACTACTCCTGTCTTTTTCTCTACTTGTGGAATCCTGCCAGTTGATAATCAACCCTTTCCCAGAGGCAAGATGCCCAAATAATCTTTATTTTAACCTTTTCCAAGGACAATCAACCCTTTCCCAGAGGCAAGATGCCTCCACGAGTCATATGTATTTATTTCACACCTCTTAATGTCTTCTTTGGTCTTTCACAGCCATCTGTTGTTTGATGGAAATCCCCAGACTTTACAATCACTGCTCAGTGGGCCACAAGACTTTCTCAGACGCATCTGACCTTTGTCATAATTATTTCTCACAGCTTCATAATAAGCTTCACCTTATTATATATTGAATACAAATGCTCTGACACCATTCATTATAAGTCTAAAAACAATGTACACTACTGTTCAAATTATGTGGTCGGTAAAATGTTTTTGAAAGAAGTCTCTTCTGCTCACCAAGGATGCATTTATTTGTAAAAATAAATACAGTACTAATAGTAATACTGTGGAATATTTTTATTTTTTAGAATTTAAAAACAGTTTTCTATCTTATAAAAACCCGATTCCAAAAAAGTTGGGACACTGTACAAATTGTGAATTAAAACAGAATGCAATGATGTGGACGTTTCAAATTTCAATATTTTATTCAGAATACAACATAGATGACATATCAAATGTTTAAACTGAGAAAATGTATCATTTTAAGGGAAAAATAAGTTGATTTTAAATTTCATGGCATCAACACAGCTCAAAAAAGTTGGGACAAGGCCATGTTTCCCACTGTGTGGCATCCCCTCTTCTTTTTCTAACAGTCTGCAAACGTCTGGGGACTGAGGAGACAAGTTGCTCAAGTTTAGGAATAGGAATGTTGTCCCATTCTTGTCTAATACAGGCTTCTAGTTGCTCAACTGTCTTAGGTCTTCTTTGTGGCATCTTCCTCTTTATGATGCGCCAAATGTTTTCTATGGGTGAAAGATCTGGACTGCAGGCTGGCCATTTCAGTACCCGGATCCTTCTTCTACGCAGCCATGATGTTGTAATTGATGCAGTCTGTGGTCTGGCATTGTCATGTTGGAAAATGCAAGGTCTTCCCTGAAAGAGATGACGTCTGGATGGGAGCATATGTTGTTCTAGAACTTGGATATACCTTTCAGCATTGATGGTGCCTTTCCAGATGTGTAAGCTGCCCATGCCACACGCACTCATGTGACCCCATCCCATCAGAGATGCAGGATTCTGAACTGAGCGCTGAGAACAACTTGGGTTGTCCTTGTCCTCTTTAGTCCGGATGACGTGGCGTCCCAGTTTTCCAAAAAGAACTTCAAATTTTGATTGGTCTGACCACAGAACAGTTTTCCACTTTGCCACAGTCCATTTTAAATGAGCCTTGGCCCAGAGAAAACGCCTGCGCTTCTGGATCATGTTTAGATATGGCTTCTTTTTTGACCTATAGAGTTTTAGCCGGCAACGGCGAATGGCACGGTGGATTGTGTTCAACGACAATGTTTTCTGGAAGTATTCCTGAGCCCATGTTGTGATTTCCATTACAGTAGCATTCCTGTATGTGATGCAGTGCCGTCTCAGGGCCCGAAGATCACGGGCATCCAGTATGGTTTTCCGGCCTTGACCCTTACGCACAGAGATTGTTCCAGATTCTCTGAATCTTTGGATGATATTATGCACTGTAGATGATAACTTCAAACTCTTTGCAGTTTTTCTCTGAGAAACTCCTTTCTGATATTGCTCCAGTATTTTTGGCCGCAGCATTGGGGGAATTGGTGATCCTCTGCCCATCTTGACTTCTGAGAGACACTGCCACTCTGAGAGGCTCTTTTTATACCCAATCATGTTGCCAATTGACCTAATAAGTAGCAAATTGGTCCTCCAGCTGTTCCTCATTTGTACATTTAACTTTTCCGGCCTCTTATTGCTACCTGTCCCAACTTTTTTGGAATGTGTAGCTCTCATGAAATCCAAAATGAGCCAATATTTGGCATGACATTTCAAAATGTCTCACTTTCAACATTTGATATGTTATCTATATTCTATTGTGAATAAAATATAAGTTTATGAGATTTGTAAATTATTGCATTCTTTTTTTATTCACAATTTGTACAGTGTCCCAACTTTTGTGGAATCGGGTTTGTATACTGATGGCAAAGCTAAATTTTCAGCATCATTACTCCAGTCTTCAGTGTTTTTTTACAAAGAATTTATTTGGCTATTAAATACTTGCATCTTCTGCCAAAATATATAAGACCACTTAACAAACTCAAGCTCAGGTTAGGTCTCTTGAAAAGTCTATCCCCAATTTCACAAACAAGGCTTAAAAATTGTTTTGTTATGTTGGTTGAAAGTATTGTAATTTGGAAGAGATGAAAACCTGTGACGTTATACTCGGGAGAGTTTCGTGACTCAGATTTATGCATTTCAATGGCAACACTATTAATGGCTAAATGAATCTGCAGCAGTCAGATGATACAGGTCAGAGCTCTTTAAGTTATTTATGTTCATTATTATTATAATGTTATGTGCTTTGAGACATGAGGTAGTTTAACACTGTCTCTTGGGATGCTTTGCAAACTCTGCTGTGCGTGTTCATGTTTTTTGAAGGAGGCTTGGCTTTGGAGACACTCTGAAGGGAGGGTGGAGATCTCATGCTTTCAAAGCTAACTTGCTATTGCTAGCCTCTCCGAAAACTGCCTACCCTACCTAGTCCCAGACTGAAATGCATATTTGAGCTGTTTTAACTGAAAGTAACTTGCACCGACAAGATGCACACCAGTAATGCTTTTATAAGGCACATTTAAGGGTGTGTTCACACTTGTAGTTCGGCTCTCTTGTTTCTTTTGGTCTGGACCAAAAAAGAAAACAATACATTTAGTCCTGTTTTGTGTAGTCATTTTCAACACCAAACCTAAAGATACAAAGCAAAAAAAAAAACAGCTTTTATGAGAGCGACAGAGCTTGACGAACATCCAAAACAATGCTGTGTGCTGGGCTAAATGTGCAGCTACAAACCCGATTCCAAAAAAGTTGGGACACTGTACAAATTAGGAATAAAAAAGCAATGCAATAATTTACAAATCTATATTTTATAATCTTATATTTTTCTTATAAGATAATCTTATATTTTATTCACAATAGAATATAGATAACATATCAAATGTTGAAAGTGAGACATTTTGAAATGTCATGCCAAATATTGGCTCATTTTGGATTTCATGAGAGCTACACATTCCAAAAAAGTTGGGACAGGTAGCAATAAGAGGCCGGAAAAGTTAAATGTACAAATGAGGAACAGCTGGAGGACCAATTTGCAACTTATTAGGTCAATTGGCAACATGATTGGGTATAAAAAGAGCCTCTCAGAGTGGCAGTGTCTCTCAGAAGTCAAGATGGGCAGAGGATCACCAATTCCCCCAATGCTGCGGCCAAAAATAGAGGAGCAATATCAGAAAGGAGTTTCTCAGAGAAAAACTGCAAAGAGTTTGAAGTTCTCATCATCTACAGTGCATAATATCGTCCAAAGATTCAGAGAATCTGGAACAATCTCTGTGCGTAAGGGTCAAGGCCGGAAAACCATACTGGATGCCCGTGATCTTCAGGCCCTTAGACGGCACTGCATCACATACAGGAATGCTACTGTAATGGAAATCACAACATGGGCTCAGGAATACTTCCAGAAAACATTGTCGGTGAACACAATCCACCGTGCCATTCGCCGTTGCTGGCTAAAACTCTACAGGTCCAAAAAGAAGCCATATCTAAACATGATCCAGAAGCGCAGGCGTTTTCTCTGGGCCAAGGCTCATTTAAAATGGACTGTGGCAAAGTGGAAAACTGTTCTGTGGTCAGACCAATCAAAATTTGAAGTTCTTTTTTGGAAAACTGGGACGCCATGTCATCCGGACTAAAGAGGACAAGGACAACCCAAGTTGTTCTCAGCGCCAGTTCAGAAGCTTGCATCTCTGATGGGATGGGGTTCATGAGTGCGTGTGGCATGAGCAGCTTACACATCTGGAAAGGCACCATCAATGCTGAAAGGTATATCCAAGTTCTAGAACAACATATGCTCCCATCCAGACGTCGTCTCTTTCAGGGAAGATCTTGCATTTTCCAACATGACAATGCCAGACCGCAGACTGCATCAATTACAACATCATGGCTGCGTAGAAGAAGGATCCGGGTACTGAAATGGCCAACCTGCAGTCCAGATCTTTCACCCACAGAAAACATTTGGTGCATCATAAAGAGGAAGATGCCACAAAGAAGACCTAAGACAGTTGAGCAACTAGAAGCCTGTATTAGACAAGAATGGGACAACATTCCTATTCCTAAACTTGAGCAACTTGTCTCCTCAGTCCCCAGACGTTTGCAGACTGTTATAAAAAGAAGAGGGGATGCCACACAGTGGGAAACATGGCCTTGTCCCAACTTTTTTGAGATGTGTTGATGCCATGAAATTTAAAATCAACTTATTTTTCCCTTAAAATGATACATTTTCTCAGTTTAAACATTTGATACGTCATCTATGTTGTATTCTGAATAAAATATTGAAATTTGAAACTTCCACATCATTGCATTCTGTTTTAATTCACAATTTGTACAGTGTCCCAACATTTTTGGAATCGGGTTTGTACATATGATGGTATTTCTCGTGAAGAGCTTATAAAATGTGTAAAGGAGTTGAAACAGCGGCAGGAATCCCTTCGTCACACACACCAACGAAGATCTGCTGCGAGGAGACGCGGTTCTGATGCTGAACTGTGATGGGCAACATCATGACATGACAGGAAAAACAGACATGCTTAAGCATTCTGTCCTTTTTAAGGTCACATCTTGTGACATCATGTCCTGTTTTTGTTTTGTTTACATGTCTTTGGTCCGTGTTGCGTTCATATTTCAGTCGAACTGCACCACAGTTTGTTTGGAAGCGCTCGTTTGGTGCGCACCAGGGTTCAGATGGCAGTGTTCACACACAGAGCAATCGCACCAGGGTTCGTTTTAAGCAAACCAAACATGCCAAGTGTGAACACACTCTAAAAAATGCTGGGTTAAAAACAACCCAATTTGGGGTGAAAATGGACAAACCCAGCGATTGGGTTGTTTTAAGCAAACGTTTAACCCAACCGCTGGGTTAAAACAACCCATTTACTGGGTTAAAACAACCCAATTGCCCAATTTGTCCATTTTCAACCCAACTTGGGTTGTTTTTAACCCAGTATTTTTTAGTGTACATATATGCCCTAATTGAATTATGGCTTAATCCTGGCTTAATCTAAGCCCTGTCTGTAAAGCCAGACCTATATGTTTTATGTTTAAATACTGAATGTGATTGTTGCACTATTTGCTCATGTGTCCAAAATAATACCATGACAGGCAGTTTTCATAGCAGATCTTTATTTTTGTGTTTTATTATAAAAGGAAAAGAAAGGCTTATTCATTAAAGCATAATATTTTTTTCCTACGTATATTACACTACTACGTACAATGCAAATAATCTTCATATTTCATATACATATATATCCGATCTCTGAATGCATTCATGTGTACAGTGAGCCGAACTGGCCCTGACAGAGTCTATATTCATAGAATACATTCCATGGGGAGGGCTAGCGGAGGGGTGCAAGGGTGCAGGGATGGCGTGCAGAGGGAAACGAAAGTCTGAAAGTCCATTTCTATGGAATGGATGCGTATCTTCCCATAGAAACGGCAGGGAAGAGAATACTAGATCCCTTCTGTAAAATAAAAAAAACTGTCAGTAAATATCCCTGTTTTAGCGGGATGCTATTCTCAGAACACTCAAGCCTCCACTGTCATCTCTGTTAAAGGCAGGGCGGCCTGTTCTTATCTTTCTGTTGTGGTTATTATTAAAGAAAATACCTTCCTTCCTCTTCACTTTCTCTTATCTTCTTTCCAAAATCTTAAATACAATCAAACCGTTCTTTTTTTCTGAAAGGCTGCCACTTGGTGGAGCAACGCTGATCGCTGGCTACTCATTCACAGGTCAAAGGTCATGCCATCGGGATGGATACGGCCCCGTTGGCTCTACTCCGGCTGCGTGTGTGGACGCTGGATTCTGTGAGCTCCTCGCCGTGCTCCTCCGTCTTCTTGTCGGCCAGGGTGGTGAGGAAGCGCAGAGTGACCGTGTCCCACTCCTCGGGGAGCAGCAGCAGCAGGAAGCCCAGGCAGATGATGCAGGTGGCAGCCAGACGCACCACGCTGAAGATGACCTCGTGCTTCAGCACGTCAATGGCTGCTCGCCGCACATGGAAATAAAAAGATACAGTTTAAAATTCATGTATTCTTGTCATCAGTTTCATATGGTTTTGATAAACTTTTTAATAGCATTTAAATTTAATCAAGTAACAAGTAATATGTTTTCTTTATAACTTGAATACATGTGAATGTACACTTTTTTTTAAAACCTTTTTTCACCTATATTTGTTATAGGGATAGTTCACTCAAAAATGAAAATTAGCCCACGATTTACTCATCCTCAACTCATCCTAGGTGTATATGACATTCTTCTTTCAGACGAATACAATCGGAGTTAGTTCATATGTCCTGGCTAATCCAAGCTTTATAATGGGAGTGAATGGCAGCCCAAAATTTGAAGCCCAAATAAAGTGCATCCATCCACTATAAAAGTGCTCCACACGGCTCTGGGAGGTTAATAAAGGCCTTCTGAAGCGAATCATTAACGTATTCAACTAACGCAGAAAGTGTAACACCTCTCGCAGTTCAAAATGCTTACGGTACGTCCGACATCATCGTCGCGGCAGTAACGCTTTTTCCGTAAATTGAATATGGAAGGCGGTCTGGCGGAAGCCTGATATTTTACCGTATAACATGTTCAATATGGATATTTTTCTTACACAAGCACATCAGTTCACTTCAGAAGGCCTTTATTAAGCCCCGGCGCTGTGTGGATTACTTTTATAATGGATGGATGCACTTTTTAGGCAATAAATTCTGGGCTGCCATTCACTGCCATTATAAAGCTTGGATTAGCCAGGACATTTGTTAATATAACTCTGATTGTGTTCGTCTGAAAGAAGAATGTCATTATACACCTAGGATGACTTGAGGGAGAGTAAATCATGGGGTCATTTTCAGTTTTGGGTGAACTATCCCTATAACTGAGGTTTTATGGTGTATATGACATATGAACCAACTTTACTTTTTAAAAGCATTTAAATTTAATCTTAAACATAATTTCTATTTAATTATGAATAGTTTCAACTTTAGAATGGGTACTGCAAAACCACAAACAAATAATTAATAAATTATTTTTATTAGCTCGATTAGCTCCCTATAGCTCCCGAGCTCGTGAATCAGTCTATCGTGTTCATGAATTCGGGCACTGGTAAGGACGGTAAAGGACGCTGGCTCACTACACAGCGGGACACTGATGACTCTATTTCCAGTGAAGTGACAACGTCATTACTGTTATTAATGAACAACACCAGAGCTGATATATTTCTGACATTGTTTGTAATGTTATTTAAAGTACAATATGATAAAACTTTGCTTGTTACATATAAGTGCAACATTTCAGCTGTAAATAAATGATAAATGTTAGCTAGATTGTGTTCATTACCTGTCTAACGATGTATGTTGTTAATAAATTAATGGTTTGTATTTTTTTAAATATCTATCGCGTGTCATTGTGTGTAGTGAGTTGGCTCACGTGATTTAAGTTTCATGCTTCAGAACTTCTGTTAAGCGAGCATAGTGAGCATCGATGCTCCCTGGTTTTCACGGCATTGTGGGACTTTTTAGGGAGCAAACATTTCAGTACACTAGAAGGATTCTGCGATTGAAACAGCCCTTAAAATGGCCGACTCCCTGATCAGTATCCTGACTAGTGAACTAGGGAGCTGATTGAGACGTACCCATTGAGATGACTAGGAAAAAGTGAATAGTTTCAACTTTAGGGGCCAGATTTACTAAACAGGAGAGAGTGCAACCCCCCCCCCAAAAAAAAATTGCAGATGGGAATGGAAAGGTCTGTGTGTCACATTAATGAACACAGACGCAGACGGATCATTTCCATAATGACCAACACAATCTACAAAGAGCAGTGCAAATTAGCATCAGGTTTAAGACATGCTTTTTCTGCGCAAACACCAGTAAATTGACTAGCGCAAACCTTAGTAAATCACCTTGCGTGATTCATTTAAATACTCTCCTCTCATAAATGTATCTGAAAGGGAAGCTCCTACAAATGCATATGCAAGAAGGTCAACCGCGAAATGACCCTTTTCAGCGCTAATTTATCGCTGTGTGTCTTTAGTAAATCCCGACAGTAGCTTTTTAACAGGTTTGCGCTGGTGCAAGCTGTTAGTAAATCTGGCTCTGTATTGGGTACTGCAAAACATGAACAAATAATTAATAAATGATTTGTAAAGATATATACATTTTCATATACACCACAACAAACAAATAATGCAATAAAACACAAACTTAAATGTAAAAAACTTTTTTTCACCAATATTTGTCAGTTGACTTTTTTTTGTTAAATATCGTTGCGTCTTTGAGGTTTCATGGTGTATATGACATATGAACTAACTTTGCTTCGTCATAACAAGGTAAAATAAAAAATATATATTTTTAGAAACTTACTGACCTCAACACACAGTCATGAGGATCCTCTTTATGATATAATTTCCTATTTTATGCTTTCCCCCCTGCATGTTTCAAGATTCAAGATTCAAGAGTTTTATTTGTCACATACACAGTTATATACAGAATATACAACCGGCAGTGAAATGTAAACAGGTCCGCTCCATGGACAGTGCAAATTCACAGTTAAAAACACAAGGAGGAGATTATAATAGAAATAGAATAAAAAAAGTACTATATATATATATATATATATATGTCTATATCTGTAGAAATTATAAATAATCAAGTCAAGAGAAAAAAAAAAAAAAGGTAACAAATAAGGATAAAGTGGAATAAAATAATTGAAGTAAACTGTGCAGTGAGTAAACTGTAGACTTATAAATATGTGGTTAACAAATGTATAAGAGTATAATGTGCAAACAGGTTTATAACAGGTTGTTACACAGTAACAATGAAAACAGAACAGAAAGTGCAGTGCAATGTCAGTGTATCGATGTTTATCCTGACGTGAAGTCACGTGATGTTAAGTTCAGGAGTCTGATGGCCTGGGGGAAGAAGCTTCTCCTGAGTCTCACAGTTTTGGCCATCAGGCTTCGGAAGCGCTTACCAGATAGCAGCAGCGTGAAATGAGGGTTTGCAGGGTGATTAGAGTCCTTGATGATCTTGGTAGCTCTACCTTTGCAGCGTTTGGTGTAGACGTCCTGCAGAGACGGGAGAGCTGACCCTGAGATACGCTCGGATAAGTGCACGACTCTTTGCAGGGCTTTGCGGTCATGACTGGTGCTGTTCCCATACCACGCTGTGATGCACTGAGTTAGTACACTTTCTATCGCCCCTAAATAGAAAGTTTTCAGGATAGCTGGTGAAACCCTGAATTTCCTCAGCTGGCGCAGGTGGTACAGTCTTTGCCTGGCTTTTTTCACCTGTGTCTGAATGTGAGCAGTCCAGGTCAGGTCCTCGGAGATGTTTACTCCCAGGTACTTGAAGCTGCCCACTCTCTCTACTGGTGACCCGCTGATCATGAGGGGGGAGTATGTCCGTTGCTGTCTCTTCCTGAAGTCCACAATCATTTCTTTGGTCTTGCCAACATTCAGAGAGAGACAGTTGTCCTGGCACCATGATGTTAGATGCTCCACCTCGTCCAAGTATGCCGTCTCATTGTTGTTGGAAATGAGGCCCAGGACAACAGTATCATCAGCAAATTTGATGATAGAGGTGGAGCTGTGTGTGGGCAAACAGTCATGCGTGTAGAGAGAGTAGAGCAGGGGGCTCAGGACACAGCCCTGTGGAGCTCCCACACTCAGGGTGATGGAGGTGGAGGTGGACTGGCCTATTCTCACCACCTGAGGCCTGCCAGTGAGGAAGTCCTCAATCCAGTGGCAGAGAGAAGGATTCAGGCCGAGATCCAGGAGTTTGGAGGTTAGCTTGGTGGGAACTAAAGTTCTGCATGTTGGTTGCATTAGATTAGGTGGACTACAATTTTTCAAATACAACTTCTGGAAATCCAACTGGAGCAAGACTTCTTTTTTTACAGTACAGTGTTTTGTTAGCAACTCCTATTAATTACTTAGCTACATAAGAGTTTCTACAATTCAGATGTGACCTTGTGCCCACACTGTCTAAATAGTGTGTGAGACTTATTGACTGGCAAAGTCCTCTCTGCCGTGCAACCAATTAACTCCAGTGAAAATTCATTACTGTTAATAAGGAAATGTTCAGCATTAGTTGCTGAGATTTTAGGGCGAGTTCTCCAGTGCCGTTTGCTGTCTTCAAAATAAATATGAAATTTTACAATTTTTGCTAACGAAGGCAAGAATCTAATCAAGTTTATAGCCCTTGATTCCTCATTACTGACTATGAAAATGTGAAATGGTTTTAATAATAAAATTTAACTAAACATTCACATTCACAATCCCTTACAAATGTAGTACACAGTCGAATATAAGGAATGTAGCATAATGAATCATACTATTGTTGCAAGTGAATCATGGAGCTTTTCTGAAGAAAAGCCACACACAATTCAACACAATGACCTTGAAAGACTGTTTTTAAAGACAAGCACCATCTTAAAGCATTTACTGTCGCCTTGGCAACCTCACCACCCCTTTGTCATGGTGCAGTTGTTTGCTTTGACTGAAGACACTCAGTTATAGTCGAGTTTCATATTTTGTTTTAGGGAAGGGTGAGGGATTTGCTCTGCTGTACTTCTAGTAGGGCGATTATCACAAAAACAGTCAATACAGTACTGTGCCAAAGTCTTAGGCACATTAATATTTTCACAAAAAAGGTTTTTTTAAGCCAGTTTAAGTCAGCAGGAAATGCATGCATTCCGTTTGCCATTAATTGTAATAATCCAGTGAGGTTTTTGTATGCACAAGGAGTCTGACAGCAGCCGGTTTGATCTGATCTCATCGAGTCTGTCTGTGATTACATGAAGAAACAGAAAAACTGAGATACAGAACTAAATACAGAAGAACTGCCACAATGTCTTCAAGATGCTTGAAGAAACCTTCCTGCAAAGATACCTGCAAAACGATAAAAAAGGACAAAAGCCGTTTTAAACGCAAAGGGTGGTCACACCAAATATTGATTTGATTTAGTTAATAGAAGTTAACTGATATATAGAATCTATTTATGACACTATTTTTAAAAGCATCCTTTTTTTACACAAGTGCCTAAAACTTTTTACAGTACTGTAGCTTTGCAGGTACTCCAGACAGACTCGATGATGGTGAGATCAAACCGGCTGCTGTCAGACTCCTTGTGCATACAAAAATCTCACTGGATTATTACAATTAATGGCAAACGGAATGCATGGAAATGCAAACTGATATTTCCTGCTGACACACAACAGCAAAAGATATAAATAACTGGCTTAAAAACATTTTTTGGTGAAAGCACTAACATGCCTACGACTTTTGCACAGTACCATATGTGTCATTATTTTAATGTTAGTTAAACACATTTCGCCTGTAAATCCTCATTAACATAATACATTAAAAACAAAACACTGTTGTATTAAAGTAATTCTTTTTTTGTAATACGTTAAAAATACTGTATTACAGAATCATCAATCATTCTGATTATTATGATGATTATTTCAAAAATGAAATGCTTAATTTTTTTAATTTCCAGAATATAATTATAGAAAAGAGACTTTAAATGAAGATAGATTCATTCTTTAAAGGGTTAGTTCACCCAAAAATGAAAACTCTGTCATCATTTACTCACCCTCATGTCCACTTTCGTTCATCTTCAGAACACAAATGAGGATCTTTATGATGAAATCTGAGAGCTTTCTGTCCTTCCATTGACAGCTACGCAACTACCACTTTAACGCTTCAAAAAGTTCATTAAGTGATCGTAAAGACTCGATCGCTTTCTATGATGAACAGATTTAATTTAGGCTTTTATTCACAGATAAACATTGATCAGCGAACATAAACAGAAGCTCAACCGAACCTGCTTCTGAAGACTCAACCTCAACTTCCGTTTACCACAACTGATGTGTGAGGTGATCAATGTTTATATGTGAATAAAAGCCTAAATTCAATCTGTTCATCATATACAGCGATCGAGTTTCTTCAGAAAGTTTGGACTAAACCGCTCAATTCATATGGATTACCTTTTGAACCGTCAAAGTGGTAGTTGTGTAGCTGTCAATGAAGCTCTCAGATTTCATCAAAAAGATCATATATACAGTATATTCCAAATAATATTTCATCATATATTGGCTAACGTGGCGTACAGCATAGACTCACGTACCTGCATTGCCTGGAACACTGAGTAACGTCCCGATGGATATGAGAATAGGATATGTGAGTACCACTCCTACATTCACCAGGATGTTAAATACTACGAGAGAGAGAGAGAGAGAGAGAAACAGGAACTTTATGTAATGGCTTGTTTGGTCATATAGAATCTTTTGTCATTCAGTCCTCTCAAAGTGGCTAAATACACAGAGAACATCACGTGATTTTGGACAAGTGACAAAAGTGAATGGATATCATATTATGCTTTAAACACCCTAGAGACACAGAGCTCCGCTTCAGCTCAAATATACAGTAAATTGGTTACTATCAAGCTTTACACAGTCTGACGCAGCACATATTGGATATCTAAGAAATGCAACTACGAGGTGTAAACTGATGATTCTAACCTGATTTCTCTCGCTTACTAAGCACTTAAAGCACTCTTGGAAGTGTACTTAAGGGTTGTATTTGATCTACTACAACACTAACTCACATCTGAACCAGCAGTGATCAAGTGGTAAGCCATCAGCAGGATTTACCGCCAGTTAATGTGTACAAACTTAAAGTTGCTTAGACCAAGGGGTCAAGGTTTGGCTGGTTAGCATTGACCGGTTGTTCCTATAGATATCATAACAACCACATTATGGTGCCTAAAAAATCTTTATCTATTGTTTTTGCAAGTAACACTTAGGTTTTCTAAATGTTTTTGATCCTTTAGAAATTCTAATATGCTGATTTGGTGCACAATATAAAATTACTTTATTTAGACAGTGGACAGACAGGAAATCATGGGAGAGGAGAGAAGGGAATTGGACCTCGAACTGGGATTCAAACTCAGGTCAACCTGTCCACACTAAAATCCTTTCAAAATTGAGCTTTTTGAAAACAAATTTCCAAGTGGATAAATTTGAAAACAGTAAAGTTATCACCAATTCTTCTGTCAGGATCATTTTATTTAACAAAATATATCTCACAATTCACTGGACAGCAATTGCAAGTACATTTTCTGTCATCTTTGCAGCACTGTGATATGAAGAGTGTGCAAAGTAACATTTTATCAACCATGTGAAAGCAGCACATCTATCATGTACAATATGCGTCACACATGACTAAACATGTGCCATTGTTTTCAAATACCTCCGTTTTCACAGTCCACACTACAACACGGAAACACTATGTCTGTTCTGTCTGTATTATTTCAGGACGCTTTGATGAGGTTTTACGCATGCGCAGTAAGGTGAATATAACATTTTCTTTTCCAACAGTGTGGACAAGAAACTTTTGGAAAATGCTAGTGTGGACAGAGAGCATTTTGAAATGAAAACACAGTTTTCAAGTGTATCCGGATTAATGTAGACGTAGCCTCAAGTGCAACTGCATCATATGTCGAATCACATGCCCACATGGCTATAGCTCTGACCAAGAAAGATTTTTTATCAATGTTGAAAACAGTGTAGGGTGTAACGCTAGAGTGTAACGCTTTTTGACTTTCTCAGTTTGTGTAAATCCCCTTGGAGTATTTTCCCACATTAATTTCACACGTCTAGTACAGATAGATATGTGGTTTTGTTTCATTAATACAGTGTATACTTTTTTCTTGATTTACCCTGAAAGAATGGAAGTGAAGTGTGACAACATGCCCCATAGGTGGGGTACACTGTAACATGAGCATATGACAGCTTAAAATGTTATCTGATATAATCAAAAATATACAAGACAAACTAAAATATTTTGTCAATAAAATACAATTATTATTTTTTTAAATAAAAGAATGGTATTTTTAATAATAAAAATACACTGATTTTTGAGTTTGACAAACACGCTAAATACAGCTCTACAGCATAGATCAAAACATAATAATAATGGATCATTTCTGAACATTGACTCTCAGTCTTTATTCACCCTTTTCTCATGGTTTCTCAAAAGAATTCATAAGTATAGAATATAATAGCATATTTTTAATAGGGGCTCATTGTAACGCAGTGTGACAACATGCCCCACCTGAGCAACTTTAAACCCGGCTCGTGTCTTCTGCTGTGAGATCAGCATTAAAGAACCATCTCAACAGATAGAAGATTACAATAACAGATGAAAAATAAACTTAAGTAAGAAATCTACTTTTGCTATGGTTAAATAAATGTTCAGTGATATCTTCCAAAGATTTCTTAGTTTTGGTGCATTTTCTCTCTATATAGTGTTGATATGGCAACTAGTAAATACACAAAGTTTCATCATCCTGGCATGTGTGGAAAGTGTTAAACCATGCGTGTCACAACTGACCCCGCGTTAAGTTGTGCCCCGCGCTACCCTACTGCTTAATAGCAAAGTCCCTTTAAAACAAGTAATTTCACTCGGCGGCCATCTTTGAAACACCTCTCGGGCATGCATGTGCAGCTCCTATCTCTTTGAATGGGGAAACAACAAATTCTCCAAAACTGTTCGCCAAAGCTTACGATTAAATTTCATATTTCAAATCACCAATGAAATCTGACAACTGTCCTAAATTTGGTTTCTAAACGCTCGAATCATGATAAAAAACTGTATTTTTCAGCCTGGACAAAGATAATGTGCATGTGCAGTCTGGAGCTTCTAACGGCAGCTGCAGCTGCAGATGACTTTACTAATCAACGATTGGCTCTTTCATTTAGAAGGAGGGGCTTATTCGCCATATTGGGTGTTGCACTTTCTCCCTTTCATAACTATTATTGCAGGTTAAATGTTGCTAAGATTAGCCAGTAATGTTTTTACTGCAAGGCAGGGCCTAGTGAAGAATAAGTTATTTCCATAATTCCATGTTACCTAGCCAAAGGCCGGCCACGCCGCAGAGGTAACCCCAGGGCAAAGATGAGAGCGAACCCCAGTGCTCCACTCTGGTGAAGTACAGGATGAGGGGAACACAGGAGATGAAGATGAGATTGAAAAAGCCCATCGTGGAGAAGAAATGAGCAGCCTCTCCCAAATTGGCACTGCCGAGGAACATCTTAAACAGCACCTGAGTGATACAGAGAGGTTTTGCAGTAAAAGCATATCAATACTATATTAATGCTCTTCAAGGGTCTTCTGGGAATCAGTATTTTCAGCTGAGCAGGAAAACTAACTGCTCTGACCTTGTAGAGAGCAGAAGTGGAGGCGGAGCCGACTGCTAAGGCCACACCCATAAAGGAATCCCCATGGAAACCATCCGCATATGCCATCATCACGATGCCTGTGATAGCCATAATTGCAGCCACAATCTAAAAGGAAAGATTACAAAGATTGTAATAATCAATAAAGCCTTCAAAAAACAATTGAAGTTTATTGCACTTGCCTGCTTTCATATTTGAGTTAGATAGCTGAAAACAGAAACCTTTTCTGGGAGCAATTAGCATATACTAAAGAGGTTATGAGTCCAGATCTAAAACATCAAGTGTGATGAAAGTCAAGAATTCTGATGTAAGCATGATAACAGCTTTTGTTCTCATTGACTCACCATTTGTATCTGAATATCTGTTAAAAATAAGCACTGCATCACTTGTCCCTTCTCTACAATTATCAAGCTGTTTAAATCCAATGTCATGAATCATTTTATATATCAACAGGTAGTGTGTCTTACATAACTCATTACAGCACACTCACTGTAATAATGATGGTGATTCATTCATACATCCTAATGGGTGTGACTGTGTATACTATGTAAAGGATAATGTAAAGTCAGCTAGTCACTATCACAAAATAAGTCCTGACAGGGTGAGCAGGACTCCAATGCAAAAGCATAGAGGTCCTGTATAACCCAAAAGGGTTTATTTTGTGATAAAAGACTAGCCTGTTAATTAAATGGCTACTCGCTAAATAAAGTACAGCAGCAATTACTGGGGTCCAGGCATCAAAATAGCTAAATTAGAAAGAATAGATCCTGTGGAATTGTTTTGATGTGCTGTTTTCATTCCCTGCTCATTGTTGCATAGCTTTGAGGAGTTTCTTAAGTTAATATGGCCAGTAAAATCAGAAATTAATGACATGTGACATTGTTCTGGTGTACCATGTGTACAAAGTTAATGTATGTGTACCTCTTTGGATATTGCAAGCACAAAAAACAAATCAGTCATATTTTTTTGTCTTGAGAGTTTCTAGATACACAACAAATTTAATGTAAACTGTAAACTGGATGGAAAAGTCAGCTGTTTATTATCATGTTTATTAAGGTGTCTTTTGCCCCAAATACCATACATATTCTTCCGTTATTAAAAAAACTGTTGCTTTAATTACCTTGAACAAAAATAAAAATCATTAACAAGATTTAGTTTCAAAAAATAGCCAATAATTTTATTGATTCTCCTTTGCTACATAAATCTACAACAGTTTTAAAAACATTAACTATTAGAACACATTAACACATAATCAACTTTGCTTTGCTGTCTGTGATTGCGTCAAGGATCAGCCACATTTCAATGTGCATCATCAAAAGCCAAATGCTGAACTGAATTCTTTGTCATCTAGAGGTTTAAAAGAGAATAAAGCCAAATGTGCATTTTACCCCGGTGCGCCTTTAGCCCCGTTGTACCCTATTTATTTATTGAAAGAAATAACAGAGAATGAAAACCAAATGACTACATTCAGGCAAATTCAAGGATTAAAATGCAATAATTTAGAGTTTATCCCATTCAGTTCATGAGATACAAATAAAAATGTCTATGTAAACATTATAGCACCCTCTATGGCCAATTCTCATACATTCTGGTGTAGAAATGATTGAGGACGCCCTTTACTTATACAAAATATCATGATGATTTGCCATTCCCAATTGAGGAAATAGTCTGCTGAATTTTGATTGGCTTTTTGGAAGACATTTTTTTTTACAGATTTTGAATTTAAAAGCATTTAAATAACCAAATAAAATTCTTTCCCAATTTCAACTTTCTTGATTGCTGAGGTAAAAATGGTGTCGATGCTTGGACTGCTAATTAGTAAAGAGACTTCTGCAACTGAAATGTAACTAGCCAAGTAATTGTTAAACAGTCAGGGTTATGTTCCACCTACCCGCACACCCATGAAACGATCTTTGAGGACAATCCATGACAAGAGGAAGACGAAGGCCTTATGGCAGCAGTAGAGCGCTGAGACGTCTGTGGCGGTTAGTTTTCTCAGTGCTAGCAGGTACAGGTAGTTAGTCAGCGTCCACAAGATGGAGAAAGGTGCCGTTCTCTTCAGAAACACCTTCAGAGACATTCCATCCTCTCCAAACAACCGACTACATTCCCTACATCATGAAATGAGAGGAAAATGTTTTGCTTACTCTGATAATGCAGCACTGAGGTCAAAGGTTTGGATTAGTAGCAAAAAAGTTGCAGATTACTGCAAGAGATATCTGTGGGGTGGTTAAAGATTCAAACTAGGTTTGATGTCAACGATGATAAACGTTGGTTCTCAAGTGTTGTGTACCGGTTGTGACATGCATGTCAAGTTTAAATGTGCAGAAGTACAAATTAAATTAACTAAGAGGTCTACGGCATTAAGCTTCAGAGAGGCACCCTAAAATGCTAATTAAAATAGAATTGTTCGACACACTCTCATGGCAATTCGTAACTCTATTTTACAAGTGATGGCGTTGGAATTATTACTAGTACAGAATTAACACTGGTCACTTTTTACATGGAATTACAATCAAAAGGAAACTGAGATTTTCAAAAAGATCATAAAAGTATTATTAAAGGCACAATATGTAATTTTCGCCACTAGAGGTCGCTTATTAAAAACAAAGGCGTAGCTTGATGATGGCTTGATTTTGTGGAATCATGGGAGTTGTCGTCTTCACCTCTACGGTGGAAAAGAATCCGACAGAAATCATATTCAAGAATGAGCTAATGTATTAAAGATTTACTGAAGAGTTACTGAAGTATGAAGCAGGGTGGTGCTGAAAGCCGTTGGAGCGGAACGAGGCCGCTAGCGCGATTGCTAATGAGAGATAAGCGCGACACACAGCTCGAGAGCAGTGGAGCTATTATTATGCCGTTTCTGCTTCTTCCGGTCATGCGTATATGGGATAACGCAGAGCTGTTTTATCATATTAGATACATTATTTTGAGTGTGTTGAAAGTTATGTTATAATGCTACTCTGTGTGTTCGCTCGGCGGCTACTCGCTTGTTGACACGCTTGTTGCTCACTGCAGTAAGCTAGATCGATAGTAGGCATGGTAAAACATAGTACTCGCGGTAAATCAAGACAACAAGATTCATTGTTTTGAGCTATATAACAATGAATAGTTTTCTGTCGAGGAATGTCTCCAAACAGTTGCTCACCTGTCTAATAAAACACATAATATATTAAAGCATCTTTGGTGTTTCCATGGTTTCTACAAAATAGAATCGAGGGTAACGCGAGTATGATGTCATTATCCTGGTTAAAATTGCTGATTTCTCTGGATTGAAACATTCTTGGAAACATTTGGGATAATGTAAGTACAAAAGTCAACAAAATATATTGCATTGTTCTAGTGATTTTTGGATATTTTAATCCAAAAATCGTACATATTGTGCCTTTAAAGTGCTCCATACAACTTGTTGCGTTCACACTTTAGTTTAGGGTCCAATTCTCACTATTAACTACAACTTTTGCCTCAAAAAACTCCTAATTACTGCTTATTAATAGTTAGTAAACTAAAGTGTTACTCTTGTTGCTGTATTTATACATTATAGTTGTGTGGAATAAACAGAAATGTCATTAATTATTCGCTGAAAATCATTGAAAATCTCACAAGATATCCATTCATAAAAGGAGTCGAGCTGTTCAGAACTTTTTCAATGAATTGGACTGAATTGTTTCTACTGACCCTGAGGGAGGGGCAACTCTGGAGTGTCATTGTCCTGCAGAGTTTAGCTCTATCCCCAATCATACATACATACAAATTCTAACCAAAGTCTTCAGGAGTACTAGAAAACTACAATCAGGTGTGTTAGGCTAGGCCTAGAGCTAAACTCTGCGGGACAATGGCCCTCCAGGACTGGAGCTGCCCATCCCTGCTCTAGGGGAACTGTCTCTGTAATAGGTGTACAGTAGGTTGCCTGTCAGCTGCTATTGTACTTCGTACCAAAACGTGCTTTCATTCATTCTGACTTCACCTGAATTTCTGAATGGGTGTCTGTTTTTCTCTGGTGGTGGCCACGTGCCCAGAGTAGTAGAGAGGGAAGAAGAGAATGTTCCAGTTGGTGCTGAACCATGTGATGAAAAAGGGACAGGAGAAGGATTTGAACGTGAGCTGAACCACTTGTGTGGTGCCCACCCAGGACGAGGAGATGCACAGCACCACCAGCAAACCCCCCAGCACCTTGAGCACTGTGTTGGCGCAGGTCTGATATGCGGTGGGATCTCCACTTGTTTCACTGCCTGGAGTCTCTGCATGCGATTCTGAGCCCTCCTCTCCTGCAACACAGAGATCAGTATTGCACCATTACAGCACACATTATACCTCCTTGCCTCATTATATCCTTGGTAATAAATCTGGATTATGAAATCCCTTGTGTTTTATTTTTGTTCTGCAGCTCAAACTGTGCTTAACATAGTCCATGCAAATGTTATTCTGGAGATAATTTCCCAGCTAACAGGGAACATTCCCAACAATGTTTTGCGAATATGTTAAGATAAAATTTTCTTAAAGTAACGCTCTTATAACATTAATATTTGATATGTGTTCTTATAATTTTAATTTCTTGATGTTTTTACTTGATGCTGAGAGAAAGTGTTATTTCAACGTTCCTTATATTAATATTTGCTAAATTTTAACATTAACATTCTTAGAATGTCAAAAAAATGTCATATTCTGAGTATTGAAAACGAGGAGAACGTTGTACTAACGTTATCATAACCTTTTAAATAACATTCTAATAACAACAAGAACATTAGATATTTTATTTGTTTCATTGTTTTGAGTTTTATGAACTTCTTTTCTTTTAATTTAGTGTTATATAGTGTTTTTGTGCAAGATTAATGTTAAGATGGAGATTTATGCCCGGTTTCACAGACAGGGTTTAGATTAAGCCAGGATTAGGCCTTAGTTCATTTAGTACATTTAAGTAGGTTTTATAAATGTCCTTAAGATAAAAACATTACTGATGTGCATCTTGAGACAAAACAATGGCACTGATATATTTTAAGATACGCCAGTGCAAGTAGTTTTCAGTTAAAACAGCTCAAACATGCATTTTAGTCTGAGACTAGCTTAAGCCTTGTCTGGGAAACTGGGGGTTAGTGTTTAATGTTTGCTAGTGTTTAATGTTTAATGCTATGTTAGTTTAGAAGAGTTTATGTTATGTTGGGTTTTTTTGGGGGTGAACTAACTTGAACCAACATTTTCAACTTGGCACAGCAGTAAATTTCACATTCAAAATGTGCTAAAACTACCAAAACACTTCATACATGTCTCAAATCAACCCTTCCTTAACACTAGCAAAGGTTTTCAACCAACAAACACACTTTGTCACTTGATCTAAAACACTAACAAAAGGTAGCATAACAATGATTTCTTCTGCAAAATTTCTTTAGAAAACAAAAATGACACTTTCTACTGGTTATAATTCACTGCAGTATATGTCACATGATCCATGTACATCTAGTACAAAATTATTCCTAAGTTTTCCCCTTTTGTATAACATGGTAATTTGTTGTGGCAAACAGGACGAGGCAGAGGGACCGTGAGGACGGGGCAAGGCCAGTGGCGTGAGTGATAATGAGTGCGCTGCACCAGTCTCGTGTCTCACGGAAGAGCTTGGATGCATAAAAGGAGGAGCGACGACAGTGAAGGACGAGAGAGGACCAGGCCTGGTTTTTACGTTGTGTTTTGTTTGTTTTGTTTTGTGTGTGCAGCAGCTGTCCGTCAGGGACCTGCGTTACTTTCAGTTTGTGTTTATTTATTTATTAAAGTCTTTGAATGTTCGCCGGTTCCGCCTCCTTTTTTCCATAACAAAGAACAGCGTTACAGTTGTGTAAATGTGTGCAAATTGGTCTGTGGCCTGTTGCACAAAGCTGGTTTAAATTGCTACCCAGGTAAGTTTGAGATTAGTTTGTGCAAACTGTTTTTTCGGGCTAAAGAAAGTGGATTGGTTTTTAGCAGTGTTCATCACCATGGTAACTTACACTACAAGGCTAACCTGCTCTGGAGGAGGTTTTATTCTGGGTTAGAGATCGCAAACTCAAACTGGACCAATCAGCTGCAAGTAAAGCCACACCCCCCTGTATCTCTCGTTCCAAATTAAAGCAGTTTATAGTGAAAATAAAAACTTTAGAGACAAAATTGCTCATCTTTTGGTGCTAATTATTTATTATATTTATATTATATGAATTATAATTACTTTTAATTCATATAATATATTCATATAATTATTATATTAATTGACAAGTAGCCAAATATTAATATAAATACAATACATGCATTCTTAATTCTTTTAAACAACGTGTATTCATTTGGGCTCTTTGTGAACCTATAATTATTAGGCATATTTCTTTGATTCACATCATGCATTGATATAGTCAGATAATCTGTCAGCCGCCTTCACTGCAGCAGCAGTGTTTATTCCTGCTTTGTAAACGCATTTAATTTCATGATAATTTTCAAAACGATCTCTCAGTCTTCAGAAGAGAAGTGAATTGCGCCGTCTCTCTTGCAAGAAGTGAATCAGACGGACACTGTGATTGGCTGTTTGCCGCACGTGTCACAATTTCAGGTGCACGCGCTTCAGAGTTAATCACAAACTCTGAATTAAACCCGAGTTGACAGAGAACATTTATACCAAGCTTTGAGAGACCGTCGAACTTGATCTAAACCAGGATGGATTCGGATGGATTTTGCTGTTGTGAGCACTGTGAAGAGTTTTGAAAAAAGTGACCTAAGTATTGAGAAATGGGTCCTAGTTATTGTAAAAAAAAAACTAAAAAAAAAAACTATAAACATTTCTTTAGGTGTAAAACATCACTGAAAACTGTAATCTCCCAATTAGACTTCAAAATCATCTCTCTAATACTGAATTGTAATTGTAATTTTCTTCATCTCTCCCTCAATCTATGTTCGAGGTTACTTTCTTTCTATGTTTTGCCAAAAACCTGAAAACTATTTTTTTGTTGCTTCGCAAACACTGGTATTTACTGCAAGAAATGCACATATACTTTAAGTTTATTGTACTTTCTTTCTGTTCTTACCTGCAGTATAGTGAAAATGTTCTGTTCATGTCTTTTATTTGGTCAAGTATTGGAACACAGTACTGACTATTTTTAGACAGGATTAGTAAATGCTAATTATGTGCTTTGTTGGCGTGTTTTATTCATGAGAAATTCACCAACACTTCCTTGTGCGGCTGCCCCTGATGTTTCTCTGTGGTACGTATACGGATGTATTGATCAGTAGCTGACAGTGTCAGTTACCTGCAGGTGAAGCACTAATGCTGGCTAGCGTTTAAAATCTGCCTACGTCGCACAGTCAAGCCTCTGTCAAAAATAGCTTCACAGGGTCATGGAGAAGCACAGAGACCATTTAGACCTGGTGGGATATACATAGAAACTCAACACCACAGGGCGCCCAGAAAAACACCAGCCAATCAGAATACATCCTGTCTGTCATCAGTCATGACCTCCTTCATAGAAGCTGTACTGACAACATTACACCTCAGTATGCTGGAGGAATTTTGTCGGTAAACACACAGACAGATAAAATTTTACCATTATGGGAAGTTACATTACTTTTGAATGCTCTTTGAACATTCTGAAAAAAGTAGTAACGTTTAAAACAGTGGCTTTCAACTGGTTTGGCCATAGGACCCACATTTTTTTCATGGCCATTAAGTCACAACCCACTTTTTTATACATATGTATTATAATAATTTTGTTTTTAAAAAAACAAGCAAATTTATTTCACAAAATTTGTTGACACACACACACAAGTACCGTCCCACTTTAGTTAACATACACATAAATTGTAAGAATATGACTGAATTGAATATGACTGAATACTGATGAATAAGCCGTAGGCCTATAAGGTAAGGCTATTAAATAGCAGTCCCAAACTAATTCCCTTTCAGTCGGTCACGTTTGACGTACCTCGGACGTCACCGACAAATTGGGATCACTTCAGGGAGCCCCTATCAGCTTCGAGATCTAGAGAACAGGCCAATGAGAATTGGCGTGCGAGATTTGCATCTCGCGCCCCGCCCGCAGTGCGGGTATAAGCGGAAGCGAAATGCAGCACACCTTTGTCATTCACTTCGGAGCCGAACACGGTGTTGATGAAGAAGACTGTTCCTGCTTCAGTAGAGAGAAAGAGAGAGAACAACAGAAGAAGCTTCTTTGAGTGCTGAGTGAGATGGCACGATCAGCGGCGGCCGCGAGCTCCCTGATACAGTGATAAACTGCTGTTTTCACGGCACTGTTTGGTCTGTTGGTTCGGTGAGGGCGTTCCCAATGGTGAGTGCATACACAGGCTGCACTACTCTCCTGTGTTTTGCCGCGGTCGTTCCTGGGTGCTTCAGTACATTTAAAAGAGCACATTTTCTTCTAAAAGAGCAGCGCGGGTGTGACACTGCGTCTTTTTCAAGACGTCATTCCACCCATGTGTTTCTGGATGCGGTTGTTTCCTATCCTTGTTGACGGCCACGAGCCCTCTCGCATAACTATGTTGAGATTGCGTTTGTGGGTGGTCCATGTTCTCTCAGGAGAACGGGATCACATTGGCGCGCTGTTCGTCTCGCCTTCCCCATGAGGGTTTGAGTGTTCAGCGCGCCGTGTGCCGTCTAGCTGCCGGCTGACAGCGCGGGTTTCATGGCAACCCAGCGCGCGTCACTCGGCACTCTAGATGCGTGGTCAAGACTATGAAACCTCAAACGGGGTTGAGTCCCTTCGCTTATACCCTGATCTAGTGCCTTTTCTGGTGCACCAGAAAAGGGGCTACTTTGGCTGATAAGCCTGGGTGACCTGAGGATTACAGTGGGGCTTCCCCGCCGAGCACACTCCGTGGGCCCCCACTCCTCTAGCACATCGCAGCATGCTGAGACTGTGTTCGTGGGTGGTTCATGTTCTCACATGAGAGCATGACCACGTCGGCGCGTTGTTCATCTTACCCTTTTCATAAGGGTTTGAGTGTCCGGCGCGCCGTGTGCCGTCTCACGGCCACGCTCACTATCTTGCATGCCTCACCGAGGCGCGCGTCCAGTCAGTGTTGAACTGCGTGAATTCGTTCAAACGCAGGATAGTGGTACCACTGAAACATTTTCAGAGGCTCCTGGGGCATATGGCATCCGCAGCCGCAGTAACGCCGCTGGGATTGCTTCATATGAGACCGTTTCAACGCTGGCTTCACGACCGGGTCCTGAGATGGGTGTGGCGCAGTGGAATTCTCCATGTCCAAGTGAGATGCCGCCAAACCTTCAGCCCGTGGTCGGACCCTTCATTTCTACGGGCAGGAGTGCCTCTAGAACAAGTTTCCAGGCATGCTGTTGTCTCCACGGATGCCTCATCCACCGGCTGGGGTGCCACGTACAATGGGCTTGCAGTATCGGGTCTGTGGACAGGGGCCCCAACTGCAATGGCATATCAATTGCCTGGAGTTGTTAGCAGTTCGTCTTGCACTCAGCCGCTTCAAAACGCCACTCAGAGGCAAGCACGTTCCGGTCCGTACGGACAGCACTGCGGCCGTTGCGTATATCAACAAACAGGGTGGTCTATGCTCCCGTCGCATGTCACAACTCGCCCCTGCCATCTCCTATGGAGTCAGAAGCATCTGAGGTCGCTTCGTGCCATTCATATTCCGGGCCTGCTCAATTGTGCGGCCGACGAGCTCTCACGACAGCCAGTGCTCCCGGGAGAGTGGAGACTCCATCCCCAGGTGGTCCAGCTGATCTGGAGTCGCTTTGGGGCCGCGCAGGTAGATCTGTTTGCCGCCCCAGACTCCACCCACTGCCAGCTGTTCTATTCCCTGACCGAGGGGACCCTCGGCTCGGATGCGCTGGCACACAGCTGGCCCCGGGGCCTACGCAAATATGCGTTTCCCCCAGTGAGCCTTCTTGCACAAACACTGTGCAAGGTCAGGGAGGACGAGGAGCAAGTCCTGTTGGTCGCTCCGTACTGGCCCAACAGGACTTGGTTTCCGGAACTAGTGCTCCTTGCGACAGCACCTCCTTGGCCCATTCCTCTGAGGAAGGACCTCCTGACTCAGAGACGGGGCACCCTCTGGCACCCGCGTCCGGACCTCTGGAAACTCCATGTCTGGTCCCTGGATGGGACGCAGAGGTTCTAGGCGGTCTGCCACAAGCTGTGGTAGACACCATTACTTCCGCTAGAGCGCCCTCTACAAGGCACCTCTACGCGTTGAAGTGGAACCTGTTCGTCAAATGGTGCTCTTCTCACCGAGAAGACCCCCGAAAGTGTTCGGTCAGTTCTGTACTTTCCTTCTTACAAGATGGGTTGGAGCGAAGGCTGTCTCCCTCCACCAGGGTAGGGGACCTGCAGGCATTTTCGGTCGACGAATCGTGCCTGGAATTCGGGCCTGGTAACTCTCACGTAATCCTGAGACCCTGGCCTGGATATGTGCCCAAGGTTCCCACCACTCCCTTCCGGGACCAGGTGGTGAACCTGCAAGCGCTGCCTTCGGAGGAGGACCCAGCCCTAGCTTTTCTCTGTCCCGTCCGCACCTTGTGGACTTACGTGAACAGAATGCAAAGCTTCAGGACCTCAGAGCAGCTCTTTGTCTGTTACGGAGGACAGCAGAAGGGAAAGGCTGTCTCCAAGCAGAGGATGGCCCACTGGATAGTGGATGCCATCGTCTTTGCATATGAAACCCAAGACGTGCCCTGCCCGCTCGGGTTAAGAGCCCACTCCACCAGGGGTGTAGCTTCTTCCTGGGCGCTGGCTCGTGGTGCCTCGCTGACAGATATTTGTAGAGGTGCAGGCTGGGCGACACCCAACACGTTCGCTAGGTTCTATAGCCTATGTGTAGAGCCGGTATCTTTCTGTGTGCTCACTTCCCATAGTCAGTAACACCGAAGTGCCCGTTCTAAGTGTCGGCTTGCTGTGCCACTCCCTTCCCCATGGAACGGATACGTGCACTTATATGCTCCAGTCGAGTTCCCCAGCATGGCGAACCCTGTCGAGTCCTCCGCAACCCTCGGCAGTCAGGCGTGGCAGAGCGTCCGACGCCAGGCCTAACGCTCGTATGCATTGGTGGAACTTGTGTTAGGCTGGGTTCCATATGTTGTGACTCCCACGGCGGTCCCATATGTGTATTCTCCACGGTAAGTCTCCCTTCGGCGAGCTTGTGTCTTTCCGCTCTGCCGTCCCAGTGTGGTGTTGACCCCCGCCCAAAGTTGGCCAGAGCCACCCCTGGGGCTTCCGTATGTAACACTGCCCACGGCCAGTCCATATGTGTATTCTCCACATGGTAACTCCTTCTGGGCATTATGTGGCTTCCGCAGCTGCCCCCCGGGGCATGCTTTCCTAGCGTTATCCAATAGTCTGCTGAGTGGGTCTTGCGGAACAGCAGCTGACTCTCCCTGCGTGAATTTCCTCCCCCGGAACAGCCGGGGTCTGAGGGGCTCTCTCAGGGTGCTGGAAGTGGTAGCAACTGTGGCGTGTTTCAAAGGGATCCCAATTCGTCAGTGATGTCCGACGTACGTCGAATGTGACCGACTGAAAGGGAACGTCTTGGTTACGTATGGTAACCCTCGTTCCCTGACAATTGCTGTACCATCACTGCAGGCCGAGTCAATAGTTCGGCTCCTCAGTGAAAAACAAAGGTGTGCTGCATTTCGCTTCCGCTTATACCCGCACTGCGGGGCGGGGCGGAGCGCGAGATGCAAATCTCGCACGCCAATTCTCATTGGCCTGTTCTCTAGATCTCGAAGCTGATAGGGGCTCCCTGAAGTGATCCCAATTCGTCGGTAACGTCCGACGTACGTCTCCGTTCCCTCCTTCAGGGAACGAGGGTTACCATACGTAACCGAGACGTTTTTGTTAATACAATAAAGTTGGTAAGTTTGTATGACCCACCACAGTCATTTAAAAATATACAATGATGATGAACAGAATGAAAATCATACCTGCATGCAAATCCTTCCCAACTAACACACAACATACCAGTTACGTGATATATAGTCTCAGCCTCAGACGTCACACCCACGGACCATTGGCTGAATGTCTGATGCATATGGGACACTTTTCTGGAAAGACTTCAGGAGTTTTGAAGTCGTCAACTGATTGGTTGAATTCTACAGGATGACCACGAGATGTGTGTGTTGCGTTTTTAATGGTCCACCTGAAAACAAATGCCGTGACACCAAACCCCCTCATGAGGTCCATCTGCTCTTTTGGATCTAAATCCTCTGCAGAGGTGAGAGCTGATCCGTTGCTTGTGAATGAGTTAAACGCTTTCTACGCTCGCTTTGACTGTAACCGCGGCAACGCGACTCTCTGTCTCAGAGGATGAAGTTCGGAGGGCACTCAAGCGTGTGGACGTCAGGAAAGCTGCTGGGCCAGATGGTATTTCAGGCCATGTTCTGCGGTCCTATGCTGATCAGCTCGCCGGGTTGTTTACATCTATCTTCAATGAGTCCCTTGCTTCAATGAGTCCCTTGCTACATCTGTGGTCCCCACCTCCTTCAAAAAATCCACCATCATCCCTGTCCCTAAGAACAGTAAACCCTCTTGCCTAAATTACTATCGTCCAGTGGCTCTCACATCTATAGTCATGAAGGTCTTTGAGAGACTCATTAAAAACACCATTTGCGCCTTCATTCCTGACACTTTGGACCCTCTTCAGTTTGCCTATCGTCCCAATAGATCGACTGAAGATGCCATCTTTCATGTCCTCCTCTACTCCTCCCTCACTCACATCGACAGCAAAAGTGGGAACTATGTAAGGCTGCTATTTATTGACTATAGCTCAGCCTTTAACACCATAGTTCCCATCAAGCTAACCTCCAAACTCCTGGATCTCGGCTTGAATCCTTCTCTCTGCCACTGGATTGAGGACTTCCTCACTGGCAGGCCTCAGGTGGTGAGAGTAGGCCAGTCCACCTCCTCCTCCATCACCCTAAGTGTGGGAGCTCCACAGGGCTGTGTCCTAGGTCCCCTGCTCTACTCTCTCTACACGCATGACTGTTTGTCCACACACAGTTCCACCTCATAAACCAACATCCCGACGCGGCATTCATTGTCGCGGGCGATTTTAACAAAGCAAACCTAAAGAAAGTCCTGCCAAACTTTCACCAGCACGTCTCCTGCCCCACACGAGGAGCAAACACACTGGATCACTGCTACTCTCCGTTTAAGAACGCCTATAAAGCGCGGTCACTTCCAGCGTTTGGCAAATCGGATCATGCCGCCATTTTCCTCACTCCCGAATACAAACAAAAGCTCCTCCAGGAACCCCCGGTGAGGCGGGAAGTTAAGCGTTGGTCACCCCACTCAGAGGCCGCGCTACAGGCAGCTCTGGGCGATGTGGATTGGGACATGTTCGGCGAGTTCAGCTGGCGTGGCGAGTTCACAGGCGTGGCGCTTTGCTTCATCAACACGCTTACAGAGCAAGCCACGCAAACAATAACAATAACGTCCTTCTCAAATCAGAAACCGTGGGTGGACAATTCAATCCGCGCGGCAGTGAACGCACGCACTGCTGCTTACAACGCCGGTCTCCATTCAGGGAATATGAATGAATACAGATCGTCCTGCTATGCTCTCAGACGAGCAGTTAAAGCCGCAAAACTCCGTTATAAAGACCGAGTGGAGTCTCATTTCCAACTCAACGACTCGCGGCGCATGTGGCAAGGTCTGAGGTCCATCTGCTCCTTTGGATCTAAATCCTCTGCAGAGGTGAACGCTGATCCGTTGCTCGTGAGCGAGTTAAACTCTTTCTATGCTCGCTTTGACTGTAACCGCGCAACGCGACTCCGCCAAGTGGCGCGTTAGAGAAATTACTCAGAGCAGCAACAATCACGTGATCTCTGTCTCGGAGGATGAAGTTCGGAGAGCACTCAAGCGTGTGGACGTCAGGAAAGCTGCCGGCCGGATGGTATTTCAGGTCGTGTTCTGCGGTCCTGTGCTGATCAGCTCGCCGGGTTGTTTACATCTATCTTTAATGAGTCCCTCGCTACATCTGTGGTCCCCACCTCCTTCAAAAAATCCACCATCATCCCTGTCCCTAAGAACAGTAAACCCTCTTGCCTAAATGACTATCGTCCAGTGGCTCTCACGTCTATAGTCATGAAGGTCTTTGAGAGACTCATTAAAAACACCATTTGCGCCTTCATTCCTGACACTTTGGACCCTCTTCAGTTTGCCTATCGTCCCAATAGATCGACTGAAGATACCATCTCTCATGTCCTCCACTCCTCCCTCACTCACATCGACAGCAAAAGTGGGAACTACGTAAGACTGCTATTTATTGACTATAGCTCAGCCTTTAACACCATAGTTCCCACCAAGCTAACCTCCAAACTCCTGGATCTCGGCCTGAATCCTTCTCTCTGCCACTGGATTGAGGACTTCCTCACTGGCAGGCCTCAGGTGGTGAGAATAGGCCAGTCCACCTCCACCTCCATCACCCTGAGTGTGGGAGCTCCACAGGGCTGTGTCCTGAGCCCCCTGCTCTACTCTCTCTACACGCATGACTGTTTGTCCACACACAGCTCCACCTCTATCATCAAATTTGCTGATGATACTGTTGTCCTGGGCCTCATTTCCAACAACAATGAGACGGCATACTTGGACGAGGTGGAGCATCTAACATCATGGTGCCAGGACAACTGTCTCTCTCTGAATGTTGGCAAGACCAAAGAAATGATTGTGGACTTCAGGAAGAGACAGCAACGGACATACTCCCCCTCATGATCAGCGGGTCACCAGTAGAGAGAGTGAGCAGCTTCAAGTACCTGGGAGTAAACATCTCCGAGGACCTGACCTGGACTGCTCACATTCAGACACAGGTGAAAAAGCCAGGCAAAGACTGTACCACCTGCGCCAGCTGAGGAAATTCAGGGTTTCACCAGCTATCCTGAAAACTTTCTATTTAGGGCGATAGAAAGTGTTTTAACTCAGTGCATCACAGCGTGGTATGGGAACAGCACCAGTCATGACCGCAAAGCCCTGCAAAGAGTAGTGCGCTTATCCGGCGTATCTCAGGGTCAGCTCTCCCGTCTCTGCAGGACGTCTACACCAAACGCTGCAAAGGTAGAGCTACCAAGATCATCAAGGACTCTAATCACCCTGCAAACCCTCATTTCACGCTGCTACCATCTGGTAGCGCTTCCAAGCCTGATGGCCAAAACTGAGAGACTCAGGAGGAGCTTCTTCCCCAGGCCATCAGACTCCTGAACTCAGTCACTTAACATCACGTGACTTCACGTCAGGATAAACATCGATACACTGACATTGCACTGCACTTTCTGTTCTCGTTGTTACTGTGTAACAACCTGTCATAAACCTGTTTGCACATTATACTCTTTATACATTTGTTAACCACATATTTATAAGTCTACAGTTTACTCACTGCAAAGTCTACTTCAATTATTTTATTCCACTTTATCCTTATTTGTTACCTTTTTTTTCTCTTGACTTGATTATTTATAATTCTACAGATATAGACATATATATATATAGAGAGTACTTTTTTTTATATCCTATTTCTATTATAATTTCTTCCTTGTGTTTTTAACTGTGAATTTGCACTGTCCATGGAGCGGACCTGTTTACATTTCACTGCCGGTTGTATATTCTGTATATAACTGTGTATGTGACAAATAAAACTCTTGAATCTCTTGAATCTCTTGAACCTCTATCATCAAATTTGCTGATGATACTGTTGTCCTGGGCCTCATTTCCAACAACAATGAGACGGCATACTTGGACGAGGTGGAGCATCTAACATCATGGTGCCAGGACAACTGTCTCTCTCTGAATGTTGGCAAGACCAAAGAAATGATTGTGGACTTCAGGAAAGAGACAGCAACGGACATACTCCCCCTCATGATCAGCGGGTCACCAGTAGAGAGAGTGAGCAGCTTCAAGTACCTGGGTGTAAACATCTCAGAGGACCTGACCTGGACTGCTCACATTCAGACACAGGTGAAAAAAGCCAGGCAAAGACTGTACCACCTGCGCCAGCTGAGGAAATTCAGGGTTTCACCAGCTATCCTGAAAACTTTCTATTTAGGGGCGATAGAAAGTGTTTTAACTCAGTGCATCACAGCGTGGTATGGGAACAGCACCAGTCATGACTGCAAAGCCCTGCAAAGAGTCGTGCGCTTATCCGAGCGTATCTCAGGGTCAGCTCTCCCGTCTCTGCAGGACATCTACACCAAACGCTGCAAAGGTAGAGCTACTAAGATCATCAAGGACTCTAATCACCCTGCAAACCCTCATTTCACGCTGCTGCCATCTGGTAAGCGCTTCCGAAGCCTGATGGCCAAAACTGAGAGACTCAGGAGGAGCTTCTTCCCCCAGGCCATCAGACTCCTGAACTCAGTCACTTAACATCACGTGACTTCACTTCAGGATAAACATCGATACACTGACATTGCACTGCAACAACCTGTTATAAACCTGTTTGCACATTATACTCTTATACATTTGTTAACCACATATTTATAAGTCTACAGTTTACTCACTGCACAGTTTACCTCACTTATTTTATTCCACTTCTTTATTCTTACTTTTTACTTTCTTCTACTTGACTTGATTATTTATAATTCTACAGATATATATATATATATATATATATATATATATATATATATATATATATATATATATATATATATAGTACTTTTTATTTTATTTCTATTATAATTTCCTCCTTGTGTTTTTAACTGTGAATTTGCACTGTCCATGGAGCGGACCTGTTTACATTGCCGGTTGTATATTCTGTATATAACTGTGTATGTGACAAATAAAACTTTTGAATCTTGAATCTTGAAAGAAGAATGCCGTCGTGTTTACAACTGTGACAATGAGCGCTTACCAGGATCAACTAAACGCTGAATTTTCAAAAGTATTGTGTTCGCGTCTCCATTGTTGCAGTAAACTTTCTTGAATGAATAATTTATAGATGCACGCCGGTCTGTTATTGCAGGGTTATGGACTTTCATGCCCCTAAACATGATGCAGAACAAAACAAACTGTGATTGGTTGTGTTACATATCAGTCAAACGTCCTCTTGGGCAGTCCTTGACCAATGAAAGCTGCTATGAAGCCCAGACCTTCTGCCGTCAGTCTGAAGGTCTGGCTACACGAGACTACATGATTTATTGGAACTTTATTTTATTTCATGACTTACTAATTGACAGCGTAACTACAACGTTGCTTGATGTTTCTTTTGCACTTAATTTATAATCAAGTGATATACAGCATGCGCTGCCACATTTGCGCTTGCAATTGAGCAAAGCATAATGTCTGACAGGACAGGAAAGTTCGTTTTTCTTAGGTAAGAGACTTTTTATTTCGTAAGAAGCTGCCAAAAATAATGTGACAATAATGACACTGACATACAGCCTGACAGTAGATACTGGGTGCTTCTCAATACTCAGATTGATGCTTCCTCGTATCCATCCTCCTACGTCTTCAAGCCTGTGACCCGGAAACCAATCAAACTCAGCCATCTTGAAGGACATCTCAGTTGTCTAATTGCACCACGAGGAGGTGAGAAACAAGGAGCGTGGATGAGCGAGGATACATGGGTGTTTCCTTCCCTTGCATCCTAAGGGGGTGGAGCTAGGATGTGAGGAAAGAAATCGAGGGAAGGGTACAAACATGCACAAATAAGAAATGAGAAGCACCCACTGAACGTGTTTTTCTCAGGGGCTGAATCAGCCAGTATATACTCTCAAATAGGGCATTATTTGAGGGGACAGCCATTTGTAGTGGTGTCTAACCGAAACCATAGTGAACATTATCGTGTTCACACATTCAATCCCACATTGCACCGCAATAACGAGTGTACAGCCGATTCGCTAACTTGTTTTCACTCACTCCTTCAAGTGAACTGTATTAGTGGAATAATGTAAGGAATAGTGAATAGAGAGGGTTTAGGGGGTAATTTCATATTCAGCCAGGCACTCTTTACCTAAACTGTCTGACAGAAGAATCAACACCTTTCATGCACTTCTTTCAAAATAAAAGTCACGCATCAGAAAAACTTTTAGAATTTCGTTTAGAAATACTAAAAATGGCCCAACCCACCATGCTGAGAAAAACTGGTTTAAAAATGTTTAGATGAACGTCCAGATAGATAGACAGACAGACAGACAGACAGACAGACAGACAGACAGACAGACAGACAGACAGACAGACAGATAGATAGATAGATAGATAGATAGATAGATAGATAGATAGATAGATAGATAGATAGATAGATAGATAGAGCAGTGGTGAATGGGAGGCGGTGGGAGATTGAACAGAGTGGAAGAGCGCTAGTATCACAAAGCCAAGATCTGCTGTAGACTCAGAGTGATCAATTTACACCAGACCAGGAATAAAAGATGACATGCGCTGGCCCATGGTCACTATCTTGCAGTGTACTGAGTCAGCAAGCGCACACACGCACACACACACACACACACACACACACACACACACAAACACTCACACTCGCGCTCACAAAGCGACATTGTCGTTGTTATCTTGCTATCAGGCCATGGATCTCACTCTGATTGAAATGCAGAGAAAAAACCTTTATAACTAATCTTTTGAAAGTATTAGATTAATGTGTTTAGGTCATTGACATAATTTGAATAAAAAATAAATCAAAACTGATTTCATTACCTACAATACATACATACAATAACTTGAATATGCCAACATTTGTCACCAAATCATGTGGCGCAATATGCAGAGCCATGCAAAAAAAAAAAAAAAATGAACAAAACAGGAAATTACATCATAGAGACCCTCATGATTGTGTGCTCTGTAAGTCATGTGACTCCCTAAAATGTAATGATTCTTTAACATTTCATGAATTTTAATAAAAATAAAAAATAAAACGTATTCGAAATGGTGGTATAGAGTTCTTCCATGTGGTTTTGTTAGTTTTGAAAACTGAAGTATTCAGATCGACAGCATTAGGGAAAGCCACTGACTCAAGTCCTTGGATACTTCCAGTAAACAAGACACTGACCCCATTTTGCATTATTGATCGCCATATGCCTTAACCTTTCAGAAAAAAAGGTGTGTAAATTCAGTGGTGTTCAAAGAGCCTGTATGAAACCCTGCAACATGCTCTGTCCATGGGAGAAGCCACACAACTGTATTAATATATTGAAAGATGTACTTCAGACCTTTGTCCTGTCTGATGTTTAAGCAATTCCAGATGTTTTCTAACATAGTTGCATCTAAATAACAACTCAACTCAAATGATGTCATTTTTAAAGAGAAAAAAAAACCCTACCTGACAACTTTTTAGACATATTTTGGGCTGATAAAAGGGCTCCCACAGTGTGCACCCACACTGACAGACTTTTTATATCCTGCGGATAGCTTGACTGGATTGCTTAACAACCTGCAGAAACCAACAATACCAGGGAGCCGCAGGTCCAAGATGCGGTGGCACAGAAATGTCACATCAATGGTAAATCCCTGGTTTACCGCCCCTACATATTTACACAGCGCTGTACAAAATGCTATTGATATTTTACAGATTAAAGCTTAATTTTACAACAAGACATTTGAGGGAGGGATTGGTAATATACGCTGACTTATGATGAGCAGTTTGGCTGTTGATAGGACAAGCAGTGACTCTAAAACTAATATACTGTATTTTTTTATAATTATTATTTTATTAGCTCATATGACCTCATTATATTTGTATTTTTTAAAGGAACAGGAATAGTTTATACCCAACAAATTTAAATTCCGTCACTTTTTTTTCACCCTTATGTCAGTCCAAAAAAACAACAACACTATTAGGCCCAGTTTCACAGACAAGGTTTAGATTAAGCCAGGATTAGGCCTTAGTTCAATTAGGATAAGTAGCTTTTAAAAACGTGCCTTAGAGAAAAACATTACTGGAGTGCATCTTGAGACAAAACAATGGCCCTGACATATTTTAAGATATGTCGGTGCAAGTTGCTTTCAGTTAAAACAGCTCAAATGTGCATATTAGTCTGGGACTAAATTAAGCCTTGACTGTGAAACCAGGGGTAGGCCTGTCGCAATAATCAATATATCGATATATCGCACAATATATGTACATGACCTCAATCATTTTTTGTGATGCAATATATCACCCATTATGTTTACATGATAATGAATGTCATCAACATTTTATTAGATTGTGCTATCATCTTGTATGTTTTCCGTGACGCCTCGTCAGTGGTTCTCGGGCAGTTCCTTCATACACAGAGCGGTTATCGACAGGTAAATAAAAGGCGCCATTCGAGACAACTACTGACAGTTTGGAAGAATAAGCCCAAATGGACTCAATTTCAAAGCCGGAATCCCCTGTTCCGGTGCACATATAAATGTCAACGCAGAATGACGAGTGTTAAAGCCGTTTCACAAGGGAAAATGTTTATTTACTATTTTTTATTTTTTTATTTAGGATAATATATTTTTTACCTTTAATTTCCATGATCTAAAGAATTAAAAGGTTGTCATTTGAAAGTGTGTAGGTCTACTTGCATTATTATGCTGTTATATTAGGATTATATATTCAGTGGCATAAAAGTCTTAAAATGACAATAATATCGTTTATCGCAATTATTTCTGGGACGATATATCGCAAAACAAAAAGTACTTATCATGACAGGCCTAACCGGGGGTAATAATAGTTGTGACTCCTCCCACGTCTCTCGCTCGTCCAACTCGCCACAATAGTTGAGTGGTGTTTTTGCATCATCTTCAAAAGACTTTAAGAAAACGTTTAGGACAACATGATGGTGAGTTTATGATGAGTTTATGATTGTGAGGCCAAATTGTGATGGCTAGGTCAGAGCATCTCCAAAACTGCAGCTCTTGTGGGGTGTTCCCGGTCTGCAGTAGTCAATATCTATCAAAAGTGCTCCAAGGAAGGAACAGTGGTGATCTGGTGACAGGGTCATGGGCAGCCAAGGCTCATTGATGCACGTGGAGAGCGAAGGCTGGCTTGTGTGGTCCGATCAAACAGACGAGCTACTGGAGCTCAAATTGTTTAAGAAGTTAATGCTGGCTCTGATAGAAAGGTGTCAGAATACACAGTGCATCACAGTTTGTTGCATATGGGGCTGCATAGCCGCAGACCAGTCAGGGTGCCCATGCTGACCCCTGTCTACCGCTGAAAGCGGCAACAATGGGCACGTGAGCATCAGAACTGGACCATGGAGAAATGGAAGAAGGTGGCCTGGTCTGACGAATCACGTTTTCTTTTACATCACGTGGATGGCCGGGTGCGTGTGCGTCGCTTACCTGGGGAACACATGGCACCAGGATGCACTATGGGAAGAAGGCAAGCCGACGGATGCAGTGTGATGCTTTGGGCAATGTTCTGCTGGGAAACCTTTGGTCCTGCCATCCATGTGGATGTTACTTTTACACATAACCACCTAAGCATTGTTGCAGACCATGTACACCCTTTCATGTACACCATTTTTTCTCTGGTGGCTGTGTCATCTCTCAGCAGGATAATGCACCCTGCCACAAAGCAAAAATGGTTCAGGAATGGTTTGAGGAGCACAACAACAAGTTTGACTTGGCCTCCAAATTCCCCAGATAGATCTCAATCCAATCAAGCATCTGTGGGATGTGCTGAACAAACAAGTCCAATCCATAGATGCCCCACCTCGCAACTTACAGGACTTAAAGGATCTGCTGCTAATATCTTGGTGCCAGATACCACAGCACACCTTCAGGGGTCTAGTGGAGTCCATGCCTCGACAGGTCAGGGCAGCAGTTTTGGCAGCAAAAGGGGGACCAACACAATTATTAGGTCATAATGTTATGCCTGATCGGTGTTATATATCTACTTCATTAACCTTGCAGTGACTTGTTATGTCAAACTAAGTCATGGTTTTATATATTAATTTAAATCTGAACCTATAGAAGTAGTAGCAGTTAGCTTGTATGAGACCAATCCAGTATGTATCAAAGTTTTAGATTTTTTAAAATTCTTTAAAACATCAGGTATTGTAAATTGGGCTGTTACTTCAGATTTGCATAACGTCGCAACCAGGAAGTTTTAAAAATTGCAACCAGAAACATCACAATCCCATAATGCAACTGTGCTGCATGCTATATGCTGCTACAACCACAGCCAACACCAAAGCACAACTGGAAAGTAATGAGACATCCTAATGGACACTTGTGTGGTAAAACCACATCTTTAAAACAGTATCCCTGAGGATTGGACTGTTTATTTAACGCTTAACCAAACACAAGCACACAGGCAGGAAGCAGTATGATTCACACAATCATAAGCACAAACACATTTGCAGTGAAACACAGACATTAACAGAAATGATTTTCTATTCTAATATCATAAATGTAGATTAATGATGAAAATAAACACTGAAAGTGAATTATCATGGCTGGCTAATCGTTAATACCTCCTGTTTGTACCTTTAGCCTAAAGGTATTTAACACTAATCAAAGATTATTAAATGTTGTAAACAATAAAAAAATTAATTTATAAAAAGCTCACTTTTAAAGTTGGTTAATACACTAACTAATGTTAACAAATGAGAGCTTATTGTAACGTGTTACTCTGAAAACACAGCAGCACCATGAAACCCGTATCATACTCAAATAAACAAACTGTACGTCATTAAATAAAAGGTAATTTAATACTGAAAATGTGATATATAAATTGCTGAGGTGGCTCCTTTTCTGCTTAGTTGCAAACACACAACCCTCTGAAAACGAACACACACACACACACACATACACACACACACACATAAACACACTCAACACATTTCCCACTACGCTAACTTATGATTTTGTGCATATGTAAATTTTCCCTTTCTTGCGTACACAATCTTTCTTTACTCAAACACGCACTAGTTTAGCTATCTAAATGAGTATATACATAGAGTAATTATAATTACTAGACTAACCATTACTCAAACTCTAACACTAGTCTTAAAATAGTCTTATAACTTTTAAAGGTTTAGAATAATAAAAAAATAAAAAAACACACATTTTTGAACATTTTTAAACTTTAAGGATATCCCTGAGCATCTCCAGAGGAAGGTTTTCTCAGATTTAGCTCAATTCTGGGGACAATTTCGTATTCAAAAACACACAAACATTGCATTTTACCTTCAGAGATGGGGCAGGTGAGCACCTGGGCGCTATAGGAGCTGAGAGGGGCCACTCGGGCCGAGTGTTTCTTCATTCTCTCCTCCTTCCTGAGCTTTTGGAAGTGTATGTGTGTGTGTGTGTGTGTGTGTGTGTGTGTGTGTGTGTGTGTGTGTGTGTGTGTGTGTGTCTGAATGTGTGTGAGCAGCACGGCTCAACTCCTCCGACAAACCCACTTCATCCCCACGCGCATCTCTCCTGTCACTCCCACAGTCTTGTTCCTCTTGATATCTTTTACTTTGCTGTTCTCCAGCTGTTACTTTGCTCTCTCTGCTAACTGACAAACTTCTCTTTCTCTCTGGCTCTCACACACTCTCAGCGTGACATAAAATCGTACAGTTTTGCTCTAGTGTAGATGCTGCAGTGTCATGCTGCTATCCTGCGTCTCCTAGGGAGACTGAGCTTCAAGTGTGTGGAATGCAATCATCCCCTTCATATCTCTCTCTCGCTCTCTCTCTCTCTGTTTCTCTCTCTCCCTGTCCCCGCCTCTTCTCCTGCTCAGAGTATCCTTTGCTGTGTTTGGAAGGTAACCAAGCAGCTCGGTCTAATTATGCTGCACTGGCCCCTCTCCCCTTTTTCTCTTTCAACCCTTTGCTCTTTCTGCTTTTACAATCTGCCTTTTTTCAAGTCAGTTCTATCTCTGCAGCATCCAGCAGCTTGATAAAAGCAGTATGATGGAGATAAGTGATTTAGTAGTTTAAAAAAGTATCTTTTTTCCTTTTCTAGCTCTCTCTCCTTGTCCAATCACACTCTTTCCTTTCTTCATCAGCACTTGTGCTCCACTTGAAGGCCCTTCACTGCTCGCTTTAGCAGAGGTCTTGTCTTTCTGTCTGAGTCTCTGTAGCGTTATGCTAATAAAACCGAGTACAGAGCCTTGGGGGACTCCATAAAAAGTCTCTAAAATTCTGTGCGTTCCTGGATGGAACAATCCGATCTCTCCGCTTAATCACTCGAAGTGACAGGAAGTAGGAGTCTGGGATCTGTACTGTTGTTTAAGCGGGATTTAATTTTAGATTTTGGGATAGCTTGTGGAACGCAAAAACTTCAAAAGATTTTTGAAGAATGTTAACGCTGTTCTTTTCCATATTATGCAAGGATACATGAGACCATAGCCAATCCGACTTTCTTTTTTCGGTGGAATACAAAAGGAAAAATAATGCAGAATGTCAGAGCTGCTCTTTTACATTCAACAAAAGCAGTAACCTAGGTTAATGAGAATTTTTTTGCTGACTGAAATGAACTCTTTCCCTGCCATTGACAGAGCGTTTCCATGTTTTCACTGCTATGCGGTAGGGGGCTCTATTACACATCTTCTGAGAGAGTACAAAATCTCCTGATTAAAACACAGGGGAAGAAGAAGCAGCCCATGATAGCCCATGTACGCAGACGCATATGTAAAATACATATGCATATGTAATATGAAGGTGTACTTTCACAGGTTATTAATGTTTGTAACTCATTAATAAATGGTTCACAAGTGTCCAGCCTACATTAAGGTTCACAAGTAACTATATTGGAATTTAAAAAAAACATTATTAATATTAATATAATTAATAATATGTAAAACATTAATAAATAATAAAAACAAATAATAATAATCATAATATGGTTGCAATCTTTTTTTTTTTCTTCCCCAAATAAAGTTTGATAATTTAATTTTGATAAGCAAGAAATCAGTTTTATACACTGCTGTGAATAGGCATGAATTTTTGTGGAATACCATGGGTAAGACAGTAACTTCTGGTAAGGGACATTTAAAAAAAGTGTCATGAGATATCAGTGAGAAAACCACAAATACAACACCCTCAAGTCTCACTAAGACAATTTTTGCTGCATTATGACATAAATCAGGAATCTGGTTTTGAGTTAAATAAGTGTTAATAAATACATTTATTAAGCATTTATAACATGTTAAAAGGGCTCACTATTTGGCAGGTATTGCGTTAAAGTAACCCTTTTTATTCATACAGTTATAACTGCTTATCAGCGATTTATAATGCAATTGTAAATGAGTTATTAGTCATTAACAAACACCTTTATGAACCCTTTACAAAGGAACCTTAATGTAAAGTGTTACCAGATTTTCTGTTAGAAAACATGTAAATACTGTTTAAATTCTCTGTGAAAAGCGGGTATCTGAAACTGAAAGTTGCATAGTGCTTTGTGTACCAGAGTAACCGTGGTATTTCTGCTTGTCCAGAAGCGCCAACTACTGTCATAGAGTGAATTTGCATCATATGTGAAAATTGGACTGAATTTTCATGCCAAACATTCACGTCCACTTTGTGGTCACCATATTCTTTTGCTTTATGGAAAAGAACAGCTTAAACATTCAACAAAGTATCTCCTTTTGTGCTGAAATGTTTTAAAGGTGAGTAAACAATACGTTTGTTGTTGTTGTTGTTGTGTGTGTGTGTGTGTGTGTGTGTGTGTGTGTGTGTGTGTATGTGTGTGTGTTTGTGTGTGTGTGTGAACTATCCCATAAAGTTGCTTTATTCTGAGAGCTGTGCTGTGCTGTGCTGAGATGTTATCGGACTAAAGGGAGTCTTCAAATCACAGAGTGATTTGAGTATCGAGTAGACCTTTAGCAGGCCTGCCTGGACAGAGTCCATTACACGCTGCCTTTGTCTGCGGTTTTTATGGCCTTGCATTTAATATGTCTCAATGATGCTGTTCCAGTGGTCCCAGCTATACACTCGATTAGCGATACACCCACACACACCTACATCTTTTTCTTCCGTTGTCACACATCCTTATACACACACAAAAAAAGCTTTCTGCATCTTATTCATTCATTATTCTTGGCTTTGTTTAACACCACACAAGCAAGCATGCACTGCCTCTAGTAATGCATTAGTCCACTGCATACTCCTGAACTCAAATTAAGCTTCTTTGCTTAGCCAGCACTCATTATGCTGGCAAAGTTTTGAAGAAAAGTCATATTTCTCAGATGAGCTAAGAGCGTGTCACCAAACAGCAGCTCTGGCTGTTTGGGGCCAGGAAATGTGCTTTGTTGGCATTGTGTTTAATGCCCAGTACACACTGCATGATTTTGGGCTGTCCCAGATGAAAGATGACCAATCGTGGTGATTTCTGTTGTTGTGGCTCCTGAATGAATGGTGGTCCTACATCAAACAGTGAGAGAGGTTCAAAGGCGGCTGTTTTCACGGTCATACGACCAAAGATAGCCTGCGATAATCTTCTGACAGTGTCAGAAATTTAGCATGATCATCTCACAGTGTGTTTGCTTCTATGACCTATGTCTACTGATGTGACATGCCGCTAAAACGTAAAACTACTTACCTCAAGCTCTATTTGCAAAATTGGCATGACAAGTTGGCCTCTCTTTTCTCTAGCCATTTATAGGTACACCTGTTCAACTGCTTGTTATTGCAAATATCTAACCAGCCAATCACATGGCAGCAACTCAAAGCATTTAGGCATGTAGACATGGTCAAGACGATCTTCTGAAGTTCAAACTGAGCATCAGAAAGGTGATTAGTGACTAGATGACGTGCCATGGTTGTTGGTGCCAGATGGGTTGGTCTGAGTATTTCAGAAACTGCTGATCTACTGGGATTTTCACATGTAACCATCTCTAGGGTTATAGAGAATAGTCTGAAAAAGAGAAAATATCCAGAGGGCGTCAGTTCTGTGGGTGAAGATGCCTTGTTGATGCTAGATGCCAGAGGTCAGAGGAGAATGACCAGACTGGTTCAGCTGATAGAAAGGCAACAGTAACTCAAATACTTGTCACAACCGAGGTCTGCAGAAGAGCATCTCTGAACGCACAACACGTCAAAACTTGAAGCAGATCTACACATTGTACGTGCAGATGAGCTACAGCAGCAGAAGACACAACGGTGCAACTCCTGTCAGCTGAGAACAGCAAACTGATGCTACAGTTCACACAGGCTCACCAAGATTAAACAATAGAAGATTGGAAAACATTGCCTGGACTGATGAATCTCAATTTCTGCTGTATCATTCAGATGATAGAAAGCATGGATCCATCTTGCCTTGTATCAAAGGTTCAGTCTGGCGGTGGTGTGTGTTATATATTTTCTTGCCACCCTTTGGGCCCCTTAGTGCCAATTGAGCATTATTTAAATGTCACAGCCTACCTGTGTTTTGTTGCTGACCATGTCCATCCCTTTATGACTACAGTTTACACATCTTCTGATGGCTACTTCAGCAAGATAACGCGTCATGTCACAAAGCTCAAATAATCTCAAACTGGTTTCCTGAACATGACAATGAGTTCACTAAACTCAAATGGCCTCCACTGTCACCAGATCTCAATCCAATAGAGCATCTTTGGGATGTGGTGAGATTCATCCATAAGATTCGCTGGATGTGCAGCCGACAAATCTGCAGCAACTGTGTGATGCTCTCATGTCAATATGGACCGAAATCTCAGAGGAATGTTTCCAGCACCTTAATGAATCTATGCCATGAAGAATAAAGGTAAAAGAGGGTCCAAACTGGTACTAGCAAGGTGTACCTAATAAAGTGGCCGGTGAGTGTATATTAAATGAATATTATATTATTAAATGTGTGAATAATATAAATATATTTTAAAAAAAATTACACAAAATTTATTAAATTATTAAATACATTCATAATATTTATGTAGTCATTTTTAGTCAATATTTATTTAGTCGAGACCATTGGCTGGTCCACATAACAGATCACACACATATCAACATACACCCACAACCACATACACCCACTCAACTACTATTAACTCAAGTGATTCTTCTGCTTCCTAACACTGAACCTACTGCTACAATCAGACTGGGAAACTGATCACCCATTTGACTACAGTTTGAAACAGATAGTTCCATTAGTGACAAAAAAATCTGGCACTATGTCAGAATGAGACTGAACTGAGAGTAGATCGTAAAAAACCCCAAAACGGTGGCCTCCTGAAGTATCTGAACAGACATTTAAGCCACAATTAAAATGTGTGGATTGCATTGCATTCTGTATATGAATCATTGCATCTGCAAACAAATGATGCTAGACTTTTTATTGGGTCTAACTTCACTTTTCTAATTTTTGTAATAACTGCTCCCAAGGTGGTTTTTAGTGGATGTACTAAGTCATACATTCAGTCGTGTATATCAATATCTTTCCTGTGTTCTCAGCACATGCATACAGCTCTTCACAGCCAGAGACTATAAAATATAAAACCCAGCAGTGCATAGAGAGAGAAATCTTAAAAGACAGATTATATTTCCGCAGTTCAAGTATAGTATTATATTGCATATTCACACATACTTGATGATGGATTTTGTGTCAGGACTGCATATTTTGTGATGCCAAGGATAAAATTAACCCACAGCTTTTTTAATGACTTAACTTTTCTCTTACTGATTTATTATTATAGTAATATATTGCAGTCACTAAATTATAATCTACTTCCATTAAGCGACAGAATTCATGCACTCCTGTATGAAAAATAAAAAGCACACATGGACCTATACTCAGGAGAGGTCTTATTTTCAACCTCTCTTTTTCAAACGGACACCTGCCATTTGAGATGCCTGTTGTTTCATCCCAGCACTCCCCTCCTCTTGCATCCCTGCCATAGCAACGCCTGGCCCTTGTATTCCACCTTCAACATTGCCACGCGGCCCCATTCAGCACCTTTGTCATTTAGATCAGTGCCATGTTCCTCCACCATTGTCCACAGACCTGTTGCGTCCTTTATGCACGTCTATTAGCTGCATTCTATGAAACGAGAGCGAGACAAGATGAGACGAGAGTAGAATAGTACACCCACACGCTATGAGTGTTACACACTTCATAACCAATCTGTCAAAACTCCATAAAAGACTTACAAGAGCAGAGGAGCTGCGTGATTTGCTAAATAAGAACTGCTGAGGAGCGGCAAGATTTTCATAAATATGAACTTTCTTGTCTTTATCAATTTAGACTCACTGTTAAAGATTTCACAAAGAAATTCTAAAGGTCAGACTTCCGCTGTTTGGATGCCACCTGGGCTTTCCTGTCCATAAATATGTGAACAACTATGCACTAGCCAATTTCCGCCACATACTTTTTTTTTTTTTTTTTTTTTTGATAAAAAGTCCAAAATGAAGACATACCAAGTCATAATAATTAGATGAAAAGTCAAAAATATGATGTACTAATTCACAAATTGAAAAGTGACCTCATTTTAAAGTATTGTCATTGAATATTGTAAATATCAATCCCTTCAAAATCCATGTTAAAATAGCTTGCATAGGCACTTAGGTAGCACAACTCTGTTAAGACTGTATGAGCTCCATCCCCACTTCCATTCTGTGGCTGTTCTGCTGGTGCTGTGGTTCTGTAGCTGGATATATCTTGAATGTTCAGATAATTAGCTATCAAAACATCTTGCGGTTTGAACCAGTGAATTGGATGTGGGGGTCAATGTTCAGCTGGCTAGTTTCAGCAGTTAAAGTTAAGGTAGGCATTTTTTTTTTAGAAACACTTATTGTTATACTGGTTGAAACTCTGATTGAAATTTTGCCATGTAAATAGTGAATCTGCCATGGTGCAAGCGCAAATGGCTTTTAAAGGGAATGGGAGATGAGACTCTGATTGGTTTATTGCACGTTACACCTACAACACACCCATGACTCATTAAGAGACTAGGTACAACCCTTTTGGACCATGCACCTGGCATGTCAACCATTTTTTCCGTTGTTAAACTAGCAAAAGTGGATTCGGACATGCCCTAAGTGCACCTTCGCCGTGTGTTTCAGACCATGCGCTCAGATCGTTAAAATAAGGCCCATAGTTTTTAATTGATACATCCAGTAAGCTTGTCCTAACACTAAAAGTGGAAAAAACAATCCAAAGACTCTATAAAAACAACATATTTGCTAAACCAAACATGCTCAGATTTGTGAATCTGAAAGTAGTCCCAGTTTAGAAGGTGTTTTTGATCTCTGCAGTCACGAGGACCAGGATCTCCGTTTTATGTATTTTATTATATTCTCTCCTTCTTGCAGGTTTTTGAACTTCACTGTACAAAGTGATAGATTGTACAGCACTTTGGTCAGCTGTAGCTGTTTTAAATGTGCTTTAGAAATAAAAAGCCTTTTTTTTTCATATTTCATAAAGATTTTTTCATATTTCCACCTCAATACCAATACAACAATTTTTAATTTCATGATTATGGTCGTGAAAATGTATAGCAATTGGCAAATTGACATCATATCTCCTAATTGCAGATTTATATTCACTAATATCAGTATTAAATCAGGGCTCGACATTAAAACTTGTCTGGTGTCCGGTGGACATTAATGCTTGACAAGTGGATTTTTTGAAGGGGCACGTGAAAGAGAATTTTACTTGCCCAACTGGATAAGTATCCTGATTAAAACACCAATAACAAAAAATAGGGACTCACCGAAACGCGAGAATGATTCTGCATTCATTTAGTGTAAGTGGCGATTGATAGTGAATAATATATTATATAATGTACTGATGCTAATAAGGTTGTGCTGTTGAGGCTTGTCAAGAAGAAATCGCAACAAATGAGCGCAACTCACACAAAGAAACTCAGTTAAAAATTGCGGTAAAAATTCAAAATGTGGAGTTTTTATAGTTTTAACATATGATACAGTTAAGCAACATCACACAACCAAGAGTGCTGAATACCATCACAACTGAAAATGTGACTGATTTCATTTCATCGTTTGATTGAATGACTCACTCATTGAGACGGTCACCTGCCGCCACCTACTGGCGGTTTAGTTTCATGCTTAAAAATATCATTCTTTTAAATTTCTTATTTGTATATTCAAAAAATATTTTCAGTGTAAGTTATTTAATTTGATTGGTAACAGCCCTACTGGCAGGGTTCTGTTTGGGTTATGGACTTTTAGTTTGGGTTTTGATTTCATTCCTGTGTTCCTTTGTTCATTTTCCCACCAATCCTTAGTTCCCATGGTTACCCTAGTTAGGTCACAGTCACCACCTCTTCACTACATTTCCTATCATCCTCCCTGGCCCTCACCTGCATGCAATTCACAATCACCCGCACCTGCACTTCATCATCAAAGACAGTATAAGAACACTCTTATAGTGTACCTGGACTCCTGACCCGCTACTTACCTGAGTTATCCGTGTCTTCATCCAGCCGTCTTCTGTCTCCAGTTCCTCGTTGATCCCTTCACCTGCATCAGAAATACCTCCGTTATACTTCAGCTATGTGACTGCTCTCAAAGTGCTCTACTCACCTGCATCTACCATCTGCCTGTGTTCATGTCTTTGTTACAAATAAACTTCTGTGTTCACTTACCCCTCTGCCTCCATCTGTGTCTTGACAGAAGATCAGACCAAAAACACTGTGAAACGGGAAGATCATTTCTATCAATGTTACCCCTTTGAATGGCAATGAAATAAAGGAAGGTCCCACAGTCTTTATTTTCCAGAAGGGCAGAGACCTGGAGGAATATGTCGTGGAGTTCATCACCATCAGCCACTGAGCCACTTGCAGTGACCTTACCCTTATGGAGGGATTTTGGTGCAGGCTGGACAATGAGATCCACTATCTAATGCCCCGAGGAGGTACATCATGGACACTGGAGCAGTATGTGAACAGTGCAGTATGGATAGAGTGCTCGTTTGTCTCCATCACTATTGTTCAGTCCCACCTCACATCTGTCATGCAGCCAGCCATCATCTAGAGTCTCGTCCTGCCAAGATGGCTACCACGCCTGCCTCTCCTGTCCCCGTCCAGAGTCCTGTACCGTCTCCTTATGTCCTGAGTCCAGAGTAGAACTCTCCCTGAACTGTCCGAGCCACCAGGGCTCCCTGAACTGTCCAAGCCGCCAGGGCTCCCTGAACTGTCCGACCCGCCAGGTCTCCCAGTATTGCCCGAACCTCCGTGGACCCCTGAGCTACCGGAGCCGCCGTGGTCCTCTGCAGCACTGGCACCACCATGGAGGCTTCCCAGCCAGTTGGCAGCCTCCGGATCAGTCGGCAGCCTCTGGATCACCTACCTTGGTCCTCAAGGACTATGTTCACTTACCCCTCTGCCTCCGTCTGTGTCTTGACACCTATAGTGTCTTATTATTCTAATTGAAATTAATGATCAAATTTGAAAATGCGACTAAATTATATTTACAACACAAAAAAATAAATTCAGTACAAGCTAATTTGTTACTCAGACAAGTGAATGACCAATCTACTTGTCCGAAGGACAAGCACATGAAAAGACTTAATGTCGGGCCCTGTTTAAATGGACAACTAACTTTTTTTGATTTGTCAGGTGGTACAAGTCTGAGTTCTCTCATTTGTTTATGTTCATTATTATTGTAATGTGCTTTGAGACATGAGGTATTTTAAATCTGTCTCTCATGACTCTTTGCAGAATCTGTGTGCGTTCATGTGTTTTCAAGGAGGTGTGGCTTTAGAGACGCTCTGAAGGGAGGGTGGGATCTCATGTTTTCAAAGCTAACTTGCTATTGCTAGCCACTCCGAAATGGCCTACTCTCCCTTCTGGTGTACCTACAGCACAATGCAGGCAAAGTGTTTCTATGCCATATAAAAATAATATATCATATTTATGGCTCAGGTGATTGGATCACAAAAAAGTGCCCATGAACAAAAAACGGCCATGTCCATATTGGTACTTTTAGTGCTGCACAAATTGGAATAACAGTTGGCTTTCTACAGGTATTATACCTCTGTACAACCACTGTAAAAAGAGAAGAGTGACACCTTGTGTCCAGGCAAAGGGGTTGCAGCTCCTCTCTGAACTCAAACCTTATAATCCATTCTGGCCACATAGTCATTCCCGAACCCTAATGCTAACCACTAACTGAACCTTGGTAGCAGCAAATGTGCACAATCAAGATTTACTTCTAGCCTTGAACCATATTGATAGCTACTCTCAGAATCAGACACATATGAAGTAAAATATAAAGTAAAATGATTAACAATATGTCCATGTCAGTAGGATCATCACTACAACAGTCTGAATGAATGAATGATTGAAGAGATATATGTCAAATGACCAGATGGGGGCAGCAGAAGAGTGCACATAAATATTAAAGCCTTCAGCCAGATTTGTGCTGATTTTGCAGCATATGAACAATATATGATCAGAGAATGGTTTTAGAGGTTTTGTGATAATAGCTTAAGATCCCCTCCACTGACCCAGAAAAGTTAGAAACATGTCTGAAAATGTCAATGACTGTAAGTGAAGTTTACAGAGATGTCCAAGAAGTTTGGAAAGGCCCCAGGCAAAGTGGGATTTTGGACAACATCAGCATAAATCCTTATCATTTTGTGAAGACTTTGCATGTGAAGACATCTCAGTGCATTAACTAATGGTAACAAATACAACTTTTCATTTTAATGTATTAGTAAATGTTGAAAAATTAACTAAGATTAATAAATGCTGTAGAAATATTGTTCAATCTTAGTTCAGGTTAACTAGGTTAATTAACTAATGTTGACTAATGAAACCTTATTGTAAAGTGTCACCTATAAAATATGTGATGGCAAATGCCACTAAAATAACAGACAAAATGGCAAATGCCACTAAAATAACAGACAAAATTTTTTTTTTTTTTGGGGGTTAATGACTCAATGACGATTACTTACGTCAGCTGTCTTTTCTGAAGTCTGTAAAGCTCCCCTGTGAGCCCACAGTCAACAGCACCTCTCTGGCTAAGTAGATGAGAAGAGTCCCATTAGGCCTATAGCTAAAAATAGCTCTCTAGGCGAGGTGGTCTGCAGTCAGAGCGCCCGCTGCAGATACATTTTGATGACTGGGTCACATTGACTCTGTCATCTCCATGTACAGTATGAGAGGTCAGAAGACAACAGATGACACCGACTGACTGTTTCTGGCAAAGGCTATGCTGGATGATTCTTTCATGCTCTTATGCAAGATGGGTTTTTTCGGGCAATTAGCAAACTGTTGCAGAAAGTTTCCAGAGCACAAGCTTTGTAGGATCTGTGCAAGAAGGCATAAGCATGTTCTAAAGCTTGAGCGGTTATTTCAGCCAGTCTGATCTGATGCAATTACATCCAGCTGGTAGAGAAGCATCATCATGGGTTGGTTAGGAGCTGCTGGGACTCATTTGTTCACAGTACACTGCTCAATCATCCCGTTACACATCAGCTATACTCCCCTAGCACTGCACTTATGAGAGCACTTCCGGTTCCATCATCCTAAAGTTTTTTGAAAGGGCTTTTGGTTAAATGCACTGAATTAAGGTCTCTGGTTAACCCAAGCTCAATATATTTTCATGTTTTATTCTACATCATAAAATACATCGGTAATATTCAGTGTGTAATTTGTAAATTCTGAGGTCCTGGAACAAGGGGGTTGGATCCGGCAAGTTAGTGGAGTAGGGAAAGGTAACGGAACATATGCACATCTTAGTCGGTTTTCCATCCAACTGTTTTGATGTGCATTTTGAAAAAGAAATCCTAAACGGTCATGCGGATATACTAACATAGAAATGTAATGCATTGGACACAGATAATCTTTTCTTCTTTTCTTTTCAGGTGAGTTTTGTGTTAGTTCAAATGCATGTTAAGAAATCGCATACTGATACTAATGATGTGTTGTGACCATTTGTGTACGTAAAACACCATGTCATTAAAGGTGCAGTATGTAATATTGACAGCTAGTAATTGAAATGGGTACTGCAGTCCAAATTAAATATATTGGAGAGGGTTGTTTCTAGATATCTTCACGGGTCCACTTAGATCCGGAAACCCTAGGTCCAAAACATGTTAGTGGCCTCGGGTAATTTAAAATAAACTGGCTTTTTCCGAATGGACTTTGTAAACACCTTTGACAAAGTGTGGTTTTGGACAATATATTTGCATAAAACATTACTATTATCATTTCTTGGTGTAAATGCAAGTGACTGGTGAATTGTCACTGCTAGACCAGAATAATGGTTTTCTTGTTCATGACATAAATGGAATTACAGGCTGCACATCATAGTCAGACATGGCTCTTTTGCAGCTTTAATGCCTGATTACTGGACTAAAGCATGTTTGTTTTTTCTTCTCTGGATTCTTGAGTCACACACCTTTATATCTTAACTGACTGTTTTCCAATTAAAGTTAGTAGACAACAGACCAATCAGAACTCAGTTGAGAGATGATTTATCAATAGCTCTACTTTTGTGGATTAATTTTTTTATTTAATAAAATGGTTATTAAATAACATAGTTGGTGTTGTCCCTTATCGATGTAAAGTCCTCACAAAATCATAAGGATTTATGCTGATGTTGTCCAAAATCCCACTTTGCCTGGGGCCTTTCCAAACTTTTGCAGGGCAGTGTAGCTATGCACATATATTACACTTTGAGTGTCACCCACACAAATTGGCCAATCTAATACTTAGCCTTTTATTTAGCTTTAATTCCTTAAAATGAACTGAATGTGTTAGAACATTATCCACATAATTGTTTTTATTATATTAATAAAGGTTTAATAAAGGTTTTTATTCATTTGTAAATTAACAAAAATGCAAATAAATTATAGTTTATCTGTATAATACAAAAATATCATAGTATATGTTGCTTTTTGAAACTGAAATCATCAAATTAAACTGGAATATGAATTTCTACTGAAAAAATAAATAAATAAATATCCATCACGTTTTTTTTTAGATGCTCTTGATCTCCATGTCCCAGTCAAACCGCCTGCATTGTTTTATAATGTTTCCTGTGGTGCACTTATAATGTGAGTATGATTTTTACATCAAAAATGGTCATCATTTAGAAATAAAAGGCATTTTTCTTACCCTGATTTTAGCCCTCTGATTTGAACACTGTTTGAAGGGGCATGTCTGCAGTGAGACTTCAGTGTAAATGCCCACTGCTGTGACTGGCTGCTGTGAGACTTCAGTGTAAACGCCCACTGCTATGAGACTTCAGTATAAACGGCCACTGCTGCGATTGACTGCTGTGAGACTTCAGTGTAAACGCCCACTGCTGTGATTGACTGCTGTGAGACTTCAGTGTAAACGCCCACTGCTGCGATTGGCTGCTGTGAGACTTCAGTGTAAACGCCCACTGCTGTGATTGGCTGCTGTGAGACTTCAGTGTAAACGCCCACTGCTGCGATTGACTGCTGTGAGACTTCAGTGTAAACGCCCACTGCTGTGATTGGCTGCTGTGAGACTTCAGTGTAAACGCCCACTGCTGTGATTGGCTGCTGTGAGACTTCAGTGTAAACGCCCACTGCTGTGATTGGCTGCTGTGAGACTTCAGTGTAAACGCCCACTGCTGTGACTGGCTGACTATATATAATTTAATCACACTTTAAATAACAGATTATTTTCATCCTACTAAGAGAAACAATGTGAAGTTGACCGTTTAGTCACTGGTTTGATTTACTGACACATAGTCAAAGTACATCTGACTCTACATGAATCATTACATATCAAAAATCACTGGTCACAGATCAGGCACTGGAATTAACAGTTACTTACAAGTCCATATTGTAAAAGTCTGTTTGCAAAGTCTGCGCCAAAATTGCGACTGACTTACCAAAGAATCCACAGTGAAATGTACAAACAAATAATGCCCAACTGAGACATACACACTGTTGAATACAAATAAAATAACCACATTAGGATCCTCTGGAAGGTAATATTATTTGTAGTCCATCCTCTTTCCTCGTCATCTCACTAACATGCCAGTGGGCAGGGCCAAAGTTACAATGATGAGGCGGTCTTTCACCTATATCTATAGATAGGCACATTCCACAATGAGTTGATATCTGGGCTTGGTTACAATAAAAGCTGTTTTTGGACTAACAAGGAATTTTTCACTTCTGAAACTTACAGGATATTCTTAAATTATTCTTAATATTCTTTAAATCGCTTAAATAAGCGTGGTGTAGCGATCGACTTCATTCTCGTGTGAAGAAGAAAGCAACACAGTAAACAACAATGGAGGACATACAGCAAATCTTGTTCTTGCTTTTAGGCATGTGGCTGTTGTCACAAGAAGAAGACACACTTTGTTTGAGCCAAGGCTGCAGACTGCAAGGAAAAACAGCTGAAAAAGCATGTGCAAGTGACAATTCTCTGTCAACCAATCAACGTTCTGCAGTGAGTCGAGCGCCACCTTTTAGTACCGGACTACTGTGCTAGGTACCCCAACGGAAGGGTGCCAAAAAAGTGGTAAGGTACGGCTCGTAATTAGGGTACCATTCACAACTTCTGACAATGGAAATGGCAAAAATTACGTACCGTACAGCTTGGTGAAACCAAGCCATTATAGTATGACCTCTTATATGTCAAAAGCTCAAGGAAAATTTTATTTTTCAGTTCATGAACCCTTTAAAAAAAACTAACAAGCCCAGCCCAACTGAGAAAAAGCGAAATATAATTTTTTGTTTAAAAATTATGTAACGCATTACGTTCTATAAAAAGTAACTAAGTATAGTAATTGGTTACTTTCAGGGAGCAACACAATATTGTAACACGTTACTTTTAAAAGTGACAGTTGTACTTTATTTTGCACGTATAGAAAGCACTGGGTAATATAAGGTAGCTACATGGGTTAGATTTAGTGTGAGGTTCAGGATTAGTACCTAGATTATTACCCAGTTATTGTAATTCTTATAATAAGTACATAGTATGTACATGGGGTGACTGTAAAATAAAGTGCTACCAAAGTAACTTTCTCCAACACTGGTGCTGAGTCAGGTTTTAAAACAGTGATGAGCATGGCATAGTCTCAGAGGAAACATATCAATGTGACACCTTCACATAAAAAAAAAAAAAAAAAAACTTCTGAAAAACCTTTTCGGGGATATTTAGCTGAGCACAGTCATTTTAAGCGCTCATCAAAAGTACTTTTTTTGTGTGTGAATCACCTTCTTAATTTGAAAAGCCATTTCAATATGATTGTCCCCATTGTTTTTTGCTTTAATTGGCATATCTGGCACAGCCCATTATGTGTGATGCACATGGCAATGAATTCAGTATAGAGTTATCTTCCTCAGGGACACAAAAGCATGCACACATACTAATATTCATTATACATGATTCATGTACTTACATACTGCAGCAGTGTAATAACGGCACACCAGAGACACAGGCTACACCACAGCTCATGTATTAAATTAAAATCCTGCATGCTGCTAACAAAAGCGGAACCTTAAATCTGTCCTGTGTCAAGACTCTTTCGACTGCATTGCAATAGAATTGAGGGTATTGAAATTCAGGAAAGGCACAACCTATAATTAGGATCCAATCATGACTCCATTCACATTTTCATTTTAATAGGTGTTCAGGTGATTGCTTGTTTACTTGTTTGCATAATGGCTTATTATCATTGCTATATGATTTCATAAAACATAAGCCAAATAAAAGTGTATTTAACCTACCACAAATTGTCTGCAGACATTTGTAAGATATTTGTTGAAATAGATTACTTCACTGATGGATCTAAACTATCTATAAAGCAAAGTGGCATTTGTTATACCATCTATTACATTTTAGTTTTAATCTGATTTCTCAAATATAATTTTCCACTATATAATTTATGATTTTCTGTTTTATTCTACATTCTATCCTGTTCTAAAACTTAGACAGAAAGTTTTACCCAATAATTCATGTGTTGATCAGATTTACGCAGCAAGCACATAACTTGTGAACAAAGCACCTACAAACAAGATGAGACAGTGCACACAGCATCTGTTTCTTCCACATTCACATCGTATCGATTCATCATTCAAGGCCACCAGTGAGCAGACAGCCGTGACTTGATCTCGACACCATTACTATCACATGTGTTATTGCGTGTGTTTTTAAACACTTACTTCTGTGGCTGGAGTACCCGGGGTTATAGCCGTAATAGCCTGTAATTCGTAAAATCCGATCCTCAATGTCATGGACCCCGTTGGCCGTCACTTGAGGCGCATCCCAGCTGCTGTTCACCTGCGGAGACGCCTTGTCCGCTAGGTGCGGGCTCTTGCCCGGTAGGTGCTCCAGGCGAAAGCAGGGCTCCTCTCCCAACTCCTGGATCTCCGTGCTGCTCATTTTACCTCAGAACGGGCAAAACGGCAGCTTTCAGGTCACAAGCGATAACCATACGAAACCCGCTGTTGAGCGCATCACCCGAATCAAATTCCAACACACGTTGCTTTGAGGAGTCGCTCAGGGTTGTGTGAAACTTGCCCAGCGCCTTTCGTGCATCAGACAGCAGGGGGCGTCACGCTGCTCGCTCCGAACAGATGGTAGGAGGCACTGGGAGGTCCGATTCATTTTAGCCAGTCGGTTCGTTTCAGTGAACAGCTCCATAAATACGAATCGTCATCGTTTTATTTTCGTGGACACTGTATTCTTTGCGGCTTGTCTGTGTTTTCGACGACGTTGTCAGCTACCTCACAGTTTTACTCCTGTGAACGCCGTGCGATTCGGTTCGAACGAATCATTAAAAAGAACCTGTTCCAAAGAACAATTCTCTCGAGATTCGGATATCACGGTGAAGTGGACGCAGTGGAGTGCAGTCGTTACTACAAAAGAGGAGACACGAGTGTATGTAATGATAATAAAATATTTTAGCAGTCAATGATCATGCAGTGACAAAGCATGATCTTATATGCATTTCATACTATTGCATGCCAACTAGTGGTATATGCAATCTTAAAGACTTGGGTCTGAAGGGGTCACTGAAATATTCAATACAGAAAATGTGGGAATGAAAAAGTGGATATGACAGTGTGTTATATATTTTCTGGAAAATGCTTTGCACCAGGTATATAGTGGATGGATGGATGGATAGGATGCATGTGATTTCACCAAGAACAACATGTTCCTGGGTCAACATTCCAAACAACCAATCAGATTTGAGGGACAAGTTTACAGTTTATGTCAAGTTTAGGTAATTCTGATTCCATGTTATTCACCCTCTGATTTTAGGGATAACTAATCAGGGTTAATGCTACATTTTTGGACAGAAAGTTTCCAGGATCAACAAAATATTTTGACCCATGAAAATGTCTACTTTGCAGATCACTGTGTATGGATGGATGGATGGACTCTAAAAATGCTGGGATAAAAATAACCCAAGTTGGATTAATTATGGACAAACCCAGCAGTTGGGTTAAATGTTTGACCAACCTGCTAGGCATTTTTATGTAACTCAACTATTGTTTAAAATGACTATATGGCTGGTTTAAAAGAACCTAAAATGGAAATGGAAATTAGAAATCAGACAACAGTATCAAAAGGTGAACATTTATCAATAAGCAATTTAATACATGTTTATTATTTAAGTTTTTTTTTTTTTTTTTTTTTTTTTTACTTGTGAATAAATGTTCATTTATTAAACATATTAATAAATGTTAATTTCCAACCTATTTTTAAACAATAGTTGAGTTAAATAAAACTATTCAGCAGGTTGGGTCAAACATTTAACCCCACCAGTGGGACAAAACAACCCAATCTCTGGGTTTTTCCATAATTAATCCAACTTGGGTTATTTTTAACCCATCATTTTTTGAGTGTAGATAGATTGATAGACAGATTGATTGATCGATTGATTGATTGATCGTTTGATCTCTTGGACACGATTAGCAAAAGTGCAGAGACAGTGTTTGTCCATTCCTTGCTTGAATTGCTCTCTCTGTTTTAGTGCACATATGTTACACTTTAATACTTTAGTGGCATGCGGCTGTGTCTATTTATTGTTTTCTTCAAATATTTATGAGGCTTTGAGAGTAGTAGCTCTGAGATGGTGCCACAAGGCTATTTTGCCCAAGAAAATTAGATTCAGCTAGCTTCACGTAATCTGCATTCAATGGTAATTTCTCCACTCCTGATTGTTAATGTGAGTGATATAATAATGGCTAATTCATGTTTTAGCTACAACCACAGAGGCACAGTTGTTGTTGTAAAATGTTATCACTTCCATTTAGCCACACAGTTTGGATCTCTCCCATTCCAGTAGGAACACAACTTCAGATCTAGAGAGAAGCACTATAAACTGCCTCTGAATGCACATTTTGAGTTGCTGGTCTCAGCTTCGAGCACCTCTGCTCAAAAGCAATGCTTTTTGCCCAGAACATCCAGTAAAAGTGCTGAGGTTCAGGCCAAACCCAGTCCAATATCACAAGCCAAGTCTATTTCAGTGACTTTTCTATGGTTCTGCAGCAAATCCTTAGCACTTTGTGTGAAATCAATCTCCGGCACAGGGAGGAGAATTTTCTCACGGTGCTCTCGGATTTTCTGTGAGAGAAGGACACATGCTGAGTTTCATATGTGGCCCGATTACAGTGCCAGACTCTATAAGCTGCATGCGCTTCCCTCACTCTTGGCTAAACCAATCTGCTCTGCACAATGCTTTGTTTCCTTTTGTTCTCCTTCCAGCCTGCTATATGCTATCTCTGTCTCGTACCATTCTTCACACTTGTTGTTGTTATTTGGTGGCCAAAACAGCAACTTATGACACTCAAGCCCAGAACTTCGTTTTTGCATAGCCAATGATATACACAGTAATTTTGCGTAAAACTTTTTTTCAGCGTCCTCATTACATGTACTTATTATAGTATATAAATTAGGCATAATTAAAGCAACTAACCCTAAACCAAACTCTAATCCTAACCCTAACACTATGTACATGTTGCTAATTAATATCACTCAGTACTTAATTGTATAATTACACTGTAATAAATAAAGTGTAGCCTATAATGTTGGTAAAATAATAATACAATAACATTTATTTTAAACCTTTTATAATGGAAAGTCATTGATGTGAATAATTGAATTAGGGCCATGGTTTAATATGGTTTAAAAAACATTTGAATACATTTTTATGAAAATATTTAATTAAAAATGTCATGTTTTGTAACCTTTGAGTAAAAGAACCTATTTCCTGTGTGTGTGTCTAATCATTATTTTCAATATATTTATCAAGGTATGCATTTTTTTGTTCAGAAATATAATGAATTATTAATACATAAATATCACCACATTTCTGGAGTGTTGCACCACATGACATTTTACAATCTGGACTAACCTTGCCTCGTCATAAAAAAAGTCAAATTACTAGTGCTGTCAGGCGATAAAAAAAATTAACTAATTAATCGTGATTAAAAACATTGGAGATTTTCTCTGTTGCCTTTGATTAACATTAATGACAGACAGCATTAGTCGCTGCTGACCTGATCTCATTTTCTCATAACTCTTTAAGTTAATTTAAGATGTTATTTAACTAATTTAAGACTGTTTAAGAATACTCGACAAAACGGGAATAATACTGCGTGTTATTGTTTGTTCAAGTGTGAAACAGAACTCGATTCTGGCATGCCATTAGTGCGCCGTGTGTGTCACATAGACAGGGCTTTCTCTTTTGTCTTGTCGTGCTTGAATGGTTTAAAAGCATTTTCACGAATAAGAGCTTGATCATATAATGTAACGCTAGCAAAAGGATGTTAGCAAAACGGATGCTGCGTTAATTGCGTTAAAGCTGCAGTCTGTAACTTTTTTTGGTTAAAAATTAGTAGTAAAAAAAGTACATAACCAGCCAGTGTTCAAAACTATCTTCTTACCTCCTTACCTGATTCACGACGGTTAGCTTGTAGTAATGTGTTATAATTTGAGTGGTACTGGTAGCTTTCCGTGGCAAATTCGAGCATGTCTTTTGCGTCATTACATCACGTCACGTTTAGTAGGCTATATCGCATGTGAGGATGCTGCAGGTGGCGAATCATTTATAGCCTTGTCTCACAGCAGCTGGAATAATTACATTTATCATTTTGATGGCGTACTGCAATCCAGAAAGATCCAAATGCCAATCATCAGTTACAACGGGAGATTTACCTGTAGAAAAAGATTAAACTGAAAAAGATTAGACTGTTTGGAAATTGAAATCTACAGGTAACACTAATACACACTAAATGCACAGTCACACAATGGTGATGTTGTTAACATTAACAATTTGAGATCAGAGTATAACAAAAATAATAATTTGCACGGTTTGATGTGACATGAGCTAAGTGATCGTTAGATTTAATCACCGTTGGTAGCATGATTTATTGTAATGCTTTTTTCCTTAGTTGGTCAGAACAAAAGTGGCAGACATGTTACTTGTTCAGATGACATTTTTTGCGGGGAAAATTCTTATTTTGGTCATAATTCCAAGACGTAGAATCTGTGATTCCAAAGTACAGTATCCACACCGGTGTGGTGACTGACAGACACACATACTCCTGAAAAAAGCCAGGCAAAGACTGTACCACCTGCGCCAGCTGAGGAAATTCAGGGTTTCACCAGCTATCCTGAAAACTTTCTATTTAGGGGCGATAGAAAGTGTTTTAACTCAGTGCATCACAGCGTGGTATGGGAACAGCACCAGTCATGACCGCAAAGCCCTGCAAAGAGTAGTGCGCTTATCCGAGCGTATCTCAGGGTCAGCTCCCCGTCTCTGCAGGACGTCTACACCAAACGCTGCAAAGGTAGAGCTACCAAGATCATCAAGGACTCTAATCACCCTGCAAACCCTCATTTCACGCTGCTACCATCTGGTAAGCGCTTCCAAGCCTGATGGCCAAAACTGAGAGACTCAGGAGGAGCTTCTTCCCCAGGCCATCAGACTCCTGAACTCAGTCACTTAACATCACGTGACTTCACTTCAGGATAAACATCGATACACTGACATTGCACTGCACTTTCTGTTCTCATTGTTACTGTGTAACAACCTGTCATAAACCTGTTTGCACATTATACTCTTTATACATTTGTTAACCACATATTTATAAGTCTACAGTTTACTCACTGCAAAGTCTACTTCAATTATTTTATTCCACTTTATCCTTATTTGTTACCTTTTTTTCTCTTGACTTGATTATTTATAATTCTACAGATATAGACATATATATATATATATAGAGAGTACTTTTTTATATCCTATTTCTATTATAATTTCTTCCTTGTGTTTTTAACTGTGAATTTGCACTGTCCATGGAGCGGACCTGTTTACATTTCACTGCCGGTTGTATATTCTGTATATAACTGTGTATGTGACAAATAAAACTCTTGAATCTTGAATCTTGAATCTCAAAACATTAGATTCATCCATGCTGAGTAGTCGCGACGATACACAACCCACATAAAGATGATAATTCCACAAATAATTGCACTTGCAGGATTCAAACAGAGATGGCGACAAAGAGGCAAAACCTACGGACTGCAGCTTTTTTAACACTTTAAACAAAGAAATTAAATCACATGCGCTAATTTTGAGAGCACTACAAATTACTTGATATTTGATAGATCATTGACCTTGACATGCAGTCATAAGGGTCTGCAGGGGACCTCTCTATGACGTATGACGTAGTTACACGTTACATACTTACTATAGTAATAACAGAAATTATGCATAATTACAAGCAAATAACCATAAACCAAAATCTTTATAGTAAATACATGCAGTTAATTAATATTACACAGTACTTATGTAATTACACTGTAACAACATCACATAATAAAGTGTAAAAGTTTTTCATATAATTATAAGCAGTGTAGCAGTACTGCTGTTTTGGGGTAACACTGTTTGTCATTATTTTTGTATTTCATATAGAGCAGCTATAATGGTAAAGAAATGACACACTTCAGCCGTTTTGGTTTTGTCAAACACATTCTGGGTCTTGACAATAAATGTTACTTAGTATTCACAGACTGTAACCAGACTTTTATCATTCATGCTTCAAAGAGTACTGGTGTAAAATAACAGCAGTAATCAGAAATAGTGGTTGTCTGGTCTATTTTGTAAGAGTGCTGTCAGACAGATTGCTTCAGCGAAGAGGTCTTCAGCATGATAATAAAGGTTGGACTTAAATGACTGTCCTCTTCACTCACCATGGATTCTCTGCTCAGAGAAGAGACATGGTTCTGTCAATAAATCACTAGGCGGCCAATGCCCTATGAACGTACTGGGTAAGGTATATTGTATCTATTTGAAGGCAATAGAGTTTGCCTGCTCTTCTCTTTTTTCCATTTCTTCTTTTTTTGGCATTTGCCCTCTGAGGGAGAGGATAAAAAAATTAATCATCAGAAAAAGACCAGACAGACATTCAATGCGTGACTGGAGCCTGAGATGTCTGTCCAGCTGTCGCAGGAAGGATATTCTGTCAGAGAGAGAGAGAGAGAGATATTGTAATGAGATACGGAAGTGACATTAAATTGATTCCAATTAAATTAGTGAGAGAGAGACTAATTACGCAAGTCTGAGATTACGCTTACATTTTCGATTTGATTTAGCCTCTTGGCAAACTTTTCCGGAAAGTTCGCTTTGGCAAGCGGTTTCGAACTGCCTAATCGAACTTCAAACGAAGTTTATTTTGGCCTGATTTAGTTCGAAATGACATCACAGTCTGTTCTTTGATTTCTCTTGAAGTATATTGGTGTAAAGCAGGATGAGGTGGATCCACATGCAGATTAGGTTTATTAACAAACATGGGTAAAGACAGAGCTTGAGGACACCAGGAAACCAGGAACAAGAGCATGGCATAGGCTGGAATCAGAGCCCCCCACTTAAGGAGCGGATTCCAGACACTCCACAGGACACAGTCCAGGAGGGTGGTGGTATGGAGGCATGGACAGGGGGAAGGGGAGGGATGGAGGGTTAGGCCCGTTAGGCCCGCACTGGAAGAGGGTCTTGAGACTGAGGCAGAGCAGGCGGCCAGGGCAGAGCGGACGGCCAGGACGGAGCAGGCTGAGTGGGTGGCCAGGGCAAAACAGGCGGTTCAGGTGGCCAGGGCGGCACCGGTGGCTCAGAAGGCCAAGGGGGCGCTGGCAGTTCAGCCAAGGAGGATTGGCCTTTGAGCCAGGCTCAAGGGCTGGAGCCATCACTGGACTCCAGTCGGGGGCTGGAGCCATCACAGGACTCCGGTGGGGGACTGGAGCCATCACGGGACTCCGGTCGGGGGCTGGAGTCATCTCTGGACCCTGGACAGGGGCTGGAGTCATCTCTGGACCCTGGACAGGGGCTGGAGTCATCTCTGGACAAGGACTGGAGCTGATGTGTGTGCAGCCCACATGCACAATATAGCCGTGGCACATATACCAAACACTGCAAAATCAGAAGACTCTGGCATCGTGGCTGGAGACTCAGGTTTGGCGGCCATGACGGCTGGAGACTCGGGACTGGCGGCCAGAGTTAAGCCCTATTCGGACGGGATTAGTTTTACAAGGGTAGAAAGAGTAATGTAATTTTACCACAGGACGTCTGCAATATTAATGGCTAATTTGCACGGGATAAAAAATCAGAAGTGGGAGGGGTAACTCGATTTACACACCGCCGTCACCTCCCCATTGTCATGTGCGTATTAAGTTGCTTCCTGATATCATGTGCGCAAACAAATATAATCTATATATAACCTATAAAAAACAGTTAGGTCTGGTCGAACGATTTATTAATTAAATTTTGATTGGATTCTGTTGGTAACAGGCACTATTACTTTTGTGCCTCTAACAAATGTGACCATCTTTTTGATCTGAATGGTAAACAGAAAACACTTGAGGTTTACCACAGACTTGTCCCACCGCCTAGAACGCAACTGAATGCTTTTTCAAGCTTCTCCATACATGAAAAAACACGAAAAACTTTTAAACAGAAATTTTTAAACAGAAAATGACAGAATATTTATGTCCATATTTACAGCGGGTCTATTCTTACAGTATTCGTATTATCTGAGGTGGTTTTTCCGGACCTTTTTCACAGACGGTAAAAGTCTCCGTAATCTTTACTGACATTGTCCATAATGATTACTGAGATGGCACATTCGGACGAGACTAAAATCCCTGAGAAGCTCTAGTAATAATTATTTTACCCCACCTCTCCATGTTAAACTAATCCCGTTCAAATAAGGCTTAAGACAGACGTCAGTCACCGAGCATCTGCAACCAAAAAGCAGCCTACTATTACAGTTCCTCCTGAACAAAAATAATGAGCTTACCTTTAAACAGTAGCTTACCATGTACAGCACTGTACTTGTGATGCAGAACGCTCGTGTAAGAGTCCCGTGAAACACTAGTCACAATAAAAAAGATCAAAGACTTGTAGAAGCAAGCTGTGTTTTTAACACATTTGCTGGGTTTAATGCAGCTGGTACATTATTTTCAAATGAGATACAAAATTAACCTTTTAGTGCCACTCAACATACATTTAATTTCTGAACTGTCGTGATATAATAAAACATTGCCATAGAACATGTCACATGTTCAGTCTGTTTTGCATGTGTTTGACATGTTCCTTTGTTCCAGTTTCCCGCCCCTCATCTGTCTCCACGGTCACCGTCATTATGAGTTCATCTGTGTCAGCCAGACATGTTCACAAGTCCCTGTGGTCCAAGTCAAGTCAAGTCAAGTCAAGTCTCAAGTCTCTGAGGTCCAAGTCAAGTCAACTCTCAAGTCTTTAGGGTCCAAGTCAAGTCTTTGTTCTATTTTTAGCAATTTTTTCCAGCTAGTTGTTATAATTAACAGTGTATTGAACTATCAAAACATGATAATGTAGTCTTCCAGTGAGCGCCGGCGGTCACAAAACCTGCGTATAGACAAGAACATTTCCATCTGCGTATCTCGTTTGTGGAAATGAGTCGGACAGGGTAATAAATTATGTATAAAAGGACATGGAAATGTATACTTCTTAAAAATGTAGACCGCAAGCAAGAAATGTAGACCGCAAGCAAGCCTCTGCTGCTTTTTTACAGTCTATGGCAACACCGAAGCTTCCCCTCGGATCAATTGAGTGCTTTTCAAATTAAATGACAAAGTTTTGTAAGGTAAGGCTTGACTATATTGTTACTATTTCTTGCTAATTTATACAGCAGTTTTCTAATGGGTGATGAATTTGCATGCCTTCAGATGCGTCACGCGCCCGCTGGCTTGGTGTGTTTAGAAATGGTTTGTGATTTTCGCTGCTGCAGCACATATTTGTGAATGAATGAATAGTAAAAGGTGACGTTTCGTGCTGTCATGTGGGGTAGTAAATAGAGAATGGGAATGCTGTGCCAAAAGACTTGCATTTTTTCCACCAGTGTCAGTCTTCAAGTCCATGTCCAGTCCAAGTCAAGCCTCAGGTCAGTTGTTCGCGAGTCCAAGTCAAGTCGCAAGTCATTTGTTTTTTGCGACTTAAGTGCGACTTGAGTCCAAGTCGCAGACTCGAGTTTCCATCTCTGGTGTCAGCTGTGTGTATTCATCTTGTTTGTGTTCCCTATTTAAGTTCTCCTGTTTCCATCAGTGTCCGTCCGGTCTCGTCTATGTAGAGTGTGTTGCTAACCTACCTGTATGACTCACCTGAGAATCCTTGTATCAGCCCGTCTTGTCATCTTGCCCGCACACACCCATGACAGAATGCTTTTATTGTCGCCTATAATACTAGACATTTCACTTTGAAAGTGTCACAAAACGTGCAAGAAAGGTACTATTATTTTGCAGAAATATCACCACAGGCACGTTTTTTTCCAATGAGTCACTGTATCACAAGTCATTTTCAACAAAAAAAGGCATAAAGGCAGATTATTATTTTTTTTTTTTTTCAAAATATTGCTGACCCTTCTGTTCTGTGAGTCAGTGGATTGATAGTACTTGCATTACATCACGACTCTGCTCAAATCATCAACTCTAAATACGCCCTTCTTTTGCACTTGACTAAAACGCTAATGTGAGGAGATTCAAATTCAACTTTCATTGATTCCAGGAGCCAATAGCATGTTCCTCGGTCAGAGCTATCATGGTTAATGAGGCAGGTGGCTGTTAAGCCTCTATATTTAGAACTGTCATTGTATTGAATAAGCAATCTTTTTAGGCAAATGAATCAGGCAAACCTTTCTAATCAGTCAGACCTCACATGATTTATGCAGAAAATATACATATTCAAACAATTCATGAATGCAGTGCTGTGCTCTTCATTATATTCAATTCCCAAACGTATGTATGCATTACATAGAATGTCTTCAGAGCTCTCTGACGTCATGCGTATCGACTATGAGGATTTAATATCTGTCATACAGTATGGCTATCAAACATTTCATGTACAGGGACACTTGAAGGAGAGCGGTAACCTGAAGTCTCTTCTCTCTTTCCCAGACCTGTTGGGTCACCTTCACAATCAGTGTCTTCACAGCCACCTCCAGCTGGAATAAATATTCCATGTGTGCTAAAGATAACGCTCGGCTGTTATATAGAGAATGGGAATGTTTTTAGGCAGAGATTTTAAATTTATTAGTGGCATTTGCTAAGGCAAGCATTAGTATGCACATGTGGTTAGGAATTTGAACAAACCTATTACATCTTATAATATTTCAAAATTTGTATTCATTTTTGTTCATTTTATTGCCAGGCAACCAACAAAGGTCAGTGAGAAAATGAATATTTAATATGTGTGGCTACTTGCACACACAGATAGTAGCAATGTATGGTTTTAATTAAATTCATTGTGGTGTGTTGTAAAGAGCCATTGGGATAATGCCTCGAGGTGTGCCAGAAGACAGACAGAGGTATTTTGGGGTGTATTGATCCACTCAGACAAGAGTTATGCATGGCTGATAAAGAGCAGTGAAACAAGAGAAATAAATGCTCATTGCTTTTTTTTTTTTAAAGTCAGCCTTGACCCTATATACATTCTTTATACATTGTTATTTAAATACAATTAATAATATATAAAATATCACATAAAAAATAACTAATTTAATCATGCTCCCTGACCCACATATAAATGTGTAAAAAGAAAATGACACATACAGTATGTACATAGACTAACAATGTAAACTTGTGCAATGGTTGAAAAAAAGTCGATTACAGACTGTAGATGATATATAAATGAAACGAACAAAATACTGACTTCTTATTGGGGTTTCAACCAATATTGATAAATGTGACTATAATAATTGGGGAGCGAAGGCTGGCCCGTGTGGTCTGATCAAACAGGCGAGCTACTGTAGCTGAAATTGCTCAAGAAGTTAATGCTGGTTCTGATAGAAAGGTGTCAGAATACACAGTGCATTGCAGTTTGTTGCATATGGGGCTGCATAGCCGCTGACCAGTCAGGGTGCCCATGCTGACCCCTGTCCACTGCCGAAAGCGTCAACAGTGGGCACGTGAGCATCAGAACTGGACCACGGAGCAATGGAAGACGGTGGCCTGGTCTGATGAATCACGTGGATGGCCGTGTGCGTCACTTACCTAGGGAACACATGGCACCAGGATGCACTATAGGAAAAAGGCAAGCCGGCGGAGGCAGTGTGATGCTTTGGGCAATGTTCTGCTGGGAAACCTTGGGTCCTGCCATCCATGTGGATGTTACTTTGACATGTACCACCTACCTAAGCATTGTTGCAGACCATGTACACCCTTTCATGGAAACAGTATTCCCTGGTGGCTATGGCTCTTTCAGCAGGATAATGCACCCTGTCACAAAGCAACAATGGTTCAGGAATGGTTTGAGGAGCACAACAACAAGTTTGAGGTGTTGACTTGGCCTCTAAATTCCCCAGATCTCAATCTAATCGAGCATCTGTGGGATGTGCTGAACAAACAAATCCAGTCCATGCAGGCCCCACCTCGCAACTTACCGGACTTAAAGGATCTGCTGCTAACATCTTGGTGCCAGATACCACAGCACACCTTCAGGGGTCTAGTGGAGTCCATGCCTTTATGGGTCAGGGCTGTGTTGGCAGCAAAAGGGCAACCAACACAATATTAGGAATCATAATGTTATGCCTGATCAGTGTATATACTGTATACACTGATCCACATTGGTGCTTTTGGCCCTTATTTTTACCTTATTTTAAATAAAGGTAAAAATAAAGGTAAAATAATCATTATAAATTTAACACTGCAATTAACCATTCCAGATTAATTCCTACAGTCAACTTAAGCACTCTAGGTTAGTTTGGTTAATATAAAGTTATAATGAATTCAAGTCTATTCATTTAGCATCAGCATGGCTACAGTGGAAAGAACATAAAAGCTTTGATTGCTGCAAATCAATGGGGTTTCATTCATTCAAAATACTCAGAATGACATCGTCATGACAATGTGACACAGTAACACACTGCTAAATGAAATCATCAATCATCTATAGCTCACGTGCCAGTACTTATTTGTGTAATTACACTGTATAAATGTCACCTTAAAATAGTGTAACAGTGAATACAACATGAACACAATAAGAACATTGTACCTAACATTGTCATTGTTATTATTATTTGATGTCAGTACATAATAGTTAAAGACGCCTAATATAAAGAGTGACCTGTATAATTCTTAATATTATAATTGGAGAGTCTCCTATGCCCTCAGTATCCCTGGGTGTTACTCTCAGTTAATGCATCAAAGTTCCATCTCATGCCCTTTAGTGTTCTTTCATGTATGATTGAACAAGCTTTTAAATAGTGGGCAAGATACTTTAAATTATGCACATAAAGACAAGTTCAATGCAGAGCCCCAATGCTGTCCTCCACTTAAATAACATTGAGGAACGTTGAAGAAACATCCCAGAATCATTTTTCACATGTTTAGCCAATCATCCTCACCCTTGAAAGACATCAAAAACTGATGCTATGCTTCATGGACAGTGAAGGTCTGCATGAATGATGTGACTGAGGAAATAACCCATGCCATAGATCACCTCCCAGCTGTTTGCTGCTTGTCTAGCTGCTGTTTCAGCATTTATGTTAACAAAGCTGGTTGACTATGTATGGATGTCTTGCTGGTTTAGCTGGCTACAATGGAAACCAGCACACCAGCATGCCTAAATATCCAGTTGGCAACGTTAGTGACTATAAATGTCTATTACAGTGTGCCTTAAAACAACAGAACAGCAGTAGCTTAACATCTAAAATGGCCTTTAGTTTGGCAAACATCCCAAACAGAAATCATGTAGTTCAGATGGGTTGTCTTTCACTGTTGTGTACAGGTCAGCAATCTGGTGGACACAACAAGGATAGCGAGAAGAAACAGTTGTGATTCTAAACCTTTTAAGAATTCCTATGGGGATTTGAATGAAAGCCCTGAATGGCTCTTTCCTTTCCTCAAAACTACAGGCACTTTAGAGCATGTTGCTTCTTAGTGCCTGCAGCTCTTCCAAGAGCAATATAAATCTTGCAAATGTAGGAAATGGCTTGTACAGGAAACTTTATTTAGACAGGCTATGTTCACACTATTAATTTTTGGGATTGACAACTGCATTTACTTACAGGTGTGAGTCTTGTCCCGTGTCTGTATGAACGTGCAACGGGTCAAGCCCGTAGCAACAGTGACTAAAGTAATATCAAACATGGCGATGTTATAAAAGTTAATAAAAGTTGTATTGCTTTTGACACAACAAGAGTCCAATTGAGCTGCGAGTTTATCCGTCAAGTCTTCATTAACCAACAGAAGCTTCAATGTAAACATGCTAGCCAGACCCGGTTTTCCAAGAATGCAGTTGTGAGTCCTGAAAATGTATGGGTGTGAGGTTGGTTATAGAATGCAGTTGTCACTCCTGTAAATAACTTTAGTGTGTGTGAACATAACTGTATTAAGGACTCAAGACTGACATCATCAATTACACACGTTCCAAAACCCATATCTTCTGCTCATCCTCATTGCTTCCCATGTGTCAAGCATACACGTTTGAGCTATATTTGATGAGCTCTATGTATGGGCATTGACCAGTGTTTATATGTGAATAAAAGCAACATTAAATTAAATCTGTTCATATAGGGCTGTGCTATTATATATCGTCTGCGATAATATTGTAATTGTTGTTTTAACGATGTGCGATCTGACATTATCGAGTATATCCCTCACACACACCCAGAGAGTGCACGCATACACTACGTGATATAGTTTTGTTGATTAGACTAGTGCGGGTGCACATTAGAGTACACGCTTTAACTGCGTGATTAATGCTGTGTTCCAGGCAACATCTAGCTAACGTTACCACAATGCCTTGCGCTCAGGCAGTTTGGCGTGACTTTGCCTGGAATGATACAAAGTCGTGAGTCGTGGTTTGAAGTCGTAACTTACGGGCTCAAAAACTTGCCTGGAACATACACTCACCTAAAGGATTATTAGGAACACCTGTTCAATTTCTCATTAATGCAATTATCTAATCAACCAATCACATGGCAGTTGCTTCAATGCATTTAGGGGTGTGGTCCTGGTCAAGACAATCTCCTGAACTCCAAACTGAATGTCAGAATGGGAAAGAAAGGTGATTTAAGCAATTTTGAGCGTGGCATGGTTGTTGGTGCCAGACGGGCCGTCTGAGTATTTCACAATCTGCTCAGTTACTGGGATTTTCACGCACAACCATTTCTAGAGTTTACAAAGAATGGTGTGAAAAGGGAAAAACATCCAGTATGCAGCAGTCCTGTGGGCGAAAATGCCTTGTTGATGCTAGAGGTCAGAGGAGAATGGGCCAACTGATTCAAGCTGATAGAAGAGCAACTTTGACTGAAATAATCACTCGTTACAACCGAGGTATGCAGCAAAGCATTTGTGAAGCCACAACACGCACAACCTTGAGGCGGATGGGCTACAACAGCAGAAGACCCCACCGGGCACCACTCATCTCCACTACAAATAGGAAAAAGAGGCTACAATTTGCACAAGCTCACCAAAATTGGACAGTTGAAGACTGGAAAAATGTTGTCTGGTCTGATGAGTCTCGATTTCTGTTGAGACATTCAGATGGTAGAATCAGAATTTGGCATAAACAGAATGAGAACATGGATCCATCATGCCTTGTTACCACTGTGCAGGCTGGTGGTGGTGTAATGGTGTGGGGGATGTTTTCTTGGCACACTTTAGGCCCCTTAGTGCCAATTGGGCATCGTTTAAATGCCACGGCCTACCTGAGCATTGTTTCTGACCATGTCCATCCCTTTATGACCACCATGTACACATTCTCTGATGGCTACTTCCAGCAGGATAATGCACCATGTCACAAAGCTCGAATCGTTTCAAATTGGTTTCTTGAACATGACAATGAGTTCACTGTACTAAAATGGCCCTCACAGTCACCAGATCTCAACCCAATAGAGCATCTTTGGGATGTGGTGGAACGGGAGCTTCGTGCCCTGGATGTGCATCCCACAAATCTCCATCAACTGCAAGATGCTATCCTATCAATATGGGCCAACATTTCTAAAGAATGCTTTCAGCACCTTGTTGAATCAATGCCACGTAGAATTAAGGCAGTTCTGAAGGCGAAAGGGGGTCAAACACAGTATTAGTATGGTGCTCCTAATAATCCTTTAGGTGAGTGTATTTATATCATATAATATAGTCAATAAGATATCACACAAAGATTGCAGTTTTTCAAATGTGATATTGATATTGCAAGTTTACTAAACAAGAAGTTAATATTAAGTGACTTACAGTCTAGACTTCCATATTGCCTGTTTTTGCTCTATTTCGCCACTGAAAAATAGTTCAAAACAAAGACACAGCACTGTATCTGCCTTCTGAGCAAAACACAGCGGTGTTTTCATACTGAATGAATCAGCTTTTTGAGTGAATCAATTGAATCAATGATTCAATGACTAAGATAGATAAAGATAGTCAAATGCTTCGTTCCTTGGATGAATCAGCTGTTTGAATGAATCGGTTGAATCTCAATGACTCACTCATTAAACGTGACTTGCTGCCACCTACCTTTAATTTCACAGTTAAATTATCTTTTCATGTTTTAAATCATTTCAAATATCAATATTATTCAACATTTTATGCTTTAAACATCAAAACATTATTTATGCATAACTGCATGTTATAAATGTGTCACTTCTGAGCTGTGTAAATGATCAAACAGTAAACAGTCTGTGTAAATGATCTAAATGCCACTTCAGATGCAGCTTCTGTGTTTCCTCTGCACTGCAAAGATTAATTTTGTTGATACTTATTTAATTTGATTGGTAACAACCCTATTGTGTCTTATTATAATTAATTTTTATTACATTTATGAAATTTACACCAAAGATGTAAAAAATAAATTTATCAAGGTAAAAAAGATGATTTCTGTCACTTCTGTGAACTGACCACCACACAGAATATGAAGAATATCATAAACTTTAGGAGTCAGCTGGCCATGGCAGTCCTAACCCTGTCAAAGTACCAGCACAATAACACACTCAGCAAAATATCGTCTAATTATCGTTATCGAGAAAATCCCAGAAAAAAAGAGATATCTTTTTTTTTGTCAATATCGCACACCCCTATGTTCATCATATAAAGCAATCATGTCTCTTCAGAGAACTTGGATTAAACTGCTTGATTCATATGGATTACTTGCAGAAATACAGAAATCTGTCAGGTTTCATTAAAGTGCTCCTATTATAGTATTTTAAACGCTCCTAATTTTGTCTTCTACAATAGGTTTACACGCATCCAAGGACAAAACCGCTTTCAATTTCTCGTAATATACATTGCACATCACCTCATTTCTCAGAGTCTGAATCAGTCTGTTTGAAGATTCGGTCTCTCTAAACCCCTCCTTTCCATGAGCCTACTCTGCTCTGATTGGTTAGCAGAGATGTATAGCTGTGCATTAAGTGTACACACTATAAAACACAAAACTATATATTTTGAGCACTTAGTAGAAAATATATACATCAATAATTAATCAAACTTACAGGTTGTAATTCAGAGGAGCAAGTCGGTCCGAATAAAGTGACGTCAAAGGGTCCTGTCCAAGCGTCAATATGTGACAAGTTGGGTGGATAAGCATTCAAAAATCCCACATTGACCTCGCCAAGATTTGAGAAGCAGACAAACACAAAAAAAAAAAAACATTGTAGTTGTACTGCTGTGGTATCATTGTGACTCTTCACATGCTCATCCTTTGGAAGTGTGGGCTATACAAATGGAATTTGCTTTTACCAAAAGTAGTAGGTCAAATTAGACATCGTTGTAGGACTACTTTTATGATAACAAATGTTTATGCAGTTTCTTTATTTTTTTACAACCCCATGGACACACTGCAACATTACAATTATGTTAAGACCACAAAATGAGCCTCACTTCACAGATGTTGGTAGATGCACATTGTTGGAAGGTAACAGGACAGATACTATGCAGAGTTGGAGTTCTGTACACATCGGATAGTAATTATGAAGTTTAATCTCATGGATCCGATTGTGTACAAGGAGGGTTACATGATGCTGTTGTTGGCTGCTGTCTCGTCAGTTAAACACACCTTTAGTTGGAGGGTATGAAGAGTTATAACATATTTAGAAGTCTCTAAGGTCAAACCGAACACCCCCTGCCTCTCCCACTACTGGAATGATGGATGAGGGGGCACTAAAAGAAAAGGTAGTGGAGGTGGAGAAAGACAATCCAGGAAAAGCCAGAGTTAGTAACAGCAAATGGGCATCTTGGATGGTAATGGATCTAAAGAAAGGATGGATTTGGATCTGATGAGAGCTTGCCAATGTGTTACCAAACTCAAGGTAGTTTCATATTTTATCTTTAAACATTTTAACATCTGTAATGCTGAATGCTAACCACCAAAATGGTGAGTTGCAAGCCATTTTACTTCCATGATGTGATGCATTTATGAGTGAACGGCCAACCAGGCTTATTGAGAAAAAAAAAGTCTGCGGCGACCTTTCCAAAAAAAACAAAAAAACAAAAAAAAAACACATGACATTAAGTTGCTTCTTGCACACTTTTGAAATGAATTGTCCAGTGAGTGGATGTAAAAGTGAGTTCAGTTTTATCTATGTTGTATGTATCGTGACAGTTCAGACATGAAATATCCAACAGGTCTTGTAAATAACACCTGCACTAAACTTAACTGACGGTGTTAACAAAAGCAGACATAAGATAAAAAGTAATAGCTGAAATAACGATGCCATTTTAGGAGGGGTGTAGCCAACATTTCAGAAGTGAGGGGGACAGAAATGTCAAGTGTAAAACCATTTTTTCTTTTTTCTGACCTTTGTCTAATTGTCAGGTTTTATTTTTTCTTATCTCTTGCTTTTAATTGGCTAAGAAATGAAATACACTGCTGAACAATAACCAATCATTTGTATTCTATATGTTTTCCTGTACTACAAACACTTAAGTCGTGATGAAATGTATACAGTGTAAAAACATTTGTATCACAGAATAAGGTAAAAATAGTTTCTATACTGTAATAAAGGCTATGTCTGCATTATTTACTAGGCCTGCTTTATTGTTATGAAAATACCATTAGATGGCTTGAAAACCTCACATAAACCATATATTATCGCAATTGTGTGTTTATTGGCTTTATGTTTCATCAGTCAAAATGTTTCTGCTTTTTATTCAGCTACTAGGGGTGTGCAGCATAGCCAATATCTATATCGGTAACAGTCCCAAAATTATTACTTTAACTGGAAGTTCGTGAAATGAGAAAGTTCCAGAGGAACTTTATGTAGCCTACCGAGTTATAGTAAGTCAGGGCAATCATCTACATCCTCAAATAAAAGGACTCTATATAAAATAGCTGATTAGAGAACATGGAAGTTTAAAGAAAATATTGGTTGAAAATTGCTAAAACAGCATTTACTATGCATACAAATGCAAATCTGAACAAATGATAAAGGACAGGATACATAGATGCTCTCTGGGAGAGAGTGAGACAGAGAAACATCATATCATACAAGGTTTAAAACATTTAAATAAACATATCAAGTAGGCCTAGTAGAAAATGTGCATGATGTAGTCTAGTTATTATCACTCTTATCAAAGCTCTGATTTCTGAGAGACGCTCAACAGCAACACGGCAATTTCATTTGCGATCGTGCTGTGCTCATTTAATTCATAAAGTTTACACTCATTCAGGTTTATGTATAATATCGTGCTATGATCTCCTGGCTCACCTGTTATCCAGCAAACACGAAGAGCGACTGTGTCTGCTGAATATTTGTCCTATTATTCGGTAGAATTCGTTATTCGTTTTGAAGCCATTGTCCGTGGCTTTCCAAACAAGGTATTCAGCTTTGTGCACATCCCTAACAGCTACAGCGATAGCTGGATGCCTTTGTCCATACAAAGGATTTCCTGGAACGTCATAAGTTATTACCTCTATGAGTCTGTTTTGAACTTTCTGAGCGAGAGTACCCTCCGGCTTTGAGTATGAATGAAACATACATAAGGCTACATGAGATTGTTTAGCACTCTATTACATAATGTTCACTGCACCTCTTTTTGGATAAGACTAAAACAGACCATAGACACACTGTAAAAAAAAACAAAAAAACAATTGCTGCCTTAAATGTCCAATCAACTTGGCTGTGTAAGTAATTTCAATTTAAAAATTAAACTGACTTAAAAAATTAATTGAATCTCATATAACGTAAAAAATAAAGTCTAAAATGGCTTAACTGAAAAGCCATAGTTATGGAGCTAGTTATGTGATGCAAATGTCAAAATGTATTTGATCTATGATGGAACTGTTTTGAGGTTATAGTATTGTGCAAGGAACCATGCAAAACAAGTTTTTATCAGGCTAATCAATAATCTGCCCAATTTGTCTGAAAAGGAATAGAATTTGGTGTTTCACTGCTACTATAGTGTTGATTTGAGCTGGGAACTGGAGTGAATTGTATGTAGTTACGAACAGGCCTCAGCATAGGTTCTTGTGAGTTTCAAATAAATTTTGTTTTACTATGAGAAATAAAAATTTTAAAAGCACTTTCTTTCCCCAACTTGTATGACCTTGACCACCATCTTTTTAGTCATCTTTAAATGTTAGGAAATGGAAAAGTGTGTGCATATTTCAGGATAACTGCTTATGAGGCCATTATACTGTCTTGAGACCTGTCAGCTATGGTATTTTTATAGCTCTGGAACTTCTGTCCTTTCTTAGAATGAATGTAAGGTAAGGCACATTCACAATTACTTCTCCAACACTCCCCACCACAATCTCTCTCTGCCAGCTCTCCGCCTATGTGCACCTGAAAACGTTCATCACAAAGGAAGCCAGAATGTATTAAATTGAATTACATGTGTAGTAGGTGACGTTTATGAAAGTAATAGCACACTTCTAAGCAAACCACATCATTTGATATATCATTCATGTCTGTAGCATAAACAGTGAGATGCAAGTTACACACCAAAGTTTAGGAGTTCAAATCCCAATAGCACTAGAAATGGTTGGTCTGTGGTATGGCATAATAATTCATTAACAATTCATTGATATTTGCTAAAAGAAAAGTTATATCTTAAATATATTTTAAATTTGTTATAAAAAATAATGATTCAGATGTGTACACTCACATGTATTCAAGTTGTAAAGAAAATACATTTAATTTGATGGTTAAGTTAAGTGACGTGCTGGCCAATATGGTAACCCTTACTTTGTCCTCTGCATTTAAGTTTGTGCACACACATTAGGAACAGTGAGTAGTGAACACACACACACACCGCAAACTGTGGACACACATACCCGGAGCAGTGGGCAGCAATTCACTGTGGCACCCGGGGAGCGATTGGGGGTCAGGTGCCTTGCTTAATTACACCATACAGTATTGACTCCAAAAACTGAAATGTTTTTGAACCAGCATGAATACAAAATAGTAAATTTCTAAGAACTTGGAACATGTGATTTAAACTAGATTTTTTAATTATTTCTCCTTTGTGCAAATGAAGATATAATATAATATAATATAATATAATATAATATAATATAATATAATATAATATAATATAATATAATATAATAAACATGGCTTTACTTTGGAATTGTCAGTTAAAATGTTTTAAAAGTATAAAGGCCTTCTGAAGCGAATCGATGGGTTTGTGTAAGAAAAATATCCATATTTAAAACTTTATAAAGTAAAATTTCTAGCTTCCGCCATACTCCTTCCGTATTCAACTTACGAAAAAAAATATGTCATGCCTCACGCAGTTCAAAACGCTTACGCTTACGTCCGACGTCATGCATTGTGCCAGTTACACTTTTTCTGTAAGTTGAATACGGAAGGTGGTCTGGCGGAAGGCATATGTCGAGGCATATCTTGTCCTCGGATTCACCAGTACAAAGGTGGGTAATGAAGCTGAACAAGTCAAGATGCCAAGTATCCTAGTTAAGTAGAGCTAGTAGCCTACTATACACTCACCTAAAGGATTATTAGGAACACCATACTAATACTGTGTTTGACCCCCTTTCGCCTTCAGAACTGCCTTAATTCTACGTGGCATTGATTCAACAAGGTGCTGAAAGCATTCTTTAGAAATGTTGGCCCATATTGATAGGATAGCATCTTGCAGTTGATGGAGATTTGTGGGATGCACATCCAGGGCACGAAGCTCCCGTTCCACCACATCCCAAAGATGCTCTATTGGGTTGAGATCTGGTGACTGTGAGGGCCATTTTAGTACAGTGAACTCATTGTCATGTTCAAGAAACCAATTTGAAATGATTCGAGCTTTGTGACATGGTGCATTATCCTGCTGGAAGTAGCCATCGGAGAATGGGTACATGGTGGTCATAAAGGGATGGGCATTGTCAGAAACAATGCTCAGGTAGGCCATGGCATTTAAACGATGCCCAATTGGCACTAAGGGGCCTAAAGTGTGCCAAGAAAACATCCCCCACACCATTACACCACCACCACCCTGCACAGTGGTAACAAGGCATGATGGATCCATATTCTCATTCTGTTTACGCCAAATTCTGACTCTACCATCTGAATGTCTCAACAGAAATCGAGACTCATCAGACCAGGCAACATTTTTCCAGTCTTCAACTGTCCAATTTTGGTGAGCTCATGCAAATTGTAGCCTCTCTTTCCTGTTTGTAGTGGAGGTGAGTGGTACCCAGTGGGGTCTTCTGCTGTTGTAGCCCATCCGCCTCAAGGTTGTGCGTGTTGTGGCTTCACAAATGCTTTGCTGCATACCTCGGTTGTAATGAGTGGTTATTTCAGTCAAAGTTGCTCTATCAGCTTGAATCAGTCGGCCCATTCTCCTCTGACCTCTAGCATCAACAAGGCATTTTCGCCCACAGGACTGCCGCATACTGGATGTTTTTCCCTTTTCACACCATTCTTTGTAAACCCTAGAAATGGTTGTGCGTGAAAATCCCAGTAACTGAGCAGATTGTGAAATATTCAGACTGGCCCGTCTGGCACCAACAACCATGCCACGCTCAAAATTGCTTAAATCACCTTTCTTTCCCATTCTGACATTCAGTTTGGAGTTCAGGAGATTGTCTTGACCAGGACCACACCCCTAAATGCATTGAAGCAACTGCCATGTGATTGGTTGATTAGATAATTGCATTCATGTGAAATTGAACAGGTGTTCCTAATAATCCTTTAGGTGAGTGTATATTAATCACAATATTTCAGTGTCTCTGAGTGCCTTTTTGGATGCATGTATTCATCAAAAAATCCTAAAAAAAAAAATTCTCAAAAAATATTAGGCAGCACAACTGTTTTCAACACTGATAATAATCAGAAATGTTTACTGAGCAGATAATCAGCATATTAGAATTGTTTCTGAAGGATCATGTGACACTAAAAACGAGTAGAATGATGCTGAAATATATTAAATTGAAATATTTAACAATATTAATATGTTTACTGTATTTAAAAAAATTAAAATAAATGTAGCCTTGGTGAGTTTAAGATGTGCGGTGCAGTGGGGTGGGGTGGGGTTGCTTGAAAAAAAATTTCTCTGCAAACGGGGGGCCCGGCAGAAAAAGTTTGGGAACCACTGGTGTAGACACACCGCTGGACTACTGCGTCTTCTGAGGCAGCGGCAGCAATGCAGCAGGCTTTATTCTGCACCAGTCTTAAAATTCAACATGTCTCCATTATATTGTAATTTTTTGCTTGACTGGCACTTTGCAACAACACAACCTTGTTTACGCAGTGACTTTCAGCATCTTTCTTATAACAACATCTGACATGTTTACGTTTTAGGAGGCGTGAGAAAGTGACATAAACTACACAAAATCAAATTAGATCAGTCATTTGAATAGGATTTCAAACCACATCATCAAAAGGTATTATGTATACACTCACCTAAAGGATTATTAGGAACACCATACTAATACTGTGTTTGACCCCTTTCGCCTTCAGAACTGCCTTAATTCTACGTGGCATTGATTCAACAAGGTGCTGAAAGCATTCTTTAGAAATGTTGGCCCATATTGATAGGATAGCATCTTGCAGTTGATGGAGATTTGTGGGATGCACATCCAGGGCACGAAGTAGCCATCAGAGAATGTGTACATGGTGGTCATAAAGGGATGGACATGGTCAGAAACAATGCTCAGGTAGGCCGTGGCATTTAAACGATGCCCAATTGGCACTAAGGGGCCTAAAGCATGCCAAGAAAACATCCCCCACACCATTACACCACCACCACCACCAGCCTGCACAGTGGTAACAAGGCATGATGGATCCATGTTCTCATTCTCTTTATGCCAAATTCTGACTCTACCATCTGAATGTCTCAACTGAAATCGAGACTCATCAGACCAGGCAACATTTTTCCAGTCTTCAACTGTCCAATTTTGGTGAGCTCGTGCAAATTGTAGCCTCTTTTTCCTATTTGTAGTGGAGATGAGTGGTACCCAGTGGGGTCTTCTGCTGTTGTAGCCCATCTGCCTCAAGGTTGTGCGTGTTGTGGCTTCACAAATGCTTTGCTGCATACCTCGGTTGTAACGAGTGGTTATTTCAGTCAAAGTTGCTCTTCTATCAGCTTGAATTTAGTCGGCCCATTCTCCTCTGACCTCTAGCATCAACAAGGCATTTTCGCCCACAGGACTGCCGCATACTGGATGTTTTTCCCTTTTCACACCATTCTTTGTAAACCCTAGAAATGGTTGTGCGTGAAAATCCCAGTAACTGAGCAGATTGTGAAATACTCAGACTGGCCCGTCTGGCACCAACAACCATGCCACGCTCAAAATAGCTTAAATCAACTTTCTTTCCCATTCTGACATTCAGTTTGGAGTTCAGGAGATTGTCTTGACCAGGACCACACCCCTAAATGCATTGAAGCAACTGCCATGTGATTGGTTGATTAGATAATTGCATTAATGAGAAATTGAACAGGTGTTCCTAATAATCCTTTAGGTGAGTATATATATATATATATATATATATATATATATATATATATATATATATATATATATATATATATATATATAATAATATTATTATTATTATTTATTTTTGCCATGGATATCGGATAAAAAAAAAAAAAAAAAAATCATGTAACGTGGCTTAATAGTTGGCATGTAGTTACAAAGTTACTTAAATACTTTATATTTAGTAACCTGTCAAAATAAAATGTTTCCAAAATCGTCTAGTGGTTGACCATACACAAATACTCTTGGAATGTGTCTGAGTCACAGTTCGACCGTGCAATTTGAACCTAATCTGAGACATGAACATTTGCTGTAAATCTCACTATCACTGTAAAACCTCCACAATTAGTCAATTAACTAATTGAACAGGCAAGACCATTGATTTAGACCACACCACTCTTTCAAGTACACACTTCCTCCTGCATAGCCAGGAGGGACATTCGTCAGACAATTCTCATATTATCTCAGTGCCAAAAAGGCAGACAGACCCCAGGTGCTGGGAGAAGGGCAATTCATTCTGTTCTCCTTCCAATCATACTTTATGACAGCTCCCCTGGGAGATTTGCCATCTTATCAGCCTGTTGTTTCTGTGGGCTCTGATGGTGAAGCAAATAATATGAGTGAGAGTGCTTCTTTCAATAATGTCTACCTCCAGCACTTAGAGGATTACATTATGAGAAATAATGAGTTGAACACAGATCTCACGCTTAAATGTCATCACATTTACATCAAATGCTCTTCTTCCAATAACACACAATGGAGCCGAGGTCGTAAAGAGAGATATTTTCAAAATATAAACAGTGCATCTGCAAAGAAAATGTGTTTTGCACACTGCTCATAATTAGCAAAGAGCAGTATCCAGCTTGATATGGGTTGTAAACATGACAATCATTCATGTATCATTGATTATTTCATTGTGTTTATCTTGCAATCATAAATTTGTTTTTGTAAAGTTTATTGTCAGACTGCATAATGAGAGTGATACTTATTATTTGGATTTGTTGGGTTCTGAGTCAACATGAAATACTATTTATTTCTGAATGCAAATTCCTGATACTATTGTGCAAGATTAATCAGTGCATGTTATTCCAAAGGAAATATTGTCTCTGTAATCTTTCAAAATATATATCCTGTAGTTCGTTGAGGAATTTTAATATTGATTACTTTTTATAATTAGTTAAAAATAAGAAACAGCGAGTGCTTTTTGACATTGCGGCTATGAGATCTGCAGCAAAAGCGCATATGTCAGTCTGGGCTCACAAAATCATTCATGCTCGGAGTCAGCACGGTAAGTACCAGCGTATATACACGGAGACATATCATAAAGTATATGAAAAGTGCTGACTGATAAAATTAGCTTCTTCATCAGCTTGCCTCTGCACTGAAGAGCGATGGAGCACGTGCTCTCCACTGACTTCACTCCTATTGGTTGTCGCTCTTTTCCTTCCCAATACCGTTTCCGATACCTGGGCTCAGGGTATCGGCCGATACCGAGTACTGATCCGATACCTGGGTGTGTATCTGTATCTACTACTAGCCCTGTATGAATTGCTAGAATTATTTTATGGTGTGCTTCAGACTTATCCCTTAATAAAACATGAACAAATACATGCAGTGAACTACTGTATTTATTACAGTATTTTTATTATCTGACATGCATTTGACAGCAATATAATTTTTTTTAAGCGAAAAAGAACTTCAAATACAGCCACAAATCTGACACCGCAAACTGAAAAAGGTATTTTAGTTTTACAATATAACTGTATAAAAAACAAATAAATCTAGGAATATAAATATATATATATATATACACATATGAACAAGTGAAAAATAAGCAACCATCTAGGCATAATTATTATTATTAGTAGAAGCGTATTATTATTACATAGAGATGTAGCTGAATCTACTGTACAACAGTAGCCTAATATATTCTGTCAATTTCTTCACGTTAAACCGAACTTTTATTTTGACGGGTTGCCGTGAAGACCTTTGAGTGTCTGTGTTCATGATATGACAGTTTTCTCAAATGAAACTGTAAATGTTCATGAAGTGACGGTTTATGCGTTCATGTCCTCATAAGGTGACACACAGCAGAGACTACAAAGACAGCGAGCGTCACGTGTGCGCCCGCGCATACACACAGAGACGCAGAATTTGCAGGTAATATTTAAATAGTATTTTGCAGTTTAATATTCACAGACACTAGTACATATTCGTCTACAGTCTGAAGCCCTGCGCTTAGATTAACACGGAAGCGAATGAACGCAGCTGCTTGTACTGAATATACTCGGGAATCGGTACTACAGAAATGCTGGCATCATCACATTTTTTTAAATTTCAGTACCGACTTGGTACCGAAGTACCCGTAATTGTGACAGTCGCCGTTTTACTGGCTGATTTGGTCCAGTCTGAAATACTGCTAAACAGCGGACATACTGCTAACATGTTTTCATTTCTTCTTCGCTGCTCTAAACAGTGGTTGCTTGGGGCAACACGGCACAACTTCCTGTGTTTGCAATGCATTCTGAGCAGCGAAGAAGAACCGTGCAGTGAGCAGTTAGGAAAAGCACGTGGTCATAATAACAAGATCTTGTTTAAGAAAATGGTATCGGATCGGTACATGGGTTCAAGTACTCGCCGATACCGATGCCAGAATTTCTTGTGGTATCGGTGATATTTCAGGATACTAGTATCGGAATCAGAAACAACTCTAGAACATATCTCAACTTTGTCACTTCGCTGGACACGGTTTGCCCATATGGTCGCTGTCGCTCATGCTGCTGGAAATTCCCCACTCTCCACTGAAATGAATGGGATTGTGTCACTTTTTCACTGTGTGCCGCTTGTAGTGTGAATGGGGCTAAAGTCGCTGGTAGTGTGAAGTGTGTGCTGCAGTTTTGTCATCTGCCACTTTAAATGCTCAGGCTCTTTCGAGCAGGATGAATTCTGATTTGCTGTCAATGTTTTTATCGTTCATCAGCTGGAAAAAAATCAATCACGGTGCATCCCAATCTGCATACTATCCATCCTAAACAGTATTCGAAAGTCCCAAATCGTGGTATGTTGAAATGAGTATTCCAAAGATACCCAGATGGTCTACTATTTCCGTCTATTATTTGCAGATCCGCGCACACTCTGATGGTTAATATTGCCCACAACCCATTGTGAGTTGGATGAGGATTCGCTTAGAACTACAAAAAGTGTTAACAAAAACTACAAACATACAGGTGCTGGTCATATAATTAGAATATCATCAAAAAGTTGCAAATTCCATTCAAATTGAATTCCATTCAAAAAGTGAAACTTGTATATCATATTTATTCATTACACACAGACTGATATATTTCAAATGTTTATTTCTTTTAATTTTGATGATTATAACTGACAACTAAGGAAAATCCCAAATTCAGTATCTCAGAAAATTAGAATATTACTTTAGACCAATACAAAGAAAGGATTTTTAGAAATCTTGGCCAACTGAAAAGTATGAGCATGAAAAGTATGAGCATGTACAGCACTCAATGCTTAGTCGGGGCTCCTTTAGCCTGAATTACTGCAGCAATGCGGCGTGGCATGGAGTCGATCAGTCTGTGGCACTGCTCAGGTGTTATGAGAGCCCAGGTTGCTCTGATAGTGGCCTTCAGCTCTTCTGCATTGTTGGGTCTGGCATATCCCATCTTCCTCTTCACAATACCCTGTCAATTTTCTATGGGGTTAAGGTCAGGCGAATTTGCTGGCCAATTAAGAACAGGGATACCATGGTCCTTAAACCAGGCACTGGTTGCTTTGGCACTGTGTGCAGGTGCCAAGTCCTGTTGGAAAATGAAATCTGCATCTCCATAAAGTTGGTCAGCAGCAGGAAGCATGAAGTGCTCTAAAACTTCCTGGTATACGGCTGCGTTGACCTTGGACCTCAGAAAACACAGTGGACCAACACCAGCAGATGACATGGCACCCCAAACCATCACTGACTGTGGAAACTTTACACTGGACCTCAAGCAAGGTGGATTGTGTGCCTCTCCTCTCTTCCCCCAGACTCTGGGACCCTGATTTACTTTCATCAGAGAACATAACTTTGGAGCACTCAGCAGCAGTCCAGTCCTTTTTGTCTTTAGCCCAGGCGAGACTCTTCTGACGCTGGCTGTTGTTCAAGAGTGGCTTGACTCAAGGAATGTGACAGCTGAAACCCATGTCTTGCATGCGTCTGTGTGTAGTGGTTCTTGAAGCACTGACTCCAGCTGCAGTCCACTCTTTGTGAATCTCCCCCACATTTTTGAATGGGTTTTGTTTCACAATCCTCTCCAGGGTGCGGTTATCCCTATTGCTTGTACACTTTTTTTCTCCCACATCTTTTCCTTCCCTTCGCCTCTCTATTAATGTGCTTGGACACAGAGCTCTGTGAACAGCCAGCCTCTTTTGCAGTGACCTTTTGTGTCTTGCCCTCCTTGTGGAAGGTGTCAGTGGTCGTCTTTTGGACAACTGTCAGGTCAGCAGTCTTCCCCATGATTGTGTAGCCTACAGAACTAGACTGAGAGACCGTTTAAAGGCTTTGCAGGTGTTTTGAGTTCATCAGCTGATCAGAGTGTGGCTCCAGGTGTCTTCAGTATTCAACCTTTTCACAATATTCTAATTTTCTGAGATACTGAATTTGGGATTTTCCTTAGTTGTCAGTTATAATTATCAAAATTAAAAGAAATAAACATTTGAAATATATCAGTCTGTGTGTAATGAATGAATATAATATACAAGTTTCACTTTTTGAATAGAATTAGTGAAATAAATCAACTTTTTGATGATATTCTAATTATATGACCAGCACCTGTAGTGGATGTGTGAGTCTGACGGTTAAGTAGAGAGGTTTAGATAAAGTGGTTTGAGTCAGTAATCATCAGTATCTAACCTGGTGAAAATATATTTATATTATAAAAAGAACTTTTGTTTGATCATTAACTTTTAAACATATATTCAAATTGCAAATGCATGAGGAGAGCCTCCGCATGAAAGACCCACGAGCGGCAGATCAACGTGCTACTACAATTCTTTCCGTTACGGTAGGAAATTAAATTAAATTGAATGTGGAGGGTTTTAACAGTGACAAGATGATTGACAGGGCAGTTTAAACAGTGACAGGATGCACGTAACTAAGCAACAGAGTTGTCCGTTAAAGATGACGAAGTAGTATGTCCCAAAGCTTGCCTACTCTTCTGCTACACACTCAAAAGTATGTACTTTTTCTCCACAAAAAGGGTATATAATTTTAGTACATAGTATAAGGAGGCGATTTAGGATGCAGCATCAGTGATTCCAACAATATATATATTTTTTTTTGTGTCGTTATCATTATACTTGTGGTGTGAACTCTACCATTATTTTAAATTTAGAATGATTTTTAGAACTATATCTTTATGGTTATGGTTATGTAATGTAGGCTCCATTTCAGTAGGTTTTTACTTTAAGAAGCAACTTCTATAGACTCATGTGAACTTTGAATAGGGTTGCATTGCAATTGTAACTTTGTATAGAAAATTTGTCCTGCCCGAAATCCGATTAGAGCTTTGAACTGTATATCTAGTCTCAGCCTCAGACACATCTGATACATATATGGCACACAAAAGTTTCAAAGTTGTCATCTGATTGGTTGAAATCTCCTGGGTTTCCGGGAGACATTTTCTTCAATTGTCCACCTGGAAGCAAAGCCATTGTGATGCCAGTCCCCCTATGGAAGAAGAAATCCGTAATGTTTACAACTGTGAAAATGAGCAATTATCAGAATCAACTAAATGCTTGATTTTCAAAAGTAGGCCTATGTGAAGTTCACAACACCATTGTAGCAGCAAACTTACATGACCTTCGTAAATTAATAGCATGCCGGTCTGTTATTGTGGGGACATCGATTTTACATTTTCATGGCCCTAAAAACATGTCACTGAACAGATTGTAACTGGTTGATTTAGATGTCGGTCAGACATCCTCCTGGGCGATCCATGTCCAATAAAAGATGATATAGAGTCCAGACCTTCTGTCGTCAGTCTGAAGGTCTGGCTACTACTATATATCCAACCAGATCTCAGAGGAATACTGTGGCGAGGTAGACGAGCGAGGGATGTGGGTGTCATTCTCAATCACGCACCGGTCTCGCTCGCTCCTCCCACGTCTCTCGCTTATCTACCTCGCCAAAAATACGTATCTATTTTATGAGGTGGTGATTTTTTTTTTATGACTTCAGACAATGTAAATCATACAAAAACATATGATGTTTAGAAGAAAAAGCAGACTAAGCAGATTGGGTAACACTTTAGTATAGGGAATACATATTCACTATTAACTGACTTTTGCCTCAGTAAACTCCTAATTTACTGCTTATTAATAGTTAGTAAGGTCGTTTTTTTTAGGGATGTAGAATAAGGTCATACGGAATAAGGCATTAATATGTGCTTTATAAGTACTAATAAACAGCCAATATACTAATAATATGAAAAAGTAAGCAACTAGTTAATATTGAAAATTGGACCCTAAAATAAAGTGTTTCCGCAGATTGTATATGAAAACATATGAATGAGATTGTGCAAATCCATACAAATGAGTCACCATTTTGTGACAAAGTTACGAAATAGTTACAAATTGCCATGAAGTTTGTGTTGGTGCATCAATAGAATGTTCAGGATTCAAAATGTTATTGACAGTAATGTCATTGTAATCATGGGCATGGGCATATAAGGACGAGCGACATCAGTGAAGGACGAGAGAGGACTTGAGGTGACGCTCATTCTCAATCACGCACCGGTCTCGCTCGCTCCTCCCACATCTCTCGCTCGTCTACCTCGCCACAGTATTCCTCTGAGATCGGGTTGGATATACAGTAGTAGCCAGATCTTCAGACTGACAACAGAAGGTCTGGACTCTATATCATCTTTTATTGGACATGGACCGCCCAGGAGGATGTCTGACCGACATCTAAATCAACCAATCACAATCACAAAAAAAATGTGGGTGGGTCCTCTCCCAGAAAATTTTTACTGGAGTAGATGCCATTTACATTTAGTACAAATATATCACCTTGTTTACTAAACGTCTGGTTGGGCCAGACAAGATGACAAAAAACACAGAACAATTAACAGTAGCAATAGATGCATGGCATCAAAGTTTGATGCAAATTGACCAGAGGTTCGAATCCACCTTTTGCCGAACTCGCTCTACTCCCTTTTCCCATCACATAACAGATCGGAAAGGCATTTATTTTCAAGAAAAATGAAGAAAATATTATAAAAGTGAAAATAAAGCATCTAACATGTTTAATAATGTGTTTATCAGTTAGGGGTATGTAAACAGACGTGCTGAATTAGAGACGGTAAAAGTGAGTGGGTCCAATATCATTGGTCTTAAAAAGACCAATGATATTGGTCTTCACATACAATGGTTCCGACGCCCATGATTGTAATTTTTTTTTTTTCTTAATTCTAAACGGTAATTTGTGGTTTGTGTTGTCTTATCATATATTTATCCAATTATAGTTGTGTTGACTCTGCAGTTGAATGCAAACAAATGTGTTTTTGTGGTTCTTAATTTCCTTTTAATCCTTTTCATGACTTGCGTAATTTTCTCTGATGCAATAATAGCCATTTAATAAAACAGTCAGCAGGGTATTCTCAGTTTATTCTGCATCAGTAGAGGACACATTGCACCCTTGGTGGACTCTCTTCATGCCCTTGGTCATATATGCCTGGACTTGAATGCCCCCTTGAGACTGCTGTGCCTATTTTGATCAGTATCTCTAGATTCACTTGTTTGCCATTTGCTCAGCACTGCTTTCGTGTCTGTTCCATCAAGCAGAAGGGAAGGATTGAAAAGAGGGAGAGAGAAAGAGACTGTCCTCACATAGCCTGGTATGAAAAGGTGCAAGTGGAGTGTGATTATGTTGGGGTCGCTGGATGAGGCCTTGAACCCTATAAAGACTACAGTATCATGCATGGCTTTCTAAGGCCTCTAAATCAGTGGTTCCCAACGCTGGTTCTAAAGTACCCCCAACACTCCACATTTTTGAATGTCTCTCTTATCTGACACACCCACCTGAGGTCTAGGAGTTGAATCAGATGTGTTTGATTAGGGAGACCAAAAATGGAAAACTTTTTACACGTTTTAATGGCGATTTGGTGGCCTGAAAATGCAAACTTTTGAAGACGCATTTCAAAGTGCAAGTTTTTTAAAACGATACTGTTATCATCTCCATGTAAACTACAAAAATGCAAATTTGTGAAAATGGTGATGTCATACCCATGGGCATTAAATGTTCAGCCTATAGGCGTGTTGTGTTTCTTTACAAAGTGACATCGCCAACTACTGGCCTGGCAGCAGAATACAGCATTTCTTTGTCATTTTTGAGGATCTGTGTGACCGTTTTGACAACGTTGTCGTCTTTATGTTTCTAAGCATTTAAATATTATCTGACATTGTTATATGTTCCCTGTGTCATGTCTGGACATGTTCTGTTCCTGGTAGTGATGGGCGATTTCGAAACACTGCTTCGAAACCTTTCTGAATCTTTTGTTTCGAATCAGTGGTTCGGATCGTGTATTCACGTAATTTGAACAAACAAGGCTTTGTTACCTCATAACTGTTTCATTGGTTCACCACTGGTGGGCGATGATCTCTGTGAACCCATGAATCATGCGGATTCAATGAGATTGTGCCACCAGTGGAGAACCATTGAACAAGTGTCTATGGGTTTTACCTGATCTCTGATCAGTTTTATACATTTGTAGACGTTTTAATGAAACATTTGTATAATTACAAGGAATAATAGTAGTTAATAGTCTCTTATTGGTCTGTTCAGCTGAGCCATCCATACATGGAACAAACAAAATAAGCCCTGAAAATTGCTAAAAGAACACACATTATACAGACACTTGATATTTAACTTTATTAGATGATTAGTTAATTGCATTGGATAGATTATACTTTCAATTAACAGCTACAGTGGGTTTGTAAAAGGTGTTTTTATGCATTTTTTTTGTTGTTGAATTTACACTGTTATGACCAGCAGGGGTCACCAGTGTGTGGCGTTTCGAACGCTTCAAAACAGTGAATCATTTTGTGAAGCAATTGGTTCAGTTGATTCAAGGTTTTGAAAAGCTTTGTTTCTCCCATCACTAAAGTTCCTGGTGCCATATTTGTAGTTCTTTGTAGTTTGCACAAAAGCCCCGGAGCTGTCAAAAGTCTTTTGGTGAGAAATAAATGGGAATTTCTCAGTACAGGTAACACAAAGAATGAGTAAATATTGTTCATTTACTTACTGACATTGTAACAATACGAAACAGTTTGTAAATTGGCGAAATAGCACTTTAAAGTGCCCCTATTATGCTATTTTAAAGTTTCCTAATTTTGTTTTGGAGGTCTCCAACAACAGGTTTACATGCATCAAAGGTCAAAAAAATCATAATATATTTTTTCATAATATATTCAATGATTCTCAAACGGCTAGATGGATGAATCAGTCTCTCTGAATCCCTCCTTTCCACCTACTCTGCTCTGATTGGTCAGATGGCCCAGTCTGTTGTGATTGGTCTACCGCATACAGTGCATAACACTCCAGCTCCGTTAGCCCAGCTGATATCTTGCACCATCCTTTATCTGTACTCAAAGTAGAATGAAAGACAATCTGCTTTAATAGACACAGTTTTAGGTAATACTGCAGCCCACAGCTGATTTACAGTAGTATTTCAGTAAGACAGTAATAACGTGAATATGAAACACAATAAACACATCGTAGAGCACAGCAACTTCTTGACATGATACTATCTAGTATCCTCTGCAGTGTTTGAGGGGGTTCAAGTTTTCATCTGGTATCTGCGCTCACAATAAGTGGACGGGCAATATGCAAAGATTTGTTTAACTGACTCAGAATCGACTCTTACTTTTGAGAGACAATAACTTTATATATGCTGCACTTTCAGATTTAAAACTTTGCCGGATGTTACACACTACATGATTTTCAAAAATCCATAATTGGGGCTGTTAAGGATTCTGTCAGGTGCTTTAAATATAGATCATGGGGTCTTTTTATGGATTTAGTTTGAATTAATTTTTTTACTCATTATTCATTGTAATTAAAGTTTCACCAGTCATTATTACATATTCGGGTCTTTAGCGACCCAGATTTAAATCTAACACTGATGGATCTATACCTGTCATGATAATATAACACTCTCCTGATATTGGAGTAACAATTACAGAAGAATAAAATAAAGCATATTTTGTTACCTTTTGGAGCTTGGAGGGGCTCAGCTTGAGCGGATGTTTTATACCATCATCACTGTCCTCATCAGAGCTCATTTCCCAGTATATTCAGCATCTGGCTCATATTCGACATCTCAAACATATTCTCAAACCTATCATTTTCAACATCTTCAAAATCAATATTTTGATCCCTGACCGCTTCTTAGCCAGATCCACCATCAAGTGACAGTGACACTAATATTTGATTGCGTTCAGTACTTGCTCTGCAGTAAATCGCTGTGCCATTTCAAGTTTTACTGATGATACTTCCTATTCTTTTGTTTTCTGCCTGCGGTAACTATGAGTGAAACGTCACTTCATCATTGTGTATCAGACACAGTGTATCATTTTTATCACAATAAAAAAAATGAAATATTCAATAATTTAAGACATTTCTTATATGGAACCATTTTGTCATGAAGAGTTCTTTAAAACTGAGTCAAGAGCCCTAAGGTTCTATATAGAACCCCATTAAACATTCTTCTAAAAAAGTGAGCTTAATATTCTACTGTATGGGGTATAAAACCAGAACTGCCTGATTCAGCAACTATTATACTTTGTACTTTGTCCCTGTTTCATGTGACAACAGTCTGACTTGATGCTCACAAAATTATGCATGTTCATTGGGCAAAACCCATCAAATCAACCGTCTGCTTCCCGGCAGTCCATTTTACCCCAGTGTAATTGCAGAAGAAAGACATTAACTGCCATTGCTATGGAAAGATGAACAAAATTGCTTGTATACATTTTCAAAACAACCTACTCTGTCTTCTATTGTGACATCTGTCCAATTTTTACCCACTATATTGTATAATACATCCAGCCGGCACTGGCATTAATATATAAAGGATAATGAAAAGCTTACAATGAGCCCATAGGTCGCACAGGAGGTTTTGTATTCATTGCTTTCCCTGCATTTTATTTTCACCAGACCTGAAATTCCAGTTGATCTATACTTGTTGTTAATGTCTTCAGGGTTTATAAATTCCAGTGCTAATCAATGGACCTTCTTGGCTTGGCTTGGTGACAGACTGGTTAATCTAATATTGAACCCGGTATTCTCCTGGCTTTATTCTAACAATTATACCAATAGATTTTTATCTTCCCATCTCTTTCGCTTATCTCCTCATGTCACTAATTGTTTTCTCTCACCATTCTTGTTGGCTTTTTGATTATTTTAAATCAAATAAATATTGTTCATGTATTATATATTTTTTTCTGGAGCTCATGTTCATGTATGAAATTAAACGATGCCATTCTTCACAGTGTGACTTGAATGAAGACTGATCTCGGTGGACCCCTACACACTATTCACAACTCCATCTCTGCCACCCTTATTGATCGCTTCTTCCCACAAGCAATCCCTGTCTCGGCGCAACACACAGCGTCTCTCCAATTCACATTGGGGATAATTTAACTCGTTTGTCATTGGCCGGCCTCCTTCTCTCGATGCCTGCCAAAGCAGACATACTGGGAATAGCGAGGAACGGATGTGTGCAGATTAATCTGTCCCAAAAGTTTGACCTGTTATGAAATTGACACTTATTGACCTTTGCTCCTGTCCTTCACCGAAAGTTCAGGCTGTAATGGATGATGATTGGTGACCTGTCGATGATTGATTATTGCCATGCGTTACTGGAATTGCTATTTATGATGTGGTTCTGCCCTTCTACTTTATTCCTGTGATGCAAAGCTGAATTTACAGCATCATCACTCCAGTCTTCAGTGTCACATGATCCTTCAGAAATCATTCTGATTTGCTGATCTGGTGCTCAAGAAGCATTTCTTATTATTATCAATGTTGAAAGCCGTTTTTGCTGCTTAATATTTTTGTGGAAAGCATGATTCACTACCAATCAAATGCTTGAGGTAAGAAAGATTAATAATTAATACTTCAGTATGGACACATACATTTATCAAAAGTGACAGTAAAGACATAATGTTACAAAAGATTTACATTTCAAATGTTGTATCATGGTTTCCACAAAAATAATTAGCAGTAAAAACGTTTTCCAATACTGATAACAATCAGAAATATTAATTATAATTGAGCACTAATAATATAATAACTGAGCACCAAATCAGCATATCAGAATGATTTCTGAAGGATCATGTGACACTAAAGACTGGAGTAATGATGTTGAAAATTCAACTTTTTCATAACGGGAATAAATTACACTTTTAAAAATATCAAATTAGAACAGTTATTAACTTGTAGTAATATTTCACAATATTACTGTTTTTACAATATTTTTGATAAAATAAATTCAGCCTTGCTGAGCATTATTTCAGAAGTGCTATTTCAAAAACATAAAAAAATCTTTACAATTCAAACTTATGATCGGTAGTGTATAAAGTTAATTTTGTGGTACTCAATCATGTTTGTTCTCTGAAAGCCTTCTCTCTCCTCGTTCCTCGTGTCTTTACAGTGCATTTAGAGAATTGATGTGTCAACATGTTGTTGGACTTCAGTCGATTTCCAGATCCCAGAGTTGAGGATAGAGGAGCAAAGAAATGACGCATCAATCAGAGTATTGAGAAACAGTCATAAGCCACATTTCCACTACTCGGTGTGTTTCGGCCACAGGGACCAGAGTCTAAATGAAGTTCTGGGTAAAAATCTCCACCTCAGAAAGTCCCTGCTCGCGAGGTAGCCTACTACTTTCTCAAAGTTCAGGAACTTTCAGGGGTAGGACATGGGGTCTGAACATGCTTGGTTGAGTTCATGCAGCATTTTATTTCAACCACCATTTTTAAATGTCTATGTAGTAAGAGTGTACAGTAAATGGAATCAACAGTTCTACGTCACTGCACTAATTTGCCTAATCTTCACAGTACTTAGTTTGTTTTAAAATGTAAAGTATTTAAAATAAAAAAAGCTCTGTAAACACTTGCATTTTTGCAACACTGTAAGTGTGTCCTATCAGGTAATCAAAAGTTCTATACGCACTTGCAGTTTTCACGCCTACATGAACCATAGACCGTTAAAAAAATATGGACGACGCGGCTTCATTCTCTTCCACTGAAGAAAAGTGAAGCCGCAGAAGGTCAGAATATGGCGCTGACATCTTGCGCAGATCTGGGACCGAGTCTGGTCAGTAGTGATCTCGGGAACGGAGTCTGCGCAGTAGAGAGCAGGAAGTAGAGCCGCGATATCAAAAGCCCGCCCACACTCTCGCAGATGCAAAACAATTCATTATGTTGGTGTGAAATAAACAGTTATGGTAATGTAGAAATTAAAGCTAAAGCTCCAATCTCCTCCCAAAAAAGTCAGTTGGTGCCTTTACTCAACTTTACTCAGAGAAGAAGTCAATCTCAGCTGTCAATCACGTCACCACCCCACTTTGATTGTTTAGTTTAGATTGTTTAGCGTCCTGTTAGAATACAAGGAGGGGCGGGGGTTATGAAGTTTTTTTTTTTTCGGGGCTATGACGAGTGTGGCAGGCTTGAAATGCAGGAAATACATCATGTAAATAGACAAGTGGTGCAAGTGTGTGTATTTGGATTTGGATGGCAAGTATGACAGAATTCACAGTACTCATAGTAGGCAAAAAGTACCTGGATGACCTATTTCTTCTGGCGAGATTCTGAAGCGTGCATACGATGGACACTTTACTATCCCATGAGGAGAGGATTTGTAAATGGCAGTGAAGCGACATAATTGCCGCTGGTAGGTCACATGATAATGACAATTATCGAATGTAGGTGTAGTACATCCAGATTACATTCATACTACACACATTCATACTATATATAACTTTTTTTAGAGCTCGTTCAAAATAATATTACTTATTCAAAATAAGTACCTGCTCAAGAGAGTAACGACAATCGGACGCACAGTCTTAGCGGCTATGTGTTAATGCTAGTGGCCCCAGCAGATGAGGGAGTTTCATAGAGATAAAGTCTCTTGAGCTCATTTTGTTCTCAAACATCAGCTAGAAACACATCTGGTGCAGAATAATATACTGACTGAGAACTTGGTATAATATGCCCAAGCCAAAAAGTAATTTTGTGCCATAAGCATTACTTTGCTGCCCTCCAGTGGGTATCAGTGGTGGTCCTAAAACAACATAGATTTCCCACTTTGCCTGCATGGAGTGATATTTATCAAAGGACAGTATAAACCCACAGAAATGTAAATAAAATTTCAGCCTGATGCTGATAGAAGATCATAAATAAAGCAACAAATGCTGAATTTCCTAATTAGTGTTCCATAATTAGTACTTGTCTTGTCTCTTTGGGATTGGTTTCCATTTATTAAGAGCTTCAAAGCATAACATTAATTCTAATGTACAAACCAATTACGCTATAGACACATATCCATTCCTAATTAGACTTTTAAATCTAATATTGACATATTTTATTATGACTTTTAAAGATGAGGAACATCTTTTAAGTAAATTCACTTCCCTCAGCATGGGATGTGTAGATTGTAGGTTCCTTGATATTTTAACCCAGATTGACGGTAGAAGACTCAGCTAAAATACTTTGGAGTCTGTTCAGTACAGCAAGAAATGTTCCTATCCTTACTGAAATTGTAAATAGCTAGAATGCACTATATAGCCTGTTGAAAACAATTTAAAATGATTCTACTCGTACTGAACTAAGATACTGAAATGAGGCATTTTCTCACAAGATGGATTGAATAATATATAGACCTATAATAAAAGTGACTGTTCATAATAATAACTACACAACATTAGTGACAACTAAAAGCTACAGTACACAAAACAAACTTTTCACTGTATTATTGTAGTAATTAAGTTTTCCACACTGCAGTCACAGTATAAAAATATAAAACATCTTTATATTAACTGACTTTCTATTAATGCAGTACAATAAATTACAACCAGTCTGTGGCTTTGCATCATGGGCAGTTTAGAATTATGTGATTCATTTACACCAAAACAAAAGAAAACGTAATGCCTTAAAGTCAGAATGAAAGTTGTGATAGTCTTTTCTTCCCTTATTGCGATATATGTCTGAGTGAAGTGTCTTATTGAGCAAGAAAAAATTTAACAAGAAAAACTTATTGAACAAGAAAAAATGTAGGGCGGAACTTGATTTTGTCCATGGGGCTTGTGGTTTGCTATTGGTCGATCTCATGTGATTGACAGGTTGCCCCACCCTCACTCCAGTAAATGTGTCATCAAAGAGAAAAGATGATGCTGAAAGAGGAAGGGTAAGTTATTTTGATTAAAGATTACAAGGTCATATGATTTAAAAAAATAATAATAAAAAATATATATATAATATATATATATATATATATATATATATATACATACATACATATATATATATATATATATATATATATATATATATATATATATATATATATATATATATATATATATATATATATATATATATATAATTTGGCAAAAAAGTTAAAAAAGAATTGCCAATTTTGATTTCATGGTGACTTTAATGTCACTTTCCCTTTTGCTTGTTTCAATTTCTTTGTTTTTGGTCATAATATATTTTATAGTGCACCTTGAAACTAAAGTATTATACATGTTATACAGTATATGATGTAACTGGCATATTGCTTTGACTGTAATATAATCAAGCTTCTATTACCAGTTCAAGTTTATTTTGGTAATTCATGGCCTCTCGGCTCATAGTTCTATTACACTGCGCTATAATATCACTTTCATTGCATGTACTGTAGACAGACACAGATGTCTTTTTCACCACTTCTCCCATCCCACAGGACAGATGAGTTATGCAACCCGTCTTCACGGCTCTTCCCCACCTGGTTGCCTGCTGCAGTCATCAGCCAAAGCCTAAACCCTGGGGCTCCATAAAACCAGCCGTCAGGTTGGGAAAGTCCTTCAGCTGAGTTTCTCTTCAGCTGTCTGAGGAAACGGGAGCACCAGGGATCTCACATCACTGAAGCTCACCGCTGTCACGCTGTACGAACAGATGGATACTGGAAAATGAGGTTGGTTGAGTGTTAACTTACCTTAACCAGTGGTTCTCAACTTGTTTTGCTCTTGTTTGTACTGGGAATTTTAGAAAAATGGTGACCCAACACAGCACCAAAATTGTTCATGATACAAAAGTCAACTAAATGTCCTAAATCTATAAACTAAATCATTATGAACTGCACTGGCCCAATTATATTCAAAGTTATTTACATGATTATTTTCCAAATGTGTTTTGAATTTCAATAGTTTCATTCTCTCTGTAGGCATAATTCACCATACAAATCACGTGGTTGACATTAAATGAAGGATATGTTTTTGTTTAGATGAAACAAGCGATATAATATGTAATCATATGCATATGTAAAATAACACGATCACCAACATTAAACAGCATATAAATCAAAACTGCCTAATGTTACTGAATGAAATGTTGACCCAGGAAAGGTGTTGATGGACTCGATCTACTCCAATCTAGATGTAGTCTCTGACAAAAAAAATTGATTTTTCTCAGCTTTTTGCTCAAAATGTGTTGATAAAAAGAAAATGCATAAAGTTTTTTTGTTTTGTTTTAAAGCAGAGGGTCTGTTCTTTCTTTTGATATATTGCATGTTCAGATATTCATACAACAAAATATTCGGAGGGATATTTTTGTGAAAATGACACACAAAAAAAATGCTGGCGGCAGCTGGCAAAAGTTTTTCTTTCAAATCATTTTTGAGAAAAATATATTAAATTGTTGAATGTGTAAGAACTAAAATATGCAGATAAATTTACAGTTTCTCTTAGAGGAACACTAGTATTAAGTTTGATCTTAACAGACTGGACGCCTGCACCACATGTGCATTTAAATCCAAGGATGTGCAGCAGGTTGCCAGAACACTGTTATCGGGGGAATGAGTTGATTTGTTTCTTGGTTACATAGAGTTGGCAATCTGTCAGCTCTTTAAAGTCTTAGTTTTGATAATATTGAACCCGGTCTTAGTCAAGGAACGAATGACTCTCCAACAGTCGTTCCTTGATTTAATGGGAAAATTCTGTGTAAATCAGTTCTCAAACTTTGAATACCATCATTTAATCTTGTGTGTGAGAAAAAGTGTGAGGAATGCAGCTTGAATGAAAAAGTGGAAAATCAATGTGGAAAAAGCACTGCAAAAAAATTATTGTCTTACTATCATTTTCTTGCTATAAAGGATATTTAAAACATATCTTAAAACATATCTGCCCGGTTTCACAGACAAGGCTTAAATCTAGTCCCAGACTAAAATACACGTTTGATCTGTGTAACTATATCTGTGTTTGCTCCGTGTAACTCAATGTAACTTGCACTAAATAATCCAGGCTTAATCTAAGCAATATCTTTTAAAGCTTTTAAAGCTTATCTTTTAAAACAAGATAAGATACTTGCTTCTTAAGTAAATTTAAGATTTTAATTGAATAGTTGATACAAAAATGAGAATTTTGCCATAATTTGTTGTAGTTTTCATATTTTTGTCATAACTGGCAAATTTTTCAGTATAAGGACAAGAGTTTTATTATACTCTATATTGCCAAAAGTTTTGGGACGCCTGCCTTTACATGCACATAAACTTTAATGACATCCCATTCTTAATCCATAGGGTTTAATATGGAGTTGGCCCACCCTTTGCAGCTATAACAGCTTCAACTCTTCTGGGAAGGCTTTCCACAAAGTTTAGGAGTGTATTCATGGGAATTTTTGACCATTCTTCTAGAAGCGCATTTGTGAGGTCAGGCACTGATGTTGGATGAGAAGGCCTGACTCGCAGTCTCCGCTCTAATTCATCCCAAAGGTGTTCTATCGGGTTGAGGTCAGGACTCTGTCCAGGCCAGTCAAGTTCCTCCACACCAAACTCATCCATGTCTTTATGGACCTTGCTTTGTCCACTGGTGTGCAGTCATGTTGGAACAGGAAGGGGCCATCCCTAAACTGTTCCCACAAAGTTGGGAGCATGAAATTGTCCAAAATTTCTTGGTATGCTGAAGCATTAAGAGTTCCTTTCACTGGAACTAAGGGCCCATGCCCAACCCCCAAAAAACAACCCCACCCCATAATCCCCCCTCCACCAAACTTTACACTTGGCACAATGCAGTCAAGCAAGTACCGTTCTCCTAGCAACCGCCAAACCCAGACTCATCCATCAGATTGCCAGAGAAGCGTGATTAGTCACTCCAGAGAACACGTCTCTACTGCTCTAGAGTCTAGTGGCGGCGTGCTTTACACCACTGCATCCGACACTTTGCATTGCACTTAGTGATGTAAGGCTTGGATGCAGCTGCTCGGCCATGGGAACCCATTCCATGAAGCTCTCTACGCACTGTTCTTGAGCTAATCTTATTGCACTGGTGACAACCTATCACGGTACCACACTTGAATTCACTGAGCTCCTGAGAGTGACCCATTCTTTCACAAATGTTTGTAGAAGCGTCTGCATGCCTAGTGCTTGATTTTATACACCTGTGGCCATGGAAGTGATTGGAACAACTGAATTCAATGATTTGGAGAGGTGTCCCAATACTTTTGGCAATATAGCGTAGATGTGAAAGGCACCATAAATGTATAATAAAAGTGGTCTATACAACTTTTCAAATCTTCTGTGAAGTGAAGTTTTTCCAAGTCATTTTGAAGCTTGGACAACCACTCTTCACAAAATGAAACAATATTGCCATTTCTTCAACATTGGCTTTATTGAGCATTGGCCCATTTGTCACTATCAAAGGCTGGTCACAAATCCACACCTTTAAGCAAGTACAAGATGGTCGCATGGCTTCCTTACAAGAAGAATGAAAGCTGTAATGTCTGGTAAACATTTAAAATGAATGAACCGATAGTTATGTGTTGCAAGGGCTGACCATTCAGCGGGGCAGAGGGTCATTCAGTGTAAATAAAGACTGCAGTTCTGAGCAGTCTAGTGCTTTAAGTTTAAGAGTGGAAATAATTCAGCCAGTATTAGCCAATATTGTTAATTCTTCTCTGCCCTTGTCTTGTTTATGATGAGCAAACATCTGGTTTGGATGAGTGTTTCCAAAAAATCCGTTTTGTGAATAGTCGCATCTGTGCTGACATTTCCAAGCACGCCTCTACTTCCTCTATTCGTGGTAATGAAAAGGTAAAGCTGTAAAATTATACAGAGGAAAGTTGCCTTCTAAGACAAACATGACAGAGTCAGCTGACACTAACATTGTTGTGGACTTGTTAGCAAGCTTTTTGAGTTCTGGTGGATGCCTCTTTAAGGGTGCTTTCAAATTGGACCTTTTAGTACGGACTTGAGTTTGACGTCAGAGTTTAGTTTGTTTGGCTGTTGTCTGGGCTGATACACTTGAGTCCACTTAAATGTGGTTTAAGGTGCAGTTCTTCTGGACTCCAGTACAGTTCACAATCTAACTAACTTGCATAAGTGTAGACCCAAGTAAAAGATTGGAATTCTTTGATGGCTGCAAAGTAAAAGATGGCTTTATGGTCCAAATAGATCTAAAGTATTCATAAGAGTGGGATGTGTCAACGGTCCTCTGGTTCTTGGCCACAGATAGATGAAAAGATCTGTTTGAAGTTTCCATAAAATGTCTGGATTGATTTTATTTGCTTTGCTTTGCCAGAAACAAGTTTGCATGCAAACAAAACTGCAGCAGTCAAAACAAGTGAATGTTTTTCTTTGAAAAATAGTCTAAGTTCACATACTGATGTTTCAGACATCACCTCAGTTATTGGGTTTTTATTGGGATTAGGTAACAATTCAGCCAAAAGACCTGATGTTGCTATGCTAAGATGCTATGGTATTCTGAGTGTTCTAGCACATTAGCCGCGTTTCCACTGTCGGGCCAAATGTGGGCGTGCTAGTGCCTGTCAGGGCCAGTCGCGTTTCCACTGTCACTTCCGAGGCTTGATTGGGCCTCGTCAGGGCTTCCTCGGGGCCAATTGCCAAGGTTTGCCTGCCGAATACCTTTGTCCAAAGTGGGCCAGCTCAGGCTTGAGGAGTGGTCATGAACAGAGGTGGAGTTTCCCTGATATCCATATTTAGCCCCACATATGTCATAAAATAAAGCAACTGAGCTTTTTGTGAGCTTTCTCTGTTTCTCTGACTTAAAATACAGCCTAACTATATTGGGACTGTCACTGAAGAGAGTGCTAAAGCTCCTCAGTGTCAGGGATTTGCATCTGTCATTTGCTCGTTTAGTTTCATCATCATGGACTTTTAGTTTGCCTCTGATTATTTCCTGTTGTCTTTGTTCATGTTTCCCGCCATCATTAGTTACTATGGCATTTCATCTGATTGTCACACCTGTGTATTTAAGTTCTTCATTTCTCTGCCTTGATCGTTGGTTATTGTTTGTGTATCACACAGGTTATGTTACCTGTGGATTCTGAGTTTGATTAAATAGGTTTTATTTTTGATTTCATCTTTGTCTGATCTTCTTCTGTGGACTTTATGTGACTTTATGAGACTGTTACACTTAAGTCATATTTTTAGTGGAAAAGTTGTAGAAATGATCATTGTTTCTAAGGCCTGTCCACATGGAGACACATATTAGCCTTTCGTCCACACGGATCCTGCATTTTAGGAGCCTGAAACTGATATTTCTTAAAACTGGGTCCCAGAGTGGATAAATCTGAAACAGACACCCTTGCGTTTTCGTGTGTACAGCCAATCCATATATTTTGTGAAGCGGTGATGTCATCACACCACGTGCCACCCGGTAAAGACTAGAAGGAATACAGCTATGGGCACTGGACATGCGCACATCAATAGTGCGTCATTTAATTACTGTATTTGCATTATTGTAAGGGTAGGTTTAGGGTTGGGGTAGATGTAGGCGTTAATAAAACACAATCTGGTAAGTAGCAAATTTATTTATTGTTATTTTATCATGAGATTTTGCCTCACTTCCTACCATTTCTTTACCCCTCTAACCCTTCTAGAAGGGGTCTTCTCCGTTTTTAGTGTATTTCTGTGGCAGAATTACAGCACCACATACTGGTCTGGCATGTATACTACATTGTTTTGTGTGTACGCAGATATTTCTTGAGACAAGGGAAAAAAAGATTAGATAGGGAAAGCTCTGGCTTCGTGTGGCCTAAATGTGATGTAAACATACTGTCCTGTGTCTACAAATAAACAGAAAGAGACACAACTGAGTCAGTATGTGTGTCCTCTCTTTTGTGAGATAACGGTAAATAACACTTTATTTCTGTGTGACTAATGTGCAATATTGACTAATTAATTATGATCAATGTATCACTTAGGCCTATTAATGTAAAATTGTGGTAAAACATTGATGCTTGGGTTTTAAATCTTTAAGTAAACAACAAAAAATAAACATCCATTTGTTGGTGAAATGATGGGTTTGTGTGATGTTGTTCCAGAGAGGCGTGTTTGGGCTCGGTGCTACAGGTCCGAGGCTATTAGCATGGCCTGTTGAAAGCGCTGGCTCGCACTGGCCCGACAGTGGAAAAGCTGCTATTGATGTATTTTTTAGGTGATTGATAGGTGGTAGGTATTCTGGGTGGTTGCTAATAGGTTGTTGCTTACTGGCCGAAGTCAAATGAGCCCAGTCCCAAACCTCTAGATCCTAAATATGGTTTAAGTCCCTCAATTCAATTCTGTAGGATGTTTGGCTGTCTTTAATATTTGTATCCACTAGGTTCATTCTCAACCTTTTTGACTCAAAGGCTCCCCTTTTTTCCAAGATAATTTTAAAAGGCCCTCCTGTCTGAGCTGATAGTAAGTACCTCTGGTACTTCTGTTGTCATAAAATAAATAAAATCTTAAGCATATAATGTCAGATTAATGTTGTATATTTTCATTTTTACTGTTTTTGTTTAGTATTGTACGGAGCCCCACACATGACATACGGACAAAAATGTATATCGTGGCCACAAATTAAGAATTCATTCCCACTTATTAATTTGTTCCCTCGTAAATTAATTTGTTCCCACGTATATGGCCATGTTGAACTAATAGAGTGGTGCACATGTGACGTCACTTTGTAGGACAACCGGCAGATAGCATCACATTGGTTCCCTTTGGGAAAAAACAGGAGGATTTTTCCATAGGCTTTTGGATTATCACAAAAAACAAGCTCTTTGATCAACAAGAGTTTATGATACTTACACGTTTTGTCCATCAAGATAATTTTCACAGATGAACACAACATTTAAGATTTTTGAAGCCTAAATGCAGTCGACAGAAGTAAAAAGCTAAAGGTAGGCTATAAACGAACTACACCACGGTCCCGCAATTTCAAAGTCACCATCACAAAGCTTCAGAAAACTCTTTCAGTTTTTATTTAAAGACAATTGTCCAGAATGTTTGAGTTAGAATAGTTTATAAGAGCACAATTATAAGCGTAATGAGGCTGTAAAAGCAGACTGAGTTTACCTGTTCAGTGTGATGATGTTTAATCTCCCCGACTGCCTCGGTTGTCCTATTTAGCCACTTGTTAGCAACCACCTTTTTAAGACATGTAACCGCTTTATAAAATCTTGAGTGGGTAATACTGATGTATTTTATGTCAACCAATAAGTAAAATGTGCTGACGTATTGGTAAGTCGCGGGAACGAAATGTTCATTCATGGGCCCCAATTTACATATTTTTTCCCTGCATGCCATGTCATGCTCGTAGTGTTGTAATTAACATTCTGAATATAAATACATTTAAAACTTATTGAGTCCCCTAGGAAGTTTGCTGAGGCCCTCTAGTTGAGAACTAAATGCTCTAGGGGGAAAATTGACTGATTGTCTTGTTTTAGGGTAAATATGTTGCAAGATATCCACTGCTGTAAGTTGATTTTGGCATTTCATGAAACAACCAATATTTAAAAACAGAACAAATGTTTTATGTAGTAAGAACCTGCTTGTTCCGCCTAATACTTATTAATGTCATATATTGCTGTGCTAAACTCCCTTGAGCAACGCCTTTGACATTTCTCATTGTATATAACTGAATTTCCCATGGCAACAGTTCAAGACATTTTCCAGCTGTTCATTATACATCTGCTGATCTGTCCGTTCAACAGAGCAAACCGTCTGCATGTTTCTCATGAGTTTGCATGTTAGACAGTAAACTAACAGCTACTGTGCATCTGCAACTGGTTTATTCTTCTCATGCAGTCGATTTCCTGTATCAGCTGACGTCCGCCACCAGGGCACAATTTATCCTCAGGCTGGGAGAATCAAGCTAATGATTGCAAGAATGTAATTGCCACCCCTTATCACTTTAATCCTTTGCGAGGAGAAAGAGTGAGAGAACGAGAGAGAGAGAGAGAATTTATTGTGGAATTGAACAGTGTATGAACTGAGTGCACTGGAAGAGTAATGGAGGTGAAGAGATTGAGGATAGCAAGAGCAGCTGGATCAGTGGGGGAGAGAGTAAAAGGAGAGCGACAATGTACAAACATCGGTGTTCTTGTTAAGGAGGCATTTCCTTGAGTGCCTGCACACTCTGGCTCCCGACTGTTTATCCCACAAAGATAACAGCAAAGGAAGAGCAAAGTTCCACCAGCGTGCAGCCAGCACTCCAACTGCAGTCCCATTTGTCACAACTAATGTCTTAAGATGGCTTAGTTGGATTTGAGAGCCATGAAGGGGGATTGTGAGCCTGTTGGGACCTATTGGGTTATCTCTACACTGGAAATGCAGGCAGTCACGACACCAGATCCTTGCACCAGGCTGCAAGTGTGGGAAGAGCAACCGTGGTCGTAAATGTGCATGACAAGAGGAGATATTGGGGGGGAGGGAAGGGGACATATTGTAAGGGTTCTCTCCCTGGGAACATTCATCTTTGTAGTTGTGGTGTTATGACCAGTTCATCTCCTCAGAACATACATCATCCTCTCACCCACATCAACAACGTTCAATGCTTCCAGAGATGTAAAGCTCTGGTTCAGCTGAAGGTCTGTGCTCGCCAGGTGTGACGTGCTATTGCTCTATTACTCCAGGACGAGGTTAAAGCTACAGGTGAGTAACAATACCTTGAGTAATTAAGGTTGCAGGTGTGGAAGTAAAATAGAGGGTGATATGACTGCAAGGGACATGATAAAGCAAAGTGCCAATGAAGGCTGATAAATTCCCTTTTTTCTCTGATAAGTCATTTTGATGGCAACCACACTCTGACAGTGTGGTACAGTATATTAGACTAGATACAAGTGCCCCAGTTATGCTATCTTAAAGGTTCCTAATTTTGTTTTGAAGGTCTTTCTACAGCAGGTTTACATGCATCCAAGGTAAAAATAATAATAATAATAATTTTCTCATAATATGCATTTAATATCACAAATTTCTCAAAGATTCTCAGATTATTCATTCGAAGCAGTTCAACAATTCAGTCTCTCTAAACCCCTCCTTTCCGTTAGTGTACTTTGCTCTGATTGGTCAGATGTCCCAGACTGTTGTGAATGGTCTACCGCATACAAACGTTTGCCGAGCTCAAACGTGAACGACTGATAAAACATTACAGTTTGTAAACAAAAATCTTGATCCATCCTTAATTATTACTCCCAAGTAATAAGCAGATAATCTGCATTAATCAACACAATTTTAGGTAATAATGAGCCCACAGCTGATTAGCAGAACTATTTCAGTAAAAGAGTAATACCGTGAGTTAGCCGGAGACCTACCACTGCACTGGGTTTACACAACATAACACACACAACTACATATTCTGAACACTCAATAGTAAATATAAAAATCAATTATTAATCATACTTACGGGTTGTGATTCTGAGAAGCAAGTTGGTCCAAATAAACTGGGTACTGACTCATCTTTCATGAACAAGTGTTTTGCGAATCCCTCATTGAACTTGCTGATATTTACGAAGCAGTTGTTTGTAAAATGACGTGAACACAACAAAAGTTTGGAATTATACACCTGTGGTATCATTGTAAAAATGAATTTAACAGTTTATTCTTCACATCCTCATCCTTTGGAATTGAATTTGCTGTCACAGAGCAGAACACAGCATCTTCTCGACATGATGTAAACCACACAAACCAGCTACGGTGTTTGAGGGTGGGTCAAATAGGCATTGTTTATGGGCAGCCAATGAAGACCATAGGCAGGCATTATATAAATGTGTTACCATGTTACTCATTTAGGCGGTTCAGAGTCGATTTGTTCTTTTGGGAGACAATAACTTTATTTATCGTGCACTTATCGGGGCACTTCAAGGTGCGCACCTATGTAAAACTTGCTATCTTTCCCATGAGGATGTTGTGGGTGGTACCCAGGGTGATGCTAGGTGGTCGCTAGAGTGTTTCTAGGTGGTTGGTATGGTGTTATAGGTGCTAGGCCCAAGTCAAAAGCAAGTTCTTTTTTGATATTCTGGCTCCTAGATACAGCTAGGATCCCCTTTTCAGTCTAGGTGAGTCTCATTGTGCATACTTCATCACTGTTCTATGGCATTTTGGTAGTACTAGTAATATGAGTAATAACCCTGAAAAATGCAGGGATAGTGCACTCTGAGTACCTGGCTAGCTGCAACATATAGGTGTATTTGAAACATTACCTCTTTAAAATGCAAAATGGCAAAATCTGTTTAGAAAAAAAGCACTCTCTTTGGTACTCAACAGCATATAGTTTTCATGTGACATCACACCCTTGTAGGAAGAAGCTGCACGGAATATGAATGCAATGCAGAAAGTTTCATGTTAAGCGCTTTCCCTTTGAAAACCATCATAAAGAAAATGCAGTGCGCATATTCAGTGCTCATCTGCTTGCCTGTAGTATGCATCATCAATAAGGTGCATACTGCATTTGGTATTTTAATATCACTGTCTTAGTACATTGCAGTTTGTTCATATATCTTTGCTTTTCTTCTTTTGAGAGGTGATCTAAATATTTTTGGCATAAAACAGATGGAAAATTGACAGACCTGTGCTGCAGTCCTATGGATGTTTTACACCCCAGATCTCCACGCAAGTCAAGTGTTTGAAAACTATGAATAGGATTTTTTTCACCCTTTAACACACCTGGATGAAAACTGTACAATCACTTTGCAGTGTCTTTCCCTGATGGGTTAAAATCCCAAGTTATACCGTGGTCAGGGGTTTTGAGAAGTATAATCAATAACAATTCTGATGCTAGCTTTGCTAGCTAATTACACAGTACAACAATCTATAATATCCCAATACAAATGCTGCCTTTGTTTGTTGTATGCTAAAGATTGTTAGCAGCTTGCAGATGCCCGTACACACCCTTTTATGTTTCGTGTTTGACGTAAACGGTTATCATTCTCAGATTCGTATCGCATGTTCATTATTTCTCTTTCCCACTTTATGTTCACACACACATTTAAGTGCCAAATTGTGCATGTCTTGTTGTTTCAAAACATACGTAACTCTGCCCTCTTATCTAAAATTGTGAAATGATTAGCTGTTTGCAATATTTTATGGCTGGCTTAACCTCTGATGGTAAAGATTTGTGGTGATGTTTGCTGCACAAAGCTTTATTGTTTTGCTACCAAAAAAAATAAAAATAAAGATCTTTTCTTTTGATCAGAAGTTGTAACTTTTTCTACAACATGAGATTCTGAAATTTCTCAGAAAACATTTATGATAAAAATAAACTCTGCAGAGCTGGGAATGGCTGAAAATTGCAGGAGTCTACAACGTAGCAGTAACATAATTTATGGTTTTGTTTGAATTAATCTACAGACAGCCACTGAAGTTCACTTTGTTTCAAAGAGCTTCCCTCATCCTTGGATGTGCCCTGATCTGCTCTTTCCAGATCGGTCGCCTCTGATGGGCCATTCACTGTATTCAGCCTCTCCTTCCCGTATCTGACAATCTTGCTATTAGGAGAGGAACTGTGCCATTTAAAGGGTAACAGTAACACTGGTTCAGAAGTGTAGCACTGAGTGTTTGCTTTGGCCAGCTTTTTCAGTGCCTTCACCTAAGCTACTGAGAAAACGGGTAATGAGAGTTTAAGGTTAATGTGATGACGTAACACTACAACTTTACTTTTTATCTTTACCAGTGCATCCTGCTTCATTAAAAAGCAGTTTAGCTGAAACCATTATTAGTAATTAAAGATCTGGTGTTGTTCTACTTAAGATAACCACATTGAATATTGCTTATAGGAAAACTGTGTTTAGGAGTGCTTGACCTTCCAGTGACCTTTCCTAAAACAGTGAGCAATTGTTATCTAAAATGTAGGTGAACCTGTCTTGACTGCACTTATACCATGGAACAAGTCCATGCTCTCTTGCTCCTTCTGACGCAGATGTGAGCCAGATGTTTTGCCAAGAAGTTTCCCAATGCATCCAAGTACTCCTGGTTTAGAATCCCAGTCCCCCAGCTCATTGTAAGGGACTGATGTGGTTTCAAGGTCCAACTGAAATATCCTCTGGTTTGCCCTGTATCATCCAATCTTTGCCACTGTGTGAACTCATGGGATTCAAACTGAAAACAGAACCAAAGCTTAACAGTTTGTTTGTTCAAGTCATTCTAATGCACTTCTCTATTATTAACTGCAAGCTTTATAAATCTGATTAATTTCCCAAAACAGAAAGGCATACATACCAAAATTATTTGGATGCCTAAGCCACATTTAAGAAAGTATGAACTTCATTGTATGGATACCAAAATATAAAACAAAATAATGCTGGGCATGTTACTTCCCCATTATTCTTATTAGAGGTGCACCGCAATTGGTTTTCAGTGCTGCATTCCTAAATCACAGTATTCATTTCTTTCCCCAATCATGAATATGTGATTCTGTTATCAAGAGAGCACAAAACATCCATATAATGCTTCTCTGTTATGACTGATATCTCACCCCTCTATACACAAACATACACAAACTGAAACTTCCCTCCATCTTTGTTATAGTACTCCATAGGGAGTTCATGTTCCCTCTACCAACCCCTTGTTTACAGAAATCTTGTCCAGCAGCCCTGTGACCACTCGGAAAGAGCAAACCCACAGAAAAAAAATAATATATTATGCTAAGGCCATTGCCAAGAGTATAAGCCCAAAGAAGACCTCAACAAAAGGAACCACAGATCTACTGTCCATAAGAGTTCATGCAGAATTGGAGGTAGTGGATGAATGTACTTGCAGTAGTGGTGATACTCGGAGCACTGAAGAGGCCATTAGATGGGATAGTCCACACGCTACAGTACTTACCAGATCCCCCAACATACATTTTCAAACCCCCCTTTTAAGAATGTCACAGTTCACCTCCAACAACAACAATAGTTACAGAAAAATAATTGACTAGGGTTAAACATAGAGATCTTTTTTTACCTAAAGTCTGCTAGAGTATAGTCAACTGGGAATTGTCAAAAACAGACCATTTCACTGAATTGCCTTGTTTTTTGTTGCTCCATGAGAAAGTACAGGAGCTGTTGGATGCAGTCCATGAAGTTTGCAGTTCCACCTTACCACTGTGTGTCTCCCACGGAAAGGCGGGTGTTCTGGTCATGTGACAGGGTTTCTGGGGACTTTGTGTCTTCCCATGATGCTTGTGTTCCTTCGGTATGCCGCAGGGAATGGGGAGGCTGAGGGACTGGTTTCAGGAGGGGGCCTGAGAGACTGAGATAGACCGAGATAGCGAAAGAGGCACTGAGATGCAGGGAAAGGGGAACTTGAAGGGAAATGTGTAGGGGTGAACGAAGGAAAAAGGGTAAAGGACAGTCAGAGACTGAAAGAGAGAGGGACGTGCTTTGACGTCAACACAAGTTGACAATTGACAAAGTGAGGGAAGTTAACAGGGAGCGAGATAAAGATAAGTATATGGGGGTGGGGGTTATGGAGACATCTGCTTCTCATCTGGTATGGGAAAATCCCCCAAATCCGTGAGGATTAGGCTGGGATCCCTCGAATGAGGTTGCCCAGTCAGTCAGAGATTCTCAGATTGTTAATCAGGCCTAAAAGAGGATTTTAGTGTCTCTGCATTTAGTTTATATGCCAGAATAATAATAAACCAGATTTTCACATTATCTAAACTAATTGTGAGAATTAACTTACCGTTGCAAGAGTCGCTTTCACAATGCTATCTGGGTTGTTGCCATTGCTGCGGTTACTAATGTGTTATAGTTGGTTTCTAAGATTTTCTGGCCTGTTGCTTAAGTCAAGCCCAGTTCACCGGAGCCCACCGTTAGGTGTCATATTCTGGCTTTTGATATGGTCCCTCATTAAAAGTAAGTGCATGATATATTTTTACACATTTTACGGTTCACTATAGGCTAAATGCTAAAGTCTGATCACTTCTAAGAGTAATAGCAAACCTCTTCTCAACAAGTTTCTTGATTTAAGGTATCATGCCAAAGTACTTCTCCTGAAGGGTCACCTTCCTGCAGAGTTCAACAGCTGGAGCTAAAGGGATTGGGCAGGATTGGACAGCCCTGACTACAGGGATATTCAGTTCTGTTTCTGGAGGGCCACGACCCACAGAGTTTAGTTTTAACCCTAATCAAACACTTTGGCTATCAAAGACTGTAATGATCAAGTTTTCTGCGTTCCAATTGACAGGGTCCCTACAATTTGCTGCTCACTACTCGCTGAGCACAGGACATCTGGTGAAGTTCACTTCACGTGACAAAACGCATCCATTCAGAGCTCTCTGCAACTTCATCAAACATAGACGACACTTCATGCATATTAGAGGAGTTCAAGGTTTGATGCCATAATATATTTTTGTAAATACATATAATATAAATCACCATACATTCATGTAATATACATGGGTATACGATAAATCATTGTCTATTTATATAAATGTATTATTAATTTATTTAAAGGGGTCATGAACTGCGTTGTTTTGTTTTATGATGTTTCCTGGGGTGCACTTACAATGTTATAATGCTTTTTACATCAAAAATTTTCATAATTTTATAAATAAAAAGCATTTTCTACCCTAATTTTAAAATTTCTAGTTTTAAGGGGCGTGTCTGCTGTGAGACTTCAGTGTAAACGTCCACTGCTGTGATTGGCTAACGTCTTTCCATTTGAAATAGTATTACTCACTCTTTTAGCGCGTTTTTACTATTACAGCTCTTATGTTTAACTAATCGTGAAAAGTGTTGCATTACATTTAGATCTATGGCATTATATCAAAGTCCTCATGAAGTCAAAATTGACCCTATTTACTTAGCACATATTAAAGGTCTTGGTACTCACTTGCTACTTCCAGTTCACTGGGACTTTAAGATCGTGGCATGAAAGGTTGCAGAGATGATCATTGTAGCCAATCACACATGTTGAGTGCATGAAAGCAGTGATCTCATCATTGCAACTCAGTTTCTGTACACTAACGAATGCTTTCATCTTCACTAACAGTGCAAACGTGATATAGTTAAGAGTCACTGATAAATGCGTCACTGATATACTCTCTGTTTGATTGACAGCTGCAGTGATATTTTGTAATCCTCAACGGCATGTTTATTGCTCGGTAGCACGATCAGTTTATCTCCACAAGTCAGTTGGGTGTACATATTTATCTGTTGAGGTGGCGTTTTAGCATAAGATGACGTCAAGGGTCGACATATTCTGAGATTGAGCGTTTTCTGGGCCTGGTGTCAATAAAAGCTTTTCTTTGACTAACAAGGAAGTTTTCAGCTCCGAAACTTACAGGATATTCTTATATCACAATGAACTTTTATATATCAAAGGCTCAAGGGAAAATTGATTTTTCACCATGTTTATTTTTAGTCAAACTTTTTGTAGTACTATGGAGATGCGCTGTATCCACTATCGATCGGGGAACTAAACAGTTGATGGACCCCATTGACCATAATATTTTTTTCCCTACTATGGAGGTCTATGGGGTCCATCAACTGTTTAGTTCCCCATATTCTTCCAAATATCTTTGTCGTCTTTTTTGGTTACCGTCATTTTTCAAAATATCTTCTTTAGTGTTCAGCAGAACAAAGAAATTCATACAGGTTTGGAACAAATTGAGGGTGAGTAAATGATGAAAGAATTTTCATTTTTGGGTGAACTATCCCTTTAAGATGGCAGAATAGCTGGCTTGATTAGCTGGGTATGATATGTTTAGCCCTGGAACTGCTGGTCATGGCCCTCTAGGAACAGAATTGAAGATCCCTGGTGGTGTAAGGGATTAAGTCCCTAAGTCACAGCAAGCACCTCTAAAACGTGTCTAGTCACCTATTTGAGATTTTTCATAGCAGAGGTGTGTTGACTAATTTATTCATGTGGTGTAGAGATGGTTTAATGGTTATATTCTAAATAGGGACTACATTTTTACTAAAATAGCCACTTATTCCTTGAAAGTAATTTAGCAAGATGAATGCCAGCCCTCCCATCCACTTCTCTGTTATGCCTGCTTGATAAATGTGTTGTGTTGATTATCTCATAAACCCCACAGAAGTGCAACTTCTATGTTCTACATTCGGTTTTCCCTATAATCAGGAGGAGGCCCGGGATGTGTGTGGTTGTGTAATGATTTATGCCCTGGGGCATGTCCTGTTCCTCTGATAAGATGGCTGTCGTCCTTTATAATGAGTCTCGAACAGAGATGACTTCTGAGTCTCACCCGAGTGAGTCTAATACAGCTGGCTCAAAGCTGGATTGTCCAAAGCTGTGTAGCTTTTAGTGCGTTACAACAGAATGAGAGATACAGATACAAAGAGGAAAGATAAAGAAAATACAATGCAGATACCAATGCAGACAATGAAATCATGATCTTACTAATTTTATATTATTTTTTTTATTTTTATATATATATATATATATATAGCTTTGACATATTTAAATCTGCATATTTGTGATATTTTATAAAGGAAATCTTTTCCATAATCTTATTAAAAATAGGCTATGCTTCAGCTTCATTTTATTTTATTTTTAATTTGATCTAGAAATTAAATTAGAATAAGGCACTACAGGGCTGTTACCAATCAAATAATTTACACAACCAAAAAAATAATAATAATAATAATACAACTGCATTAAATAATGTTATGAGATTGTTTAAAATATGTTTGAATATACAAATAAGAAATGTTGGAAAGATGAAACTAAACCACCAGTAAATAAGATTCATGAAGACCACCAGATTCATTCAAACGGATGATTCATTCAGGAATGAGGCAGTCGTCTACGAATAGGTAATTGAATCTTTGATTCATTCAAAACGCTGAATGGTTCAGTAACACACTGAACCATTGAACAAATGCTGAATGGTTCAGTAACACACTGAACCATTGAACAAACGCTGAATGGTTCAGTAACACACTGAACCATTGAACAAACGCTGAATGGTTCAGTAACACACTGTTGCTGTGAGATGCGTTACGGTTCTGCTGTTTGGAACTTTTTTTACTGCTGAAATCTAACAAAAACAGTAAATATTGCATCTAAAATGTAAGTGGCTTAATGTTAATTGTTTATGGAACTGTCATTTTCAGTCGTGATGGTATTCAGGAAAACAGCACACTTGGTACTTGGCACACTTAACTGTAGGCTATCATATGTTGTTATAAATATAAATATAAAAACTCCACAATTTGTAACAAATTTTAACCGTGTATGTTGTGATTTCTCCTCGAGAGCTCAGCCTTGTTACCGTCAGTTCATTATACATTATATATTAAATGGGAAAATGGGAAATGGACTGTATTTATATAGCGCTTTAAACAGACCCATGGCCACCAAAGCACTTTACATATTGCCTCACGTTCACCCATTCATACACCGACGCCGGTGTCAGCCATGCAAAGCGCCATCCACCCATTGGGTGTCTTGCTCATGGACACCTCAACACTTGGTCAAGTGGAACCAGGGATGGAGCTACCAACCTTCCGGTTTGTAGCCAACCTACATGAACCAATGAGCCACTGCTGCCCCAGTGGCTTATATATTATTATCCACTATCGATTGCCAATTACACTAAATTAATGCAGAATCATTCTTGTATTTTGGTGATTCCCTAGTTAGTTTTTGATGGTTTTATCAGGATACTTGTACGTACGGCAAGTAAAATTCTCTTTCACTTGAGCCTTCAAAAAAAATCCACTTGTCCCGGACAAGCAGATAAGCGTTAATGTCGAGCCCTGTGTGTGTGTGTGTGTGTGTGTGTGTGTGTGTATACATATATATATATAAAAACTAATTTTGTCTTCTACAAGGAAGAACATTTGAATATTTTTGCCGTAGCATAGACAAATTTTTGCCTACAATTTAAGGATACAATTTATAAGATACATTTTTTTTTTTTTTTATCATTTAATCTATACACATTCCATCTCAATTTTTCAGCATGAGGCAGGAAAAGTGATACAAGTTGTACGTTTCAACAAATGCAAAGAGACTGAAGTTGAATAATCAGTTTGTACAACCAAACATTTGTAAGCACTGGGTCTCTAAGAGACAGGTCAGGCCTCTCCATTCTCACAATCCTGCTCGCGCCATCCTGGAGCTTCTCTGTTTATTTGTTTACACAATATGAGGGAACTGGTCATGGAAAGTCAAACATCACATTGAGGGCAATGTGACTGAGAAGTCCAACTGACATACATCGAGACATGGGCAGGCACAATCTGTGCAGTTATGAGTAGGGGAGAAAAGATTTAAACATGATGAAAGGTGTTCATGTTTTATAACCAAATATGTGTAGAACGTCCGACTCTGATGTTTTAAATCTGTAAGTCCGGCTTGCTAATGGGCAGAAAATTCACTCAATTTGTGTTCTGGATTTGTTTCTTGATACTAATAAGATCAAGTAGCGTACTCATTTCTGCATCAGTTCCAAAACCAAGCTTGCTTCACACATTCTGTTCCACAGAGTTGGTCTTTGACTATAGTTCCTGAAGGGTGTACGTCCATCTCGGGCCAGTCCTCTTCACCAGCCCTCTAGGACACACGGCACCAGACCAGTCCATTATGAGACAGGAGTAGAACAACAAACAGACAATATCAGAGGAAATCAAATCCGGTGTTTCAGCAAGTGCACAACAGCCCTGGAGCTCTCGTCTCCGTTAATAGCCATATCAGCCACAGTGAGGAGTTGCGCCGCTGCCAAATTCTCATCGTCCGGTTGCGCTGTGTATTGTTTTAAGATATTAACTTTCCGAAGCACTAAACCCATCATCCTGTTCCTTTAGCGTTCCATTTTCCCTCAGACCCACGACAGACCGCCACCTCCCCTGTTCATGTTCTACAACTGGAGGCAGTGGTAATAACTATTTAGGTAGTTGTCTTTCCCCACACAAAAATAAACTTGAAGAAATAATTTTGCTTGGCAGCGGTTCATATAAACACAACTCCAGCGGATGGATTTCACCTTGCATTCGCCTCTGGCATGTCCTACTTTAAACTCTTGTAACGGGATACGCTGAGGATCTCAGCCTGACAACCCTCCCTTGACCTTACATTGTGTTGATAAAGATTAACCGAAGTGTTTGTGTAATAATTAGACCTACTTCCTGTGAAGGGAGATTCTGTGGATTGGATTTCTGTGGGTTTCGTCACTTTATGCAGAAGAAAAATTATATCTTTAAGGCTTAAAGCATAAATTGTAGTATGACAAAGTAAAACTATGACTAGTTATATTATGGGTTAAACAAAAAAAGATTTTCAAAAACACTTTATTTTAAGGTGACGTAGTTACACGTTATTAAAAGTATTTACTATAGTAATAACAGTCAATTATGCATAATTATAAGCAAATGATGCTAAACCAAACCCTAACTATAACTCTATAGTAAGTACTTGTAGTTGATTAATATTACTCAGTACTTATTTGCGTTGGTACAATAGCTACATTACCTTAAAAAAATTTAACCATAATGTCGACTCATCCCTCAGTTTACTTGCATTCACTTTTTGCATGTCAAGTCAAGTCATCTTTATTTATATAGCACTTTTTACAATGCAGATTGTTTCAAAGCAGCTTCACAGTGTTAACAGGAAAATAATGCAACAGAATCTGATTCGGCTGTACAGTCGCTCTGGAGAAAACGGTGATGTCATCCTGCTCAGTTCAGTTATCACATAGTGACAATGTGCGCAGATCAGTAATTTAGTTGATAGTTCATTTAGTTTAGTAATTACATTTATTTGGATATTTAGTTGAAAATTTTGTGTCCCCAACTGAGCAAGCCAAGCCAAAGGCGTAATGTGGTATAATGGGTCAAAATCAAAAATAGGAGCTTCACTTTTCTGGTTTTAAACCCTGTAAATTGTAAACCCAGAGAGTGTGCATGTGTTTGTGTGTGTGTGTGTGTGTGTGTGTGTGTGTGTGTGTGTGTGGTCCTGGTAAACTTTGTTATGGGGACAAAATGTCCCCACAAATATGGCAATATCCGAAATCCTTGACCTTGTTGGGACATTTTTTGGTCCCCATGAGGAAACCAGCTTATAGTTCATACTAAATGATGTTTTTTTGAAAATGTAAAACTGCAGAAAGTTTTCTGTGACATGTAGGCTTAGATTAGAGGATAGAATATACAGCTTGTACAGTATAAAATCATTATGTCTATGGAAATTCCCCCAAAAAACATGAAATCACAATGTGTGTGTGTGTGTGTGTGTGTGTGTGTGTGTGTGTGTGTGTGTGTGTGTGTGTGTGTGTGTGTGTGTGTGTTTATAAAGCATAGAAACCTTTTAAAACGCTTACATTTCACCCCAGGGAAAAATAAACTTATTAGTAGAGAGAAGACATATTGTTGTACTGCAATAATAAACAGTGCTGCACCAGCAGAGCAGAAGTCTTAAAGACCACAATGTTATTGTATGACTCTTGCATTTGCTAATGTCATTCAAAACAAATACAATTAAGCTGCTGTCCTGCGGCATCAGTGCATGTGTGGGAATAGTAGTCCTTGACAAATTAAAGTTTCTAAATTGTGCAGATATGTTGATTCACATTTTCTATATGAATGATCTTTCATTTAAGGATATTTTCATCACTCAATCATGTTGTTCTAAACTTGTATGTTTCTTTATTTTGTGGAATACAAAAGAAGATATTTAGAAACATGTCTCTTTTTCATACAATGAAAATCACTTTTAATCAGTGTTGATCGAAGTTTGAACCCTGATATTCTTCCAAATATCTACATTTGTGTTCGCTTGAGAAAAAGAACTGCATACAGGCTGACATGAGTAAATGATGACAGAGATAAGCAATAACACAAAGTAAACACTCAGTATGCAGGAGCAGAACAACCGCTTAACACAGATGTAAGAACTGACAAGGAACTTACCTAAACTGGCATTATAGATACAGAGACTAAGGTTACGTTTACATGACAACAGTGTAGTTTTTGTTTTGCGTTTTCCGCGTACAGGCGAGTACGTTGTCAAAACGCTCCCCGTTCACTTTGTAAAGAAACACTACTCGCCTATAGACTGAACATGTAATACGCATTCACATGACATCGCTGTTTTCACAAATTCGTGTTTTTGTAGTTTACGTGAAGACGATAACGGTATAATTTTCAAAAACTTGCACTTTTGCAAAAGTTTGCATTTTCAGGCCCCCAAAACGCTGCTGTCATGTAAATGATCAGCCAAAATGCATAAAAAGTTTTATATTTTTAGTTGAAAATGGTGTTGTGTAAATGCCCCCTATATGAGTTAACAAGGGGCAGGTGGAAACAATAGGTTGCTATGGTAACAAACAGGCACACACTGGGAACTAAACATGAATTCAGAGATGTATACTACTACTCTTACTGTTTTCATCATATCTTTCTATGGCAAAAATAGTAAGTAGTATGTTAGTATGCAGTATCGAATTCAGCATAGGTCAACTAAGATAGACAGGAAATAAACACAGGAACCAGGAACACTGAGAACATAGAACTAAGCTAGAATCAAAATAGGAGTACCAAAACAGAACATAAACCTGACACATATGGGACCCTATTTTAACAATCTGAGTGCATGGTCTGAAGCGCATGGCGCTAGTGCACTTAGGACGTGTCCGAATCCACTTTTGCTAATTTAACGACGGAAAAAAAAACGGTCGGCGTGCCAGGTGCATGGTCCTAAAGGGTTGTACCTAGTCTCTTAATGAGTCATGGGTGTGTTTTGGGCGTAACGTGCAATAAACCAATCAGAGTCTCATCTCCCATTCCCTTTAAAAGCCAGTTGTGCTTGCACCATGGCGGATTCGCTATTTACATGGAGGAATTTGTGAGTGGAAAGACTGAACGCTTCTCCAGAGAGGAATCCTTTTTATTTAAAATATTTAAAAATGTTTTGTGTGCTGCTGCATCTCTGTGTGTGTAATAAGCAGAGTGTACATGTTTTGTGCACCGCCTATAACTAACACGCCTGTTAAATAACACAAAAAATACTGCGCTGTTGACTTTAGACCAGGCTTTTTTGTTGGTCAATGGCACAGTCATTTTCAGTTGCCTCAGAATAGCAACACACCAACAATGCCCCTGAATACACCTCATTTTCAGACCAGCACGCCCATGAGTGTACAGATGGGCGCGAGTGCATTTGCTACTTAAACAACGTGGCACTGGATGGGAAAATGATAACTGAAATGAAATCATCGGCCTGAAACTAGCAAAAAACACTTGCATCGGGTGTATGATAGGGCCCATGGTAATTTTTGCTATTAAAAGATAGTTGATATTACCGTCATCTTTGACTCATAATAACACCTAGCACTGAGAATTTAGCTTTGCATAAAAGCAACATTTTTCAACTACAGATGCCAGAAAAGCTCTATCCAGAATGAGCCATGATTAATTTATTGAACAAATGAAAGTGTCTAAGTAGTATTTTACCTAAATGTGATGTCAAAGTACCATGAACCATCAATTATTTTAAAATTCAATTGTTTCTATTTTTATAGTACTTTAATAATATTTTAAGCAGAAGTAAATGTATACCAGCATTCAAACATTTGTGATCGGTGTGAATGTTTACCAATGGCTGCATTTATTTTATCAAAAATAGTTATATTGTGAAATATTATTGCAATTTAAAACAACTGTTTTCTATTTTAATGTATTTTAAAATGTAATTTATTCCTGTGACGGCAAAGCTAAATTTTCAGCATCTTTAGTGTCACATGTTATATGTCTAGTCTGTTTCAGTTGTGTTTTTGGTTCTGTCACATGTTCCTTTGTTCCAGTTTTCCCGCCACTCCCTCATCATGGTCATTAGCAGTTCATTCCATCACCTGTGTCCAGTTAATTAGTAATGTCTAGCACCTGTATCTTGTCAATTACCTTGTTTGCCTCTGTGTATTTAGTTCTCAGTGGTCCCTCAGTGTTTGTTGGTTCCTGTTACTGTAAACTGATGTTTTAACTGCATGGTTCCTGAGGTTGTCATTAAAAGTTCCTGTTCTGAGTTCTCCTTCGTGAGTTTGATCAACACTAAGTTTGTAACAGAAGAACAAGTTTGCAGCATTTTCTCCTCCTGTTTTATTTGAGTTTTTTTTCCCGTTTCTTCCCTATGGCCCTTCCCGAAGTTCAGCTTCTCTGCCTGGAGCAGGGAGACCGTCCACTGGAAGCACACACTCAGGACTTTCTACAGCTTACGTGCCTAACAAGTTTCCCGGACCGCTGAGGAGGACAGCGGTACCGGTCCCACTCCACCACTGCCAGAGACCAGCCATCCACCACCCACCACGACCGGCACGACGGAGTTGCCTGTGCCCACCGCAGACCGTGGAGACTGGCCTGCTGTGATTGAGCTCAAACCCAGGCAGAGGTTGAGAGGAGTCATCGCCCCGGAGCCTGGACCACAGCGAGGGTCTGACCAGGTGCGTGAGCCGTCAACATTGTGCGTTGAGGAGGTGGTACCACCCCGCCCTGCCCACCACCCCGCCGCGGTGGAAGTAACGAGGACCTCTGGTGGTTACCTCGAGGAACTACGGGACATTTTCAAGGAGGATCTTATTGACTTTATTGGTTTTTTTTTTTTTTTTTTTTTTTTTTTGGCGAGGCTATCCCTAGTCCCCCTGTATCTCCTGTGCTTACTGTATTCCCGGTCTCTCCAGCGCGCCATGTTTCTTCAAAACTAACACCCAGCCTCCCTCTCCCACCTCCTCAGTCAGCCAGTTCCTCAGCCCTGCCTACACTGCTGTCCTTCATCCCCTCTGCTCCTCCCGCATGCAGTGTGGACTCACCTCGGGTCTTCTGTCCAGCAGTTTCGTCTGACTCTGAGGAGTCCCTGTCGTCACCGCCAGCCTCTTCGCCCTACACTCCACCGTGGCCTGTCGACACTTCGGCTACGCCATGGCTCCTCCCTCGGCTCTACCAGACACCTTCGGCCATACGGCTTCTCCGGGCTCCCTCGTCTCTTGCGCCGCCTTGGTCAGTCGTTGACCTGCCTACACCTTCGGTTTTGTCTGGCTCCACCTTCCCCTCAGCTTCGCCTTCATCCTCGCTCGCACTGGCTCACCTTCTGTCCTGTGGTGTTCCAACTCCACCTCGGATGCTCGTCGCCGCGGCTTCGCCTCGGTCTCCTGGGCCCCCGGTTTCACGTGGGCTCATCGACCTGGCAGCTCCTCCAGTGGCTCCATCGCTGGCGGCTTCGTCATTGGTCGTCCCCAGGGTGTCATCTGCCTCCAAGTTGACTCCTCCATGGTTCCTCCCACCGTCGACTCCGCCCTGGGGCCTCGTCCTGGCTGGTCTCTGTGCCATCTGGCTCCTGCTCCAGGCTCCTCCCTCCTTCCACGCCCCCATGGACTGTTCGTTCCTTTGGACTTTGTTTTTCCTGTTTGTGTCCACACCCTCCTCCAGAGCCCCCACCCTCCCTCATTTGTTCCTTTTACAGCACGAGGACGTGTCTACTCGAAGGGGGCATAATGTTACATATCTAGTCTGTTTCAGTTTTTGGTTTTGCCACATGTTCCAGTTTTCCCGCCACTCCCTCATCATGGTCATTAGTAGTTAATTCCATCACCTGTGTCCAGTTAATTAGTAATGTCTAGCACCTGTCTTGTCAATTACCTTGTTTGTCTCTGTGTATTTAGTTCTCAGTGTTTGTCGGTTCTCATTCCTGTAAACTGGTGTTTTAACTGCAGGTTTCCTGAGTTTGTCATTAAAAGTTCCGAGTTCTCCTTCGTGAGTTTGATCAACACCAAGTTTGTAACACATGATCCTTCAGAAATCATAATTTGCTGCTCAAGAAACATTTCTTATCAATGTAGAAAACAGTAGTACTGTTTATTTGTGGAAACTGTGACAGTTTTTGTCAGGATTCTCTGACTAAAAGTTCAAAAGAACATTTAAAATGTTAATCTTTTGTAACATTACAAATGTCGGTAACGTTATTTTAAGGTGTCATTATTACAGTGTAACTATATAAGTTCTGAGTAATATTAACGACACTTAATATGGGTTTAGGGTAGGATGAGGGTTAGTTTCATGTAACTATGCATAATTTACTGCTGTTATTAAGGTAACACATGTAACAAGGACACTGTAAAATAGTGTTACCCAAATGTCTTTACATTTTGATGAATGTGTCCTTGCTGAATACAATAATTTTATAAAATGAGTATAAAATTTGACCATATGAGTCTAGATCCTCCTTTCCTTAATGAGACACATACAGTATGCAATATACAGTATGTATCTCATAGAAGAAACCTGGCTTTTTTTTTTTTTTTTTCATTAAAGCTGCTTTTAGGGAAATGACAAGGTGTCAAGAACAGTGGCAAATGATTTACAAGCACCTGATAGATGTTCCGATTGGCAATTGTTTATGTAAACTAATCCAATGTGACGCATCATTGTCAGACAATAACAGCACGTCAGACACTTTGCACGTGTTAAGGGGAACTTCCTAAATAAACACAAAAATCCCAAGACCACAATAGAGCAGAATGCCTGAGGAAACTGCTCAACACCTGTCGGCCTTTGAGACGTGAGGAACGGTCACCTCAGTCTTGTAAATAGGAAGTGATACACGGAAAAGCACAAAACTATTGCCGTAATATCAAAGCCATTTTTAGCAACAATGCAGAGGGGATGGAGGCTAGGCCACTTCCAGAGCTGCCCAATCTCCTATTTGTGCTTTTGTTGGAAACAGCAGGTGGAGGGATGGAGTGCAGACGTGTACATGACCGAGGCCGGTCAATTGCAGGAAGTTGATTCATGTAATATCCGGATGAGGTGCTGGCCAGATGGTCTACGGTAATGACAATCTCCAAAACACATTGTGGTAATGGAGATTGCCGAATACCTTTAAGCTTCATGAAATCCGGTAATTTCATTCCAATGTTTATCATGTCGACTCAGATTAGTGTTCCCATGTGTAAAATGAACCTTCCTCAGAGGAAATCAGACCTTCTAAACAATGATGAATGGATAACTTTAATGTAGATCGTGTATTCCCTCTTTACAATCTGGGAAAATGAAGGTCCAAGGGGAATATACAGTCAGCCCATTACGCTGAGATCACCCTTAAAACACTTCTGATAATAACAGCAATGTGAAAGCCGATGTTTGTGAAGCTGTATCTGATAGACTGTCCCTGATTGTTGTCTCTTCATATTGCAAATACATGTTATATAGGCCAGTATTCCTAGTTTTTCTAGACTGTGGTTCTTTTAATTTCAATATCATACAAAAGTTCCTTAAAATAAAGAACATAAGTCCAACAATATGCAAAAATATTAAAATTGACTATCAAAATGGTCAAATTTCCTTGGTACCATGTTCAAACATTCATTTCAGCAGTGCTTATAATAAAAAAGGAAACCTTTTACGGAAATTTATTCATTATTGATTATCAATGCTCGCCTTTCTTTTAAGAAGACAAATACCTTCATTTCCCCGCAGGGATCTCTGTACTGAAAGTTAATGTAATGTGGCTTTCTTGAGTCTTGTCTGCGGTTTTACACCACCCTGTATTGCATCATTGGGTATCTTATTGATTCTTCCAGTAAAAAAAAAATCTGCTAACACTGAAATCTGCAATGAGTTCCAGTCCAGACAGACACATTCACATGTATTCACATAGTTTTTTTCCATGGGTACCTTTGCCGATCTTCACAAGAAATGCATGTTTACTATAAACACATTTCTTATACGGATTGTACTACCAACATGTTTCAAAACAAGCATATCATGAGAGTAATGATGAGCACAAACAGGCATACTTCACCCAAAAGTCCTCAAAGCTAAAGTAACTCATATATTAACTCATATAGCGTTAGTCACTGCATCGTCATCAGAGAGAAGTGCGGTGGCAGAATCCAGTCGAACTACAGCAGTTGACCAGCCTCCTAAATAGTTTAAATGGGTTAATGCAAGTTTACACAAATGGCAGCATCATATCACGAGAATGATTCTTCTGATTTTATTACATTCAGCGATAGATAATGTATGGTGCATTTGTGGTATCAGTGCCGCTTGTAGTTGAGGCCCGCACTGCCTTACTGTTTGTGAGAAACTTTCATGGAGAAATAAAATGAGCGTAGCGGCAAACGTAAAGAAATTCACAGAAGAAACATGCTGAGGTAAAAATGAAACATGTTTAGTTAATTTCTAATATAAGCCTATAGTTAAATAATATACCAAGGGAGCTATTCTGCTGAGTATTTTCACGAGTTCACATTACATTGATTTAAGTTCAACATACAAGTAGTAAAGTGACTTACGTTTTAGACACAATATTGACTGTTTTGATCAGTTTCACCAACAAAAATAGTTCCAAACAAAGATGTTCCGTAGAAGTAAGCTATTGTGCGTTCTCCAAGCAACACTGCGCGTTTTGTTTTGTTTTGTTATTGCGCTTTGAACCAGTGGTTGAAATTAAGAGACTTACCGCCACCTACTGGTGGTGTAGTGTATTTATAAGTATGCGTTTAAACATTTCTTATTTGTATAGGCCTATTCAATTTTTTTCTCATAACATTATTTTTTTGCAGTTGTAATTTTGCACTGTAAATTATTTATTGCACTGTTAATTTGATTGGTAACAGCACTATAGTACATATGATTTGATGAATATTTTTTTTAAGCTGATGGAAATATTACTTCAGAATAAATTGTTAATACCAACAAAAAGCTTGGTGATGCAATACTTTGTGGGGATAAACTGGGCTTTTATTGTATAGTGGACATCAAAGAAACAACAGAATACTATTTTACTTTATGCAATATGTGTGTAAAATAAGTGTACTAATGGGAGTAGTAATTGGCATCATTTTCATTACAATATCTAATATTTCATGGGAATATTAATATATAATTTATTTTCCTGTTCACTCGTTGTGTCTTCCAAAATGCCTGTTTTACATGCTTTAAGTGCTTTTAAGCTGCTCTGATGTCCACTACAGTGGACATATGAAATCTAGGTCCTGTTTAATAACATAAGTTTAGTAAGTCATATTCTGATTTTGAAACCCCATAACGATTTCCGAGATATTGATTTACAACAAACTATTTGAAAATGATTCCAATTTAAATGATAATTGCAAAATATAATCATATTTCCATACATAGAACTGAACTCTAAAACATCTGAAGTTATGGCTAACATTCTCATACAGAATGTAAGATTTGATCATTCAGTCAGTGCCAGTCATATTTAGAAACAGAAGAGGGAGTGGTCATTATAAAACCTCCAAAATAGTATCTCTGAAAATCCCTGAATGTGCTTTTTACAGGACACCCAGACTTAAAACTGTGTAAATCACTAAAACATAATATCCACTACAGTTAACAAAATGCTATGCTTGGGTCTCAGGGGATATTTTGTTTTCTTTTGCATTAAATGCATTAATTATTACATATATGTTCCATCACAGGTTTGGTCTTAAATTTCACACAAGGTGGTATTAAAAGGTCTTAAAAGTCTTAAATTTAGCTTGTTCATATCTGTATACACCCTGTATAAACCTTTCCTTTTTACACATTACCTTTCCTCAACTCTTAGCAGTGAGTCTAATAAAAGTGTAGATACACAAAGAAACATATCTTTAGCTCCATCTTCATTGAAAGCATCCTATGCCGAAATGATTACATTTGATTAAATAATTGCTTATGCTTAACCCTTTCATACATGAATTGTGACCACCTCAATCAGGATTTTTTCCTATGAGTTTTTATTGCTCTTAGGGAATGAAAAACAAGATTTGTTTAAAAACACATTTTATTCAAGAGATTTTGAGATGCCCACTTGAGTGCACAGTATGCATTTTTGTTTTTACTGAAGAGAAACTGTATTAAACATAAGACAGTAATAGCAGAGACAGTAAATATATAAAATGATATGAAAAAATATAAATTATATATATACAGCTTCAATGATTGCAAATGCAATTGAGTTTGTTCCAGTATATACAGTAATCAGATTACTTTTTGATGTAATGAGTAAAGAAGCATAATACAAGTAATGTGCATTATGTAATCAGATTACTTCTTGACGTAATGAGTAAAGAAGCATTACAAGTAATGTGCATTATGTAATCAGATTACTTCTTGATGTAATGAGTAAAGAAACGCATTACAAGTAATGTGCATTATGTAATCAGATTACTTTTTGATGTAATGAGTAAAGAAACGCATAATACAAGTAATGTGCATTATGTAATCAGATTACTTTTTGATGTAATGAGTAAAGAAACGCATTACAAGTAACATGCATTATGTAATCAGATTACTTTTGATGTAATGAGTAAAGTAATGCATTAAAAGTAATGTGCATTATGTAATCAGATTACTTTTTGATGTAATGAGTAAAGAAATGAATTACAAGTAATGTGCATTATGTAATCAGATTACTTTTTGATGTAATGAGTAAAGAAATTAATTACAAGTAATGTGCATTATGTAATCAGATTACTTTTTGATGTAATGAGTAAAGTAACGCATTACAAGTAATGTGCATTATGTAATCAGATTACTTTTTGATGTAATGAGTAAAGAAACGCATTACAAGTAACGTGCATTATGTAATCAGATTACTTTTGATGTAATGAGTAAAGTAATGCATTAAAAGTAATGTGCATTATGTAATCAGATTACTTTTTGATGTAATGAGTAAAGTAATGCATTATGTAATCAGATTACTTTTTGATGTAATGAGTAAAGTAATGCATTACAAGTAATGTGCATTATGTAATCAGATTACTTTTGATGTAATGAATAAAGAAACACAATACAAGTAATGTGCATTATGTAATCAGATTACTTTTGATGTAATGAGTAAAGTAATGCATTATGTAATCAGATTACTTTTTGATGTAATGAGTAAAGTAATGCATTAAAAGTAATGTGCATTATGTAATCAGATTACTTTTGATGTAATGAGTAAAGTAATGCATTATGTAATCAGATTACTTTTTGATGTAATGAGTAAAGAAATTAATTACAAGTAATGTGCATTATGTAATCAGATTACTTCTTGATGTAATGAGTAAAGAAACGCATTACAAGTAACATGCATTATGTAATCAGATTACTTTTTGATGTAATGAGTAAAGTAATGCATTAAAAGTAATGTGCATTATGTAATCAGATTACTTTTTGATGTAATGAGTAAAGAAATTAATTACAAGTAATGTACATTATGTAATCAGATTTTTTTATGTAATGAGTAAAGTAATGCATTATGTAATCAGATTACTTTTGATGTAATGAGTAAAGAAACGCATTACAAGTAACATGCATTATGTAATCAGATTACTTTTTGATGTAATGAGTAATGCGTTAAAAGTATTGTGCATTATGTAATCAGATTACTTTTTGATGTAATGAGTAAAGAAATTAATTACAAGTAATGTACATTATGTAATCAGATTTTTTTATGTAATGAGTAAAGTAATGCATTATGTAATCAGATTACTTTTGATGTAATGAGTAAAGTAACGCATTACAAGTAATGTGCATTATGTAATCAGATTACTTTTTGATGTAATGAGTAAAGTAATGCATTACGTAATTAGATTACTTTTTGATGTTATGAGTAAAGAAACGCATTACAAGTAACATGCATTACGTAATCAGATTACTTTTTGATGTAATGAGTAAAGTAATGCATTATGTAATCAGATTACTTTTTGATGTTATGAGAAAAGTAACGCATTACAAGTAATGTGCATTAAGTAATCAGATGACTTTTGATTACATTACATATCAGATACATTTGAGTGTGTTGAAAGTTGTTACAATGCTTCTCTGTGCGTTCGCTCGGCAGCTACTATGAGACACTTGTTCCACACTGCAGTAAGTGAGATTGATATTAGGCATGGTAAAACATGGTACTTGCGGTAAATCAAGAAAACAAGATTTTAACAATAAGACTGTGTTGAGCAATATAACAATGATTCGTTTTCTGTCGATGAATGTCTCCAAACAGTTGCTCACCTGTCTAATAAAACACAATATATTAAAGCGTCTTTGGTGTTTCTATGGTTTTCTTTGAAATCTAGAGTAACACGGGTGTGATGTCATTGATAGGCAACATGGACACGGTCCGTGTCCTAGTTAGATTTGGTTATTTCTCTGGATTTAAATATTTTGGGAAGCATTTGGGATCATGTAAGTACACAAGTCAACAAAATATATAAATATGTTCTAGTGGTTTTTGGATATTTTAATCCAAAAATCTTTAATATTTTGTCTTTAAAGAATAGGCAAATCATATATGATTATAATATTTATAAGTATGTATTTATTTGGTTATACACATCCTTAAAACACCCTATTCCATTGTGGCAGCAAATTTTGAACCGGACAGGCACCACTCAGATTTCCTCTATATTTCCCTTTTTAAAAGATAATGTTCATGTTAAGATATACTAAATAACATGATTAGTTCAAAAGGTCTTTTCCAGGCTGAAAGCTCACTGACTTCCTCCATTTGGTTGGTGCCAAAGAGCAAGTGCTGTGAGAATGGGTAATCTGAGGCAGCGGAACTCACACTGTTTGCTGACACCATCTACCAAAGCGTGCTCTTTACAATAGCACATAGAGGCCCTGTCAGTCAACATGGCGTGAAGAATGCAGTGAAACTGAAGAATCTCCAGCCTGTGCATTCCTACACTACTGCAAACACCACATACTTGTATATAAACGTTGTGTGAGTAAGGAAAGAATCCTTACAGCTCACCCCATTACCCTAAACCACACACAAATAGGCATGCAAACACAGTGGCAGAATATGGAACGGTACATCTTCATGCATCGTCTGATTTATTGTAATAATACAGTCTCAAATGTCTTCTTATGAGTGCTTTACTATTGGTAGGCTACTTTTATAATAATACAGTGCACTCGGCGAAGGATTTTGTTTGTTTCTCAGGGTGTCTATTCTGAGCTTGTGCTTTTTCTGATCTGACTGGCTCTGGACCCCGTACTGCTTTACTCAGAATACTAGATGAATTCAGAGACTTGTGACTGCTCAAACTATTGCTGAATGGACCAACATCAACATACATACTTTAAAGTTTATGTATTGTCTTAGGACACGATAACACAGTTTACAAGCCTTTAGAAAACATTGACGTTGCATTTAAACCACCATAGCTTAGTAACTTAGATCTTTACTCATGACAAATCTGTGCGTCTGCCCTCTTTATATGCTTTTGTGTTTTTTATTTATAACAACATGAATTCAAGTATTGAAAGTGTGGAATATCAGTGCCTTTATTGAAGGAACAAGTTTGTCAAAAGTGCTTTATGGCTGGAGAGAATAGGAAACATGGAGGATGTTAGTGACTTTTTGTGCAATGCATGCTCCTTTAATTGCATTTACATTTACGCATTTGGCAGACGCTTTTATCCAAAGCAACTCACATTGCATTCAAGGTACGCATTTTTACATTTTATCAGTTCTTGCTTTCCCTGGGAATCAAACCCATGACCTTGGCGTTGCACCACGCTCTTATTGTTTGAGCTACAGGAAAGCGAATTATTTAAAACATGTATAATATATAACAAACAGTTACAGATATACATAAATGGATATGACTGAAACTGTGGAGCTAACAAGATATGGTAACACTTTATTTTACAGTGCTACATATGTTACATGTACCGGCTATATAGTAACAATAAATTATGCATAATTACAAGCGACTAACCCTAAAACAAACCCTAACCCTATAGTAATTACATGTAGTTATTAATATTGCTCAGTACTTAAATTACACCGTAACAAGGGCTCCTTAGGGTTACACTTTGTTTTAAGGTGTCATACTAAAGTGTAACCCAAGATAACTGTATTTAAAAATATATATTATAATAATTAACTACCATTCACAACTGAAAATGATAAAGTTATTCTGATGGCATGTGAAACATATTTACTGTTAACTTACTGTGTATTTAATGATGTTTTACTCTCTTAAAATTGAGAATAGTTAACATTGTTTTGAGGTATAGTCATTTTAAAATCGTAATGATGCATTTTGTGGATAACACTTTACTTTGCAACTTTAGTTACTGTGCATGAGCTATAACAATAAACAATGCTTCTACAGCATTTCTACAGCAACATGAATTTAAACTTTTATTATAACATTAACAATGATTAATACAGTAAGTGCTGTATTACTTGTAGGTTAATGTTAGTTTAATGCATTAACTAATGTTACAAATGAGACCTTATTTATTATTTGTGTATATTGAAACTAGTAATATATCATTATAGATTTTAAAATAATTGTGAAAGTTTAAAACACTGGAAGAATATGCTTAAAATGTTACCACAGAGGTATCCTAACATCTAAACTATAACAGGCAAAATAAATAAATAAATAAATAAATAAAAAATAAATAAATAAATAAATTAACTTCCTGAATCAATCCTTTATTTGATTAGATCAGGTAGAATCTCTTTAACATAATAATTGCATGTGACCACTTTTTACAGTGCATGTTTTGCAGTTACTGATTTAGTATAGAAAGTGAAATAAAGTGTGAGCTGTGAGTTCATGGAGGGGAGGGCAGTGGGAGGACAGTATGAACATGAGCAAGGCTTCAGGAGGAGGAGGAGATTTAAATGAACTTGTTGAAAGGTAGTCAGGGCGCTCATGTGGAAGTGTGCCACTCTATTTGGGAAATGCGCGAGCAGGAATCTTGCACTGGGAAACAGACGCTGGATTTCCAGTGGCGCGTGAGGACGATTAATACCTGCCAACTATAATTAAAAACACGGGTTACTCTACTGGGACCCATTTTAAACATTTTACCACAGATATTCGCGCCGAGGCGATCTACATTGGATGCAATTAAGTGACGTACCAGCACAGATTTTTTTTATGAAACCAAAAAGATTAAAATATATATATTTGGCGAGTTTTACTGATTGTTTCATTTTATTTTGGACGCTTTGAGAACGCAATCACTTTACTGCTGACGAGGAAGGCACGAGCTGGCCATCCAGAACCGTTTGTGGAATATATGTTGAAAATCCATAGTGACATTACTATTTGAATTGGACTACTGTTTGGATTTTTCTACGACGGGACCCGTCCTGGCATTCGAGATGAGTTATTTGACGTTACTGTTACAAATAGTTGCTGCGGTCCAGTTGAACATTTTACCTGCACAGGTGAGCATATGGGCCTTTTTTCTTTTTCTTTTTTTCTTTTCTTATTTTTTACAGTTAACTTGCATAAATTATAAACCATATTGGATAAAAAAGAAAAAGAAAAACGTGAATAAGAACGTGTCCATTTTGAATGGCCATTAAAGGGATAGTTCACCCAAAAATGAAAATTTGATGTATATCTGCTTACCCCCAGGGCATCAAAGATATAGGTGACTTTGTTTCTTCAGTAGAACACAAATGAAGATTTTTAACTCCAACCGTTGCACTGTGCCAGTCGTATAGTGCATGTCAATGGGGTCAAATTCTATGAGAGTAAAAAAAAAAACATGCACAGACAAATCCAAATTAAACCCTGCGGCTCGTGACGACACATTGATGTCTTAAGACACGAAACAATCGGTTTGTGCGAGAAACTGAACAGTATATCATTTTTTTACCTCAAATACAACGCTATGTACAACAGCCGCGAACGCGCCATCACTTCCGCTGGGTGAGGTCAAAACACACGATATGGTGTACGATACAGGCGAGACATCACTTCCACCGCTTGTATCCCATTGAGATAGGCAAGGCAAGGCAAGTTTATTTATTTAGCACATTTCATACACAATGGTAATTCAAAGTGCTTTACATAGAAAATGAATTAAAATAGTGATAACATATGCATAAGAAACAAGAATAACATGTATAAGAATTAAAAAATAAAAACAAGGATGATGACAAAAAAAATGATGATAAATAGATTCTCTAAATTCGGGGATCCCCTATCTGAGATGGAAGAGATAGGGCAGGTTTGCGGCGCCCCCTAAAAACCATCTCACACAGATCATGGATCCAGAAAGACGTGCCCCTGTAGAGGTGGTGACTGCACCAATGGCCCCCAGTGAGCCTCTCTGTATTGGACACGTATCTTCCGTATCTGCTACGCATTAATCGTTGCCTACAGTAACGTGGCGTGCTATCATCGACTTCTTATACCCTTATGCTTTTTCGTTAAAATCACTTAGTATAATTAATCCCCACTCCTATCGAAATGAAGTTCTTCCGCTCCCTGTACCCAATCTCTTCCAATATATGCCATATCGTGTACATTTGACCCTGTCAGCTGAAGTGATGGCGCGCTCGCGGCTGTTGTACATACTGTTGTATTTGAGGTAAAAAATTATACACTGTTCGGTTTCTCGCACAAACCGATCGTTTCGTGTCATAAGACATCAATGTGTCATCACAAGCCACAGGGTTTAATTTGAAGTTGTCTGTGCATGTTTTTTTTTTTACTCTCATAGAATTTGACCCCATTGACATGCACTATACGACTGGCACAGTGCAACGGTCATTTGTGTTCCACTGAAGAAATAAAGTCACCTATATCTTGGATGCCTTGGGGGTAAGCAGATAAACATCAAATTTTCATTTTTGGGTGAACTATCCTTTAAGACTTGTGTGTGAGAATATAAACGCTCTGTGAATGTATTGCTGCTAGCGTACGTGTCCAGAACAGAGATACTCAGCTGATAGGTTTTCCTTTCTAAAGTACTAATGAATTAAAAAGAGGATAAGGAGGATTTGAGCTGGTCTACGTGCAGCTGACAAGTCATGAAAGAACTGACTTAATGAATGGAGTCAGTTTACTTTTGACACGGCTCCCAGTAAAGCCTCACAGACGGCTGTTTTTATAACGCCCTCTATAACTTGATCCCTTTTTGAAGTGCTGCAAGAGAAAGCGTTGAGTCATGAAAGGAAACGTGACGAACTGCATCACCTCCTCTAACCCACAGGCGTGTGTGACACACAGACACAGTAGTGATGAATGAATGCCAAAATCACCAAATTGGACAGTCAGACAATATCTTTACATGCTTTCTACTGTTGTCAAAGATAATGAGAGACCAATTAGGCAATATTATGTCGTCAGACATATTTGAACTAGCATGTGTTCTTAACTAAGATCAAGATATAAAAGAAAAATGACATACTGTCTGTATCCTTTCAAACTATCCATTATGAAATGCCAAGTTTCACATAAAAAGATAATTGTCCCACAGCTCGCAACTCATGTCATGTTAGAGATAGCAAAGTTGAGTCTGTAAGGAGAAATGTTGGCAGTAGAGTCTACCTCAACTTTCTTATCTATTCCTTCTCATCATGCTTGTGTTTGACGACTTGCACAAATGGGCTTATGCACCTGTTAGTCATGGACAGTGTTGGGGAAAGTTACTTTGAAAAATAATGCATTACAATATTGCGTTACTCCCTTAAAAAGTAACTAATTGCATTACTTTGTTACTTTTGTTATTTTTTCTTACTCTGGCTGGGCAGGAGAAGAAAGTTTCACATTTACTTCACCAATAAAAACAAAAAATCTAAAGTCATTTTGCTTACGGTTTAACTGAATCATCGAAGGTCAGCAGCAAGTACATTGGTCAAAAAAGTTAGATTAGATGCATAAAAATATTTGTTTTAACATATTTAATTATTGGAGGTTTGTGTAGTTTTTTTTATTTTGCATTTCATTGATTTTATTAATTTTGAAGAATACTGAGAACCACTGTGCAAGTGAGATTAGTAAATGCATGCTCATATTTAGTCTAGAACTACGATAACCATCATGTTTACACACAACGGACCCTATCATACACCCCTGGCAATGCCACAAATGTTTTTTGCTAGTTTTAGACAGACGCAGATATCATTTTCACCTCCATGTTGTTTAAATAGCAAATGCACTCATGCCCATCTGTTCGCCCATGGGCAGGCTGGTCTGAAAACCAGGTGTGTCCAGGCGCATTGTTGGCGCATTGCTATTTTGAGGTAACTGAAAACGACTGTGCCATTGACCAACAAAAACCTGGTCTAAAGTCAATGGCGCAGTATTTTTGTGTTATTTAAAGAGCGCATTAGTAATATGCACTTATAGGCGGGTGCACAGTGCACATACAGTCTGCTTATTACACACACAGGGACGCAGCAGCACACAGCACACAATTTTTCAATATTAAAAATAAAAGTATTCTTTTCTGGAGAAGCGTTCAGTCTTTCCACTTGCAAATTCCACCATGTAAATAGTGAATCTGCCATGGTGCAAGTGCAAATGTCTTTTAAAGGGAATGGGAGATGAGACTCTCATTTTTTCCACTTGCACATTACGCCCAAAACACACCCATGACTAAGAGACTAGGTACAACCCTTTTGGATCATGCACCTGGCATGCCGACCGTTTTTTTCTGTCGTTAAACTAGCAAAGTGGATTTGGACACGCCCTAAGTGCACCTGCGCCATGCGCTTCAGACCATGTGCTCAGATCGTTAAAATAGGGTGTACTATTTTTCTCAACATGGGGACAATAGAGCTGTCAGTCAATAAATCGGAAAAACTTGCGTTACTTATTTGAAATATTTGACCGATATTTTGTTGTAAATTTAAATGCGTTACTTTACTAGTTACTTGAAAAAAGTATTCTGATTACGTAACTCGTATTCTGATTACGTTTCTTGTAATGGGTTACCCCTACCACTGGTCATGGGTGTAGTTGAAAGTAAGACTGCCACAGTTCATATTTGGAACTTGGAAGGACTTCAACCTCATGATTGACAGTTTTTATTACTCAAGTACTTTGTGTCAAAGCAGATTAAAGCGGCTGTATAGCCTACATTCGCACTACAACTGAATCATTCATCTGATTTGAGAACTTTATATCTATCTTTCATATCCTGTTCCTCTTTTCAGATAATAGCAGAGGAAAGAATGTTTGCTGCAAATCTAGTATTCTCTAGTAACAGAAGCTTAAAATGAGCAGTGACTAACAGTAAACAAGTGAAAATTTTATGTTCTTTTGTCATTCAATATTAATCCTGCTAGTGGCAGGTTAGAACAGAGTTTATCGGGCGTATTAAAACCAAAAACCACACACTTCTTCCGGACCCCACAAACGACTTACACCTCGTTTTTCTCAAATACACTAATGCCATCTCTCATATCACTGGCCGTTCACCAGGTGTGGGTGTGTCTCTGTCTTCTCTTGTCCCTCTCTCTTGTGATTTACGTTATTTCAGGAGCTACAGGAAGTTCCCAAACGGTCACCGTGACCTTGCCAAGTAAGACATGTTCTTGGATCAACATATTTTGTTGATCCTGGAACAGAATTCCTGTCAGAAATGTTGTCCTATCCCTACCACTAAACCCATAATCTATCCCTAAAATCAGAAATGATAGGTTAATAACACTGATATAGAAGCACCTAACCCTGTTTGTAAGCCTAAACTTGACATAAACTGTAAACTTGTCCCTCAAATCTGATTGGTTGATCAGAATATTGTTCCAGGATCAACAAAGATGTTGATCCAGGAACATGTTGTACTTGGGGAAATGACGTTGACCGTTGGGGAAACACCTGCTGTTACTTTTGCTGGTGATTATTTTAAAGAAAGGTTAAGCACTTCTTCTGTAATCTTAATGCTTAACAAAGTATCATTCATTTGACATGGCACCATTAGGATGTTTACACTTATTCAAGGTGTAAAGACAATATGCTGCTACTTTGATGGTCGATAGATGGATGTTTAAACCACATGATGTTTTATTAACAAAGTTCGGGAGAAGCATATTCAGATAATCTAAGCTGACTCACCCCTGTTCCACAACAGTTTTTCCAGCATCCCTCCTCCACCCCAACTCCTCACTTTCGATTATTCTTGTCCCAGCCAGGGATAGTGGGGGGAGTGCTCTGGGTTTGGGTCAAATTCCAAGATCGGAGCCCTCTCCTTGAAAAGCACACCAAATACACATTTTTTTATACTATATCTGATTATATGTAAGTGTGAACTTGTGAAATTACATTTTAAGAGCTCTTTACCCTCTGGTGCTCTTTGGTCATTTTTTGACAGAAAAATGTTACGGTTCATTTTGTTTAGATTTTTTTACTTCATTGGAATGGTACAAAAGTTAGTAAAGGTTTTGGCACTTACTATGTGGACACAAAAAAAATCATGAACATGAATCGAAAATGTTAAGTAGTCTTAAAAAAATATAGTCACACCTGTTGACCACAAAAATGACCACACTGAAATGAATGGGAAATAAAATGGGAAAGCTCAAATTTGGAACACAACTTGTTTAGATTATGGCTTTAATTTCTTGCGGTTTTAGAGTAAAACATGTCTTGGAAAATATATATTTCATATCAAAATTGAAAATAGTACTTTTGTGCAGTTTTCATAACAGTAAATGTGAAATTCTATAGTTTTTTTCACTTCAGCAATAATCTGTGATGTGTCATATTTAGAAAGAGATGAAAATTATATCTATGCTCCATAGCATTTAAGATTTATGGAAATTAAAATGGAAATGGCATAGAAGTCCTTGACCTTGACCACATTGCTTTTATGCAGTGTGTTCACTCTCCTGTTCATTCTTTGATTCTCCTGTTCTCTATTTCTGGAGGATCTGTATGAAGCAATCTTGTAATGATCACTTGTGTATGGAAGGGAGTTGCTCCAAGTGTGCCACAGAAGTCCTGAAAAGTGAAGCCAAAGCATTTTGATCGCCCCCTGGTGGCTTGCAGTATAGGTCTTAAACCCCGCCCTCTCCATGTAATCGAATGGGACGCAAGCCAAACTAGTAAGTATTTTTTTTTTGTTTCTGTCATTTTAGTTAGTTCTTATCACGCAGACATTTGTTCAAGGGTTAATTTTTTTCCAATAAGCTTGGTTTAAGTTAGTTAATTGATGCTATAAAAATGGGGTGTAAGGTCATGATTGACTGAGACTCAGGCTCCGAAGGACAAATAGGCAGCGACCCTTACTGGGATATTTTGGCTTAATTTTTCTACAGTGGGAGGAAGCAGATACACGCTGTCCACCGCAGCTGATAACGCAGTTATCCTGGTATTCCAGCTGCGCTCTTCCAGTGCATAAATATAAAGCATTAGTCTTCAGCTTAGGTTTAATACTACCACCTACTGTGTTGGAGTGTCAACCAATTACTGGTACAAATACTCTTTGAATAGGTACTTTTGAATAAGTAATTGCATAAGTAAAGGTAGTATGAACATGTAGTATGAATGTAAGTCAGATGTACTTGAGGTCATTGCTATGTGACCTTTCGGCCTCAGTTGCATCTCTTCACTTCTCATTCAAAAATCCCCTCCCATGTCCTCACTGGAAAGTAAATTGCCCATTGGATGCACACTTTTCATCTACTTACTTTGGACATACTCTCTGCTCACATACTGTTTTTTGCCTATGAGACTCCCTACTAATAGGGAAGTATGCGATTTTGGATGCAAGCCAGTATTATCATACAGTATGTGTAGTATTAACATTATTTTCCCATAATATTTCATTTTTGTAACGGTTATCAAGGTTATCATTAATAAATATATATTGTGACAAGAATCTTTCTAGTTAGCTAGCTAAAGATTCTTGCACAATAATACATCTGGCCCTCTTGAGTAAATTTTTGTGGGCACTCAAATGAGTGCTATTGATTTTAGCACTTTTTCCCCCTTTTAACAATTATTTGTAGACAATAACTAGTGCCAGAATGCACAGATGCTCTACATTACAGTCTTAAAAAGCTACATAAAGAAAGTTTGAATGCATATAATTTAATGCATATTTTAAATTCAGTGGATTGAGCATGAAATAACCTTTAAATGGTTTACTTATGTGCAAGCTTAGTTGATGGAAAAGATTGGTCGATGCACCAAGAAAGTCCCAGTTATCCTGGTATTCCAGCTGCGCTCTTCCAGTGCATAAATATAAAGCATTAGTCTTCAGTTTGTGAATATTAATTAACCGATGCACACACACACACAAGGACACTGTCCTGTTTGGATAAGGCCCAGGGTTTAACAACTTTTAGTTCCAGCTGAAGCTATTTTGGTGCTGATACTGAATCTTTATTAAAACCGTTGCTTTGCAGACTGGCCATCTACTGCTAACTGGTGCAGTGCAGTGCATTCAGATCACCTATTGCCCCTGGGTGGAATGAAATGCAATTCCCAATGGACCAGGGCAGAGTCTGTGCTGAATAATGTGAGCTCCCTCCCATGCGTTTTTTTTTTTTCTTCTCAAGGGAGAGATGTCTCCTTTGTGCTGCCTGTCTCGCCCGTCCCGCCTGTCTCATCTGCTCTGCCACTGTTAACCATTTCTGGAGAAAGGCAAACAGAATGAGAAAGTAAATATTGCCCATGTGGTTGTGAAGACCATTTATAAATGTCTTCTCCTGCCCTCTCGTGTCGGGTGGAGTGTTCCCGAAATATGTTGAGTCAGGCACTGGGAGAAATTCTTCCATGTGTCATTGTTGTATATGCTGTCCTCAGCATAAGCTTACGTGTCACCCACGATTATGTGTCTGTAATGAGAGCTGAGGTTTAAAGGGCTACCTCACCTATTTAGATGGTGCCCGAGAGAGCTCAATGTGCTGTAAATGAAGAAAACACATGCAAATAGAAAAAAAGCAAATTAGGAAAACAACTTCATCAGTATGACACATATTTAAAGGTGTCATACTGATGTTCACCCAAAAAAAAAAAAATTCTGTAATTTTCTCACCATTATGTTGTTCTAAACCTGTAAGACTTTTGTTAATCTTCGAAACACAAATGATGATATTTTTACTAAAATCTGAGGGATTTCTGTCCCTCCATTGACAGCTACACCAAGCAACTACCAAGTCATGCTTCAAAAAGTTCATAAAGAGATTGTAAAACATTCATATGAATTGAGCGGTTTAGTCCAAATTTTCTGAAGAGACTATTTAATTTAGGCTTGTATTCACATTTAAACATTCATCAACTCAGACAGTTATGATAAATGGAAGCTCAAGCGTGTTTGCTTGACATGCGAGAACCAATTAGGTTCATTCTCGTGTCACGCAGCACGTTTGAGCTTCAGCGAGAACCAATGAGGTTCATTCTCGTGTTACGCAGCACGTTTGAGCTTCCTCAAGAACCAATGAGGTTCATTCTCGCGTTACGCAGCACGTTTGAGCTTCCTCAAGAACCAATGAGGTTCATTCTCATGTTACGCAGCACGTTTGAGCTTCAGCGAGAACCAATGAGGTTCATTCTCGTGTTACGCATCACGTTTGAGCTTCCTCAAGAACCAGTGAGGTTCATTCTCGCGTTACGCAGCACGTTTGAGCTTCCTCAAGAACCAATGAGGTTCATTCTCGCGTTACGCAGCACGTTTGAGCTTCCTCAAGAACCAATGAGGTTCATTCTCGCGTTACGCAGCACGTTTGAGCTTCCTCAAGAACCAATGAGGTTCATTCTCGTGTTATGCAGCACGTTTGAGCTTCAGCGAAAACCAATGAGGTTCATTCTCACGTTACGCAGCACGTTTGAGCTTCTGCAAGAACCAATGAGGTTCATTCTTGCATTACGCAGCACGTTTGAGCTTCCTCAAGAACCAATGAGGTTCATTCTTGTGTTACGCAGCACATTTTTGAGCTTCCTCAAGAACCAATGAGGTTCATTCTCGTGTTACGCAGCACGTTTGAGCTTCCTCAAGAACCAATGAGGTTCATTCGCGCGTTACGCAGCACATTTTTGAGCTTCCTCAAGAACCAATGAGGTTCATTCTCACGTTACGCAGCACATTTTTGAGCTTCCTCAAGAACCAATGAGGTTCATTCTCGTGTTACACAGCACGTTTGAGCTTCAGCGAGAACCAATGAGGTTCATTCTCATGTTACGCAGCACGTTTGAGCTTCCTCAAGAACCAATGAGGTTCATTCTCGTGTTACGCAGCACGTTTGAGCTGCAGCGAGAACCAATGAGGTTCATTCTCGCGTTACGCAGCACGTTTGAGCTTCAGCAAGAACCAATGAGGTTCATTCTTGCATTACGCAGCACGTTTGAGCTTCCTCAAGAACCAATGAGGTTCATTCTCATGTTACGCAGCACGTTTGAGCTTCCTCAAGAACCAATGAGGTTCATTCTCGTGTTACGCAGCACGTTTGAGCTGCAGCGAGAACCAATGAGGTTCATTCTCGCGTTACGCAGCACGTTTGAGCTTCAGCAAGAACCAATGAGGTTCATTCTTGCATTACGCAGCACGTTTGAGCTTCCTCAAGAACCAATGAGGTTCATTCTTGTGTTACGCAGCACATTTTTGAGCTTCCTCAAGAACCAATGAGGTTCATTCTCGTGTTACGCAGCACGTTTGAGCTTCCTCAAGAACCAATGAGGTTTATTCTCGTGTTACACATCAAGTTTGAGCTTCCTCAAGAACCAATGAGGTTCATTCTCGCGTTACGCATCACGTTTGAGATTCAGCGAGAACCACTGAGGTTTATTCTCGTGTTACGCAGCACATTTGAGTGGTATGGTTTAGGCTGGTAACCAAATGGATAAAACTACTGTTTGGAACAACATTTTGGCATTTTGGTTCTCTCAAAGTTATTCAAGATTCAAGAGTTTTATTTGTCACACACACAGTTATATACAGAATATACAACCGGCAGTGAAATGTAAACGAAAATGACTGAACAGTTACAGTAATAGAATGTTCATTCAAACTTATCTGGTATTTGTTAATGTTCTCAAAACATTAGCCCAAAAATTTTATTCATGGAACACTTTATTTTCTGAAACGTTTTAGTTGGATGTTCGTCAAAGGTTTTTTTAAATGTTGCTACTTGTTTCAGAATCTTAGAGAAAATTAAAAACAATGTGTTTGTAAAATGATCAAATGGAATGTTCCCTTAATGTTTGCATTACCAAAAAAAAAAAGTTTTTAAAAACTGGGTATTTTGAATGTTCAGAGCATTTTTTTTTAGCTGGGACTGTACCACATTCATGAGGTATATCCATTGACTAGAGGTACTGTAAGGAGCTCTGAATAATATTAATTTATTGATATGTGTGATATATAATGTGAGAAGTGTTAGATGACAGGCATCATTATAAATTGGTGGTTATGAAGTGGTACATGACACGACTATGGAAATACATATTCTACATATTACAATACATAGTCTTTATTTTATATTTTTTTTTTTAAGAAATAAATGTATACTTTTATTCTGCAGTGAAAACTTTACATAATCTCTTTACAAAAATCTCTTTCAAATAAATGCTGTTTTCAGCATTGAAAATAACAACTGATTTGGTTTCTTAATATTAGAATGATTTCTGAAGGATCATGTGACATTGAAGACTGGAGTAATGATGCTGACAATTCAGCTCTGCCATCACAGGAATAAATTACATTTTACTGTTTTACTGTAACTTTCATCAAATAAATACAGCCTTCGTGAGCATTTGAATGGTGTGTGTTAGAAATAAATCACTGAAATTAGAGAGTGAGCAATTACTCCCTACTCACAACACAAATTGTTGATTTATTTTTCTGCTTTATGTGCAACTAGCTCTAGAACATCGTCGTATTTTGCCAGGATTTTGTCTAAAAATGTCTCTTGCATACCCCTGATTTGATCAACCCCTGGACCATGTTATTAACTCTTTACCTGCCAGCATTTTTATTTATTTTTTATAAAAAGTTGCCATATTTTGTTGTATATCTAAACATACAATAAATCACAAGAAAAAATCTACGCTCATGTATTTTTTTTTATCAACATTTGAATGTGGGTAAGTTAAAAAAAGAAAAAAAAAAGAAAGAGAAAGTCACATTTTTCAAAGACTACGTCCGGATCGCTTCAGAACGATGACCAAGACATAGATGGAGTAGATCAAGTCCATCAACCGTCCTATAGCTTGTCCTGGGTCGACATTTCATTTGATAACATTAGGCCGTTTTGATTTATATGCTGTTTAATGTTTGATGATTGCATTTGCTTATACACTATATTGCCAAAAGTATTGGGACACCCCTCCAAATCATTGAATTCAGTTGTTCCAATCACTTCCATGGCCACAGGTGTATAAAATCAAGCACTAGGCATGCAGACGCTTCTACAAACATTTGTGAAAGAATGGGTCGCTCTCAGGAGCTCAGTGAATTCAAGCGTGGTACCGTGATAGGTTGCCACCTGTGCAATAAGTCCATTCCTGAAATTTCCTCACTACTAAATATTCCACATTCAACTGTTAGTGGTATTATAACAAAGTGGAAGCAATTGGGAACAACAGCAACTCAGCCACAAAGTGGTAGGCCACGTAAAATCACAGAGTGGGGTCAGCGCATGCTGAGGTGCACAGTCAATAGCTACAGACCTCCAAACTTCATGTGGCCTTCAGATTAGCTCAAGAACAGTGTGTAGAGAGCTTCATGGAATGGGTTTGCATGGCCGAGCAGCTCATCCAGCCTTACATCACCAGGTGCAATGCAAAGCATTGGATGCAGTGGTGTAAAGCATAGCGCCACTGGACTCTAGAGCAGTGGAGACGTTTTCTCTGGAGTGATGAATCACGCTTCTCTGTCTGACAATCTAATGGACGAGTCTGGGTTTGGCAGTTGCCAGTGGAACGGTACTTGCCTGACTGCATTGTGCCAAGTGTAAAGTTTGGTGGAGGGGGGATTATGGGGTGGGGTTGTTTTTCAGGGGTTGGGCTTGGCCCCTTAGTTCCAGTGAAATTAACTCTTAATGCTTCAGCATACCAAGACATTTTGGACAATTTCATGCTCCCAACTTTGTGGGAACAGTTTGGGGATGGCCCCTTCCTGTTCCAACATGACTGCGCACCAGTGCACAAAGCAAGGTCCATAAAGACATGGATGAGTGAGTTTGGTGTGGAGGGACTGGCCTGCACAGAGTCCTGACCTCAACCCGTTAGAACACCTTTGGGATGAATTAGAGCGGAGACTGCGAGCCAGGCCTTCTCGTCCAACATCAGTGCCTGACCTCACAAATGCACTTATAGAAAAATGATCAAAAACCTAAACCTTGTGGAAAGCCTTCCCAGAAGAGTTGAAGCTGTTATAGCTGCAAAGGTTGGGCCAACTCCCTATTAAACCCTATGGATTAAGAATGGGATGTCATTAAATTTCATGTGCATGTAAAGGCAGGCATCCCAAAACCTTTGGCAGTATAGTGTATGTGCATAATCAATGCTTATATTGCTTATTTCTGCTTCTTCTTTACCTGTGTTTTGATCTGGAGACTCTGCACTCTTTCAGAAGATGTGTAATACCACCTCCTGCTGTATAATAGTGAAAACATGGAATGCCAGAAAATTCTGTCAGTAGTGGGGAAAGAGTTAAGATGTACAGACTCTAAGAAGTCTGTAACCTCTTGTTGTCCCTGAATGTTTGGTGAATACGCTAAAGTATTTCTCTGTAAGTAAGTAAATTTGTTGTTAGTGTGATTTATAGGCTAAACAGCAGGGTCATGATAAATGCCTCCACAGTTACCTCATAGATTCCTTAATTGCTTTACTGAATGTGCAGGTTCATTCGTTCACTGCTATTTTTGCAGCCATTCTATTTTCTTCCTTTCCTGTCTTTTTTACCTTCCTGTCTCCGGTGTCATCTGCAATGTGCACTTCCATAGTCTTTCCTCCAAGTGTTAATACATTTTCTGTTTTTTTTTGGGGGTCATGCGACATGCCAGCTTTCATTTCCTTCCTCATTGTATCATGTACATTGTCTCTCTCCCTTCATGTAACTTTATGTTCTGGTGTTCTACATGTTTGTCTTAGATCCTAGTCCCTCTGGACATGATAGTGGTGCTGAAATCTTTTTGAGGCTTTTATGTTACTTCACAGATTCTAGCTTCCTGTTAGAGTGAATGTCCTGTGTCTGTTTTTAAAAGTGAGGATCATGCCAGCTTTATTGGATATTTCGGTCATCTGATCTTATGTCAGAAGATGTTGGCAACATTCCCTCTAAGCGCATTTGTGATGTTGCCCAGATCCAATAATTCCATGTTGAGGGCAGACTCATATAAATGTGCTACAGATTCTTCAAACACAACTAAATGAATAGGCAGTGTTTAAGTGTGGAATATGCAGATTAATTTGTTAGATAAAGGCAATATTCTCTTTTTGGTGAAATTGCAGAAAAAAAAAAAAAAAAGATTAAGGAAACAAGAATAAGACATTTAGAAATAGAACAGAGCAGATAATTTAAAAATATTGCCATAACCCAAGTTTACAAATTGAAGGTCATGCATTTTTATTAAACTTCTGTCTTTTAGGTGATCTCAATTCTCAAAATGTTGTCATCAAGAGAATAATCTTAAGAAAAGTTTCCTAAGATGGATAGTAATGCATAGATAGTTTCTAATATTAAATAAGCACATAGTTGACTTAGTTCATCTAAATGTTTGCAATATTTAATACAGTTAAATATATGACATTATATACAATACAATTTCTTCCTTTTTCATCATTATTATAATTTATTTATTGTTCAATATAACAAGTGATGTGACCATGAATTAGATATGGGTCATGGGCGGCCAAGGCTCAGTGATGCACGTGTGGAGCGAAGGCTGGCCCGTGTGGTCCGATCAAACAGACGAGCTACTGTAGCTGAAATTGCTCAAGTAGTTAATGCTGGTTCTGATAGAAAGGTGTCAGAATACACAGTGCATCACAGTTTGTTGTGTATGGGGCTGCATAGCCGCTGACCAGTCAGGGTGCCCATGCTGACCCCTGTCCACCTCCAAAAACACTAACAGTGGGAACGTGAGCATCAGAACTGGACCACGGAGCAATGGAAGAAGGTGGCCTGATCTGATGAATCATGTTTTCTTTTACATCACGTGGATGGCCAGGTGTGTGTGCGTCACTTACCAGGGGAACACATGGCACCAGGATGCACTATGGGAAGAAGGCAAGCCGGTGGAGGCAGTGTGATGCTTTGGGCAATGTTCTGCTGGGAAACCTTGGGTCCTGCCATCCATGTGGATGTTACTTTGACACGTACCACCTACCTAAGCATTGTTGCAGACCATGTACACCCTTTCATGGAAACGGTATTCCCTGATGGCTGTGGCCTCTTTCAAAATTCAAAATTCAGGTCTGCCATCACTGTTGAAAATAGAAAAAGGTTTTACTCACCAAGTCGAGATCAAAAGTTTGAAAGACAAGATTATTGAAAATCCGCCAGAATTTCTCTCAGAAAAAAAAAAAAGATTTATGATAAAAAGAGAGGATGTGATTCAGACAGCACAGAGCAGTATATCATAGAAACATACAGCAAATAATAAAAGGCTGAAGAAATGTGTTAGGAAAAGCTCACCAAATAAAGGATGAGAGGTGAGAGAGAGTGACAGGAGCGACAGCACGCGTGTTATGAGCACTGAGGCTCGCAACAGGATTCAGTGCAGGTGCTTCCTCTCCGTCAACACTTACTGCAAAATAATACTTGAGGCTGACCATCTGTGTCTGCTCAGGCTTCCTCTGCCTCCATAACGTGGAGTGGCAGCTATTTATTCAAGCTCCATTGACAGACTTGCTGGCAAAGTGAACACCTGAGGCGACACTGTCAACTGATCCTGCTCAGGCTTCCAGCACCGCCTACATTATGCGAAGTGTTCCTTCTTTAATGTTTCTAGTGACAGCACATTCAGTACAGATTGCATTTCTTGCATTGTATTTTATCTACACTGTGTGAAAGCATTGTTGTCCTTTCCACCTGGTTCAAAAGGACACTTCACTCATGCTAACATGCCTGAAACAAACATTCACCTTTGTGTGTGTAAAACTAGAAGAAAACATGAGTCAGCATGCACACAGCAACACCTTCCTAAAGTTCCCATAAACAATTGAATTTGGGCTCAAGGAATCATTGTTTATATTGTATGTGTTTATAGCCACACATTTAAGATGCTACGAGGTGAGGAAGAAAATTTAATTCACAGAAATAATATCTGTGATAATAGCCTTTATATTATATCATTTCTTTCTTTTTAGCATTTTTGTACTTTATTTATTGCTCAGTATAACAAGTGCTGTGACCATGAATTATATTAGTAATTCAAACAAACAAAAAACAATAAAAATTGACTATGCATACATTTGCATACATGAAACATGCATACATGCAATATAATTAATGCTTAATTAACTTTTTAGATAATACAACTAAAAACAATATAAATATATTGATTATCAAAAAGTACTTTAATAAAGTACACAACTTATTTAAAGAATAATAAAAACCCCAAAATGAAACAATTATTAATGTCAATTGCATTAATATTAATACTAATTATAGTGACTATTTTATTTTGGCATTTTAAATTTAGAATACATTTTTATAATGTCGCATGTTTAAATAGCTTAAATTAATAGCTAAAAATAGCTCCGCTTATTCTTATATGAAATTTATATGGAAATTATCAGCTTGCAAACAAAAATTGATGCATCACACCAATCTGTGAATTTTCAGTGTCCTTATTCATATTTTTGTACATTTTGTTGTGCATAAAACAGTTGTCATTTTAGGGGCCGTTTACATGACATTGTTTTCCACTAAAAATGTAAAACTTTTTATGCATTTGGCCTGTTCATTTACACGACAATGGCGTTTTGGGGGTGTGAAAACACAACGTTTTTAAAAACAATACCATTATCATGGTGAATGGTGACGTCATGCATGTGTGTCTTACGTGTTCAGTCTATAGGCGTCTTGTGTTACTTTACAAAGTGACATATACTGGCCTGGCAGGAATAAAACAGTGTTTAAGTCGTTTTCGCAGATCCGTGTGAAAGGGGATAATTTTGACAACATTGTCTGTACGCAAAAACGCAAAGGAAAAAACTTTTCTGTTTTTAGTACACGTGTAAATGTAATATCATATTGTATGTAGGAGTGAGTTTCTATACCCAAATAACTGGCAATGTGATTTTTTTTAGGCATTTATTTCATCATCACAAGATTTTATTTCGTGCATTAATTCAGCTGCAGCAAAAATTTAATCTGGGAATATCAGGATTGTTATCTTAAATTTTCTATAGAACGAAGAAACTTCTACTGAACTATGAACAAACTATGAAACCCTCATGAAATATGCTGCAGCCCCTCCCCCGCACTGTGTATTCCTTCATCTGCACATGCATTCATTGACACACATATGCTTCCAGACGTCTCAGTTAGTAGCATGAGTTGTTGTGGTGACAGGACCTTGGCTCTTTCCTGTACGGGCCTGGTTATAGCCCAGGGGACGAGGCGCAATCACAATCAGGAAAAAATGGATCTGTCCTTCCTTCAGTGGCACTCAGGGGACTGTCATCCACTCTGTAGACTTTAATCTCTCATCTGGAGGCAATTTGCTACCATTTACATAGCCACAACAGGGCTTACTGTAATAAGGAGCACAATTATCCATGGTTGGCCAATTTCAAGGGAGTTTATGTGAAGATGTTTTTGACCAAGGAAATATTGTTTGTGTTGTCCTTCAGGATTTTACTTACTGGAATTTGAAGAAATGTTCATTAACTAATGCAGTCGGGTCCGTTAAGACATAATACACATCTTTTTATTTTTATTTTAAAGGGTGCATAACACACTCAGTTTCAGTCAATCTCATGTTAATCTTGAGTACCTATAGAGTAGTACTGCATCCTTCATATCTCCAAAGAGTCTTTAATTTTATCATATTTATAAAAGACCGATACGTTGTACCAATTCTTTCCGAAAACAGCCGAACTCATGGAGGCGTGCAGTGGGCGAAGCTAAAGAGACAAAACACACATACACACACACACAATGCATCATGGCATTATCCCTGGATAACTTTCTATTCACTATACGTTTGTGTTTACATTATATGCCCTTACGCACCGTTTGCCAACAAAAAACACTTTCAGCAGTTTCACTCACCGCCTGCGGTTTCGACTCATGACCGGGAACAAACAAACACACTTGCAGAACTCCGTTGCTGTTCCTTAACGCTGGGTTATTTGGGAAGCTGAACATGGTTATCGTTTCCTCACAACCAAAAACACACTTCTTTAGTGACATTGTTGATTTCGTGGTCTAAAAACAAAATGACAGCGCTGCCGACGGCTCGCTCTGGTTGATGTGCGCACACCCACTAACTATTAACTATTATAACTCAATTAACACCTAATTACTAAAAATAATACTAATAGTTAGGTAGTTGTTAAAGCTGCAGTCTGTAAGTTTTGCCTCTGTGTCGCCATCTCTGTTTGAAATCTATATATATATACACTCACCTAAAGGATTATTAGGAACACCTGTTCAATTTCTCATTAATGCAATTATCTAATCAACCAATCACATGGCAGTTGCTTCAATGCATTTAGGGGTGTGGTCCTAGTCAAGACAATCTCCTGAACCCCAAACTGAATGTCAGAATGGGAAAGAAAGGTGATTTAAGCAATTTTGAGCGTGACATGGTTGTTGGTGCCAGACGGGCCGGTCTGAGTATTTCACAATCTGCTCAGTTACTGGGATTTTCACGCACATTTCTAGGGTTTACAAAGAATGGTATGAAAAGGGAAAAACATCCAGTATGCGGCAGTCCTGTGGGCGAAAATGCCTTGTTGATGCTAGAGGTCAGAGGAAAATGGGCCGACTGATTCAAGCTGATAGAAGAGCAACTTTGACTGAAATAACCACTCGTTACAACCGAGGTATGCAGCAAAGCATTTGTGAAGCCACAACACGCACAACCTTGAGGCGGATGTGCTACAACAGCAGAAGACCCCACCGGGTACCACTCATCTCCACTACAAATAGGAAAAAGAGGCTACAATTTGCACCAAAATTGGACAGTTGAAGACTGGAAAAATGTTGCCTGGTCTGATGAGTCTCGATTTCTGTTGAGACATTCAGATGGTAGAGTCAGAATTTGGCGTAAACAGAATGAGAACATGGATCCATCATGCCTTATTACCACTGTGCAGGCTGGTGGTGGTGGTGTAATGGTTGGCGGGATGTTTTCTTGGCACACTTTAGGCCCCTTAGTGCCAATTGGGCATCGTTTAAATGCCACGGCCTACCTGAGCATTGTTTCTGACCATGTCCATCCCTTTATGACCACCATGTACCCATTCTCTGATGGCCACTTCCAGCAGGATAATGCACCATGTCACAAGGCTCAATTCATTTCAAATTGGTTTCTTGAACATGACAATGAGTTCACTGTACTAAAATGGCCCCCACAGTCACCAGATCTCAACCCAATAGAGCATCTTTGGGATGTGGTGGAACGGGAGCTTCGTGCCCTGGATGTGCATCCCACAAATCTCCATCAACTGCAAGATGCTATCCTATCAATATGGGCCAACATTTCTAAAGAATGCTTTCAGCACCTTGTTGAATCAATGCCACGTAGAATTAAGGCAGTTCTGAAGGCGAAAGGGGCTTAAACACAGAATTAGTATGGTGTTCCTAATAATCCTTTAGGTGAATGTATATATATGAATGACCTGCTCTTGAATACTTCTGAAATTAGGCTGTTTGTTGGAGTAATACAGGACTGTGGTTTGACATATCTGCACTGGGCATGTATATGTAGAAGCAGATGCTTTGTTTTTGTTGGGTAATCTAGTTATTTGTGAAAATAGCAGAAATTCTTCTGGAAAATGGTTTTTATTTTTTTAATCTGCCTTTTACTGTGAAGTTTGGATTAATGTAACCTCAAGCAAAAGCCTGCATGAAATCATGATCACAGGATTCTGTTCTTATTATTAAGGAGCTCGCGGTTATTACACACCATTGAAATATTCCAGTGATCCACCCTGTCTCACTTAGTTTTGCCAGTAAAGGCGTGCAGTCTGGCACCAGTTTTATAGATTTTTTGTTGTAATTTGTGATGTTGAAGTAAAAGTTCCCATAGACATTGTGTCTGCTTGAAGTCTCTTTTTCAGTTTACTCAGATTCTTCCTGTCGAAGCAGGCCAGCCCTCTCCCACACTGCTGGATCAATTGGAAAAGACAGGATGGAAGGATACTCTTTCTGCTTGACTTCAGGTCACTGTGGATTAATATTTAAGAGACTGACCTGAGCGGTATCTCTCTCGGTTACAGTCGGGAGTGAAAAAATTAGCATGCGTTATAAATTGAATTGATTGCTTATATCTAGTAATCTCTGTGAAATAAACTGAAATAGCAGAAAAGATTTTAACATCAAAAACTTATTTAACCAGTCCTGAGTCAAATTATTCAAGAAAAGAAGACTCATTTCTGGAAATTCATGAGACCGTTCGCAGCACATCAGAACCAGTATTTCAGTATAATCCTCCATCTCTGGAGCCAGCACATTTTCCCAAGCAGCTTCTCATATTTTCCTATTTGCATTTGTAATGCCCTCAGTTTCTATCATAATCCACATTTTTAAGAGGAGACAAAAGTCTGCAGAAATGTTTGGTTACCATTTTGTTTGCTTTCCTATTTTTCTCGAAGCTTCCTGCCTCGCATCCTCCGGACCGCATGATTGGTTATTAAACCTGATGTTTCTGCTTGTACGAGACCCTGAAGTTCACATCAGTCTGTTTATATGCACAAATTCCTCGATATAGATAGATAGATAGATAGATAGATAGATAGATAGATAGATAGATAGATAGATAGATAGATAGATAGATAGATAGATAGATAGATAGATAGATAGATAGATAGACAGATAGACAGACGGACTGACGGATAGATAGATAGATAGATAGATAGATAGATAGATAGATAGATAGATAGATAGATAGATAGATAGATAGATAGATAGATAGACAGACGGACTGACGGATAGATAGATAGATAGATAGATAGATAGATAGATAGATAGATAGATAGATAGATAGATGGACGGACGGACGGACGGACGGACGGACGGACGGACGGACGGACGGACGGATGGATGGACTGACAAACAGACAGATAGATGGATGGATGGATGGATAGACGGACGGACAGACAGACAGACAAGAGAGTTACTTCTCAGAACCGTAATTCATACTGAGTTTTATGCTCCCACTCTACAATGTTTTTGCAGGGCAGTCTGTCCTGTCGGCAATTGAAATAATGGCCTAAGGTGCTGACATGGCCTCATCAAAATAATCTGAATAGACCAAGAATCCATTAAAATATTACACACAGGTGGATGTCAACATTTACCACACATAACACAATAATGGTGACAAGTTAAAATGAGAGCTGAAAAATTACCACTTAATAAAAATACTGAAAGTGACAATAAATACAAGACAATAGAACAGTAAGTAATCTGCATTGTTTTGCATGCTGGGAACTCAACTATGCATTAAGCTTTAGAATTTGCAATGTTCATTAGCTTTGTGATTTACTAACTTTGATTTAAGCGACTCCATACCAATAGCATTTGGTGTTGCTAATGGTGCCAAAATTACACACTATATCTTTAAGCATTGATCTTGTGTAAATTCCTGATGGCGACACTGGGGTGGTTCCCTATAACATTCCCATTCAGTATTTATGACCAGTATAGAACCTTACTTTCATGCAGTCCATCTGGTTGCACACACACGGACAAAGAGGTGCTACGTGAGGTCCCTCGCATAGCTGAGTTGATGTGCCAAGATTTTGTGAACCTTGCTCTTCTGTTCAAGACCAAAGGAGCATGGAGATGCCAAGAGCCTGCCTTCTCATGTCTGAAAGACCTGCAGTGTAGAATAGGCCTGCCTTTATCCCTGACTGCCAGTGAACTCTTGCTGCCTAACTAGACAGCGTTCATAAGCATGTTCTATATTAGGCAGCAGCATTATGCTATATAAGCTTAATTAAGACACAAGGCTGTATGCAGGCAATCCCAGAATGTACTATGACAAGCTTACAAACATACTATTATTAGCATTATTCATTAACCCTCGTGTTATGTTGCGGGTCAATTTGACCCATTTTGATTTTTAAGTTGTCAGAAATATCAACCTATGTTTTTTTTTTTTCTTGAAATGTTCTGACTTTTTCTCATTTAGGGTCATGAACATGCATGCAAAGTTTCAACACGCTGATGTGTTTTGGCATATACACACAAAATTTGACCCGCGTATTTTAATGTTCTAAGGCAACTATAGAGACCCTTCTTATTTTTTACTAACCTATGAAGCTAAAAAAAATTACTTTTCCCCATTTATTTCAGAATTATTATTATAATATTACAGAAATATTTTTAGTATGACACAAATGGTCAAAATTAGCTATATTCTGAAATACTATCTAACCTACATTGTTTTTCTTGAAATTGTGTGACTTTTTCTCATTTAGGGTCATGAACATGCATGCAAAGTTTCAACTGCTGATGCGTTGTGAAATGTGCATACAGGCATTTTATACACTCTTGCTGTTCATGGGTCAAGTTGACCCATATAGACAGCTATTCAAAAGCAACTTTGTTGTATGTCAGAGCTCTTCAGCTCTAGTCCTGAAGTGCCAGTGTCTTGCTGAGTTTAACAACTTTTTATTTTCAACATTTGTGAAAATAAAAAGTTGTTTTACCTGTTGACTGTCTGTCCCATTTGAGCATAGACTTGAATATGACTTTTCCAACTTAAATTGTTTAAAAATCTTGAATACTTAGACTTAAGTTTGGTATTTTTTTAAAGGGAACATGTCACAGATTATTGTAGAAGTAAAAAAGTTGTAAAAGTTAAAAAAGTTACAGAAGTTTAAGTTTATGAACATGTAAAATATATAACATATATATTTTTATATTTTATATAAAACATAAATTTTACAAAACATGTTCAACACTAAAACAGAAGATCAAAGCTACATTTCTGAGTTCTGTGCCAAATTTTAGGTTGGTATCTCAAAACAAAAAAAAAGAAGAACTTTCAGTCCAACTTTCAGGACTCTTCGATTTCCATATATGGTTTGAGTGATCTGAACCATATATTTTCATACTTTTCAAAATATCTATGAAGTAGACATCCTATTCAGAAGTAGTTTGGGCAGTAATGTTAATATTTGATCTGAATTCAATCTCTAAAATGCATATACAAAAATATGGAAAGAGTCAGAGCGTGCGTTATAGTTTGGCACCGTATCACAAATGAGGAATCTATCGCTATTTATCTACTGCTCTGTCATTTCTTTTGAAAATCAGTCACCAAATATGAAAATTAGAGTCTGAAAGCTTTCAAATGTTATATAGTTTGTCAAGATTACTTTAGGTTTAGACAAATATATTATTGTTCTAAATGTATAATGGCAAGTGGGGAGAGCTAATCTTAAAAACAGTGGTTAAAAATATTTTGTAAATAGTAAATTCAGATATTATTCTTTGTAATGTGTGAAAATTATTGATATTAAAAGTTAATTGTTTGTACCTAATTGTATGGTTTGACCCGGACCATAGCGAATGTACCCAGAAATCGAACAGAGCACGAGGGTTAAAGATGGCACAGAGTCAAGGGCAGTGTTAATTATAAATACATATATATTTAATTTAATAGTTCAAATTATTCACAAAAAATAGTTCCATCTAATGAGGAATGCATGGTTTCAACACATTGTGTTATGATATGCCAAAGTCTATATTAAGTCTCTTTTGTAAGCACAAATTAAGGGTAAACGTAATTTCCCCAAGTACAACATGTTCCTGGATCAACATCTTTGTTGACAACAAAAATTGCGTTCTGTATGAATGGTCCTTTAAACTGGTTAAAGCTACTTTTTTTAACAGGGAACTGGAAGTTGAAGGTTCTGCACTGTTTTATAGGGTCAATGAAAGTACTTACTCTTTACTGTAAATGTCTCAGTAAATTCCCACTTCTTAGAATAAAAATTGGAAACACAGCAATCGCATTGACCCCGCAGGATTTCCCTTCCACTTTCACAATGAACGTCTTGCCCTGGTGGCTGAATGCTTTGACCTACTATGCCTTCAGACTTAAATGGAGAAGGGCCCAGATCCTTTTTATTGCCTAATCATAACCCTAGTTTTTCTCATTTATCTCTGCAAAGAGCCTGTAGCAATATTTCAATGTTAAAATAATAATAATTTCAAGGTAACAATTTCTATTTTTTTTTTTTTAAACAGTGCACTAGTATATAGAGCATACAGACAGTAATACAATATAACGTAATACATTGCAGAGAAAAGGTTTGGAGACTTATGTGATGAATTTAATTCTCAAACGCTGTTTTATATTTCCCCCATATCTCCCATCCCAAAGTATCACATGCTGTTTCCCTAAAGGCACTGACTTAAAACCACACTGATTCCTACATTTTTCTGGCTGATAGAAAAGAAAAACCCATGCTGTTTATCATAGGCTCAATTGAAAATAACCACAGAGGGAGATGTACCAATGGGAAAATAAATAGCTAAATCTTATACTATAGGAAGCAGATTTCGAACTTGAACAGACACACACTAACATGAATATGACATGGCTCAGCTTTTTTGTCCTGGCACACGTTAGAGAGACTTTCACACAGTAAATGTCATGTAAAAACATGCTTTATTGTTTCTTGCCACCAGAGAGGGCTGTTGTTTAAAGGCCCTGTCATTTGAGTCAGTGAAAAATCCAGCATTGCTGGTCACCAGCATAAGGTATGATTTTTCATGCAGGGACCAGCATGGGATGCTGTTTGTTTGTCACTAGCATGGGACATGGGAATGCAGGTAGACTAGCTACACTGGTCCACCAGTTAGACCAGCATAACCAGCCTGGACCAACACTGAATTAATGCTGGTTTATAAAAGCAATGGGGGCCCATGGTTTACAGTGAATTTAGAACAGCTAAGGGGTGTTGTTAGGCACAACGCTCTAAATTCACTGTAAACCACAGTTTCACTGGGCTTATTGCTTTTATAAAACGGTTACCACACATCACACTCCTCAACACTCACCACACTCCTCAAATCGCTCCAAACGGGGTTTGGAACCATGGTCGAATCCCGTTCGAATCGTACGGTGTGCGAGGCAGGTGCGCTAACAAGGACGTTAAAGACCGCAGCCATTAGCATCAGTCGCTAGAGTGCCTTTTGAGATCAAGGGAGTGAGGTTTACACACACAGTTCTTACTGGGCTACAACAATTACACTCACCCCCCTAAACCTCACTCCCATCTGGGTCATGGCACTAAATGTAACTGGTCCTACTCAACCCGCTCAGAGCGGGATGTGAACTGGGGTCTTCGGCATGGTAGGCGGGCACGCTAACAAGGACACAGCTCCTAGCGTCAGTTGCTAGAGCGCCTTTTGAGATCAGGGGAGTGAGGTTTATACGCACAGCTCTTACTGGCCTACGACAGTTACACTCACCCTCCTAATCCTCACTCCCATCTGGGTCATGGCACCAAATATAACTGGTCTTACTCAACTTGCTCTGAGCGGGATTCAAACCATGGTCTCCGGTGTGGGAGGTGGGCACTCTAACAATGGGGCTAAAGACCACAGCCTCAAACGTCAGTCGCTAGAGCGCCTTTTGAGATCAGGGGAGTGAGGTTTACACGCACAGCTCTTACTGGTCTACTCTGTTACACTCACCCCCCTAAACCTCACTCCCATCCAGGTCACGGCACCAAATATAATCAGTCCTACTTGATCTGCTAAGAGCGGGATACGAACTGGGGCTCCGTTGTGGGAGGTAGGCGCTAACAAGGAAGCAGCCCCTAGCATCAGTCGCTAGAACGCCTTTTGAAGCCAGGGGAGTGAGATTTACACACACAGCTCTTACTGGCCTACGGCAGTTACATATGCCAGGGCATGTTCTCAAAATTAAAGGTGAATGGTGCAACATAACGCCAGCAGTGATCACTCATAACCTACTTCATTACATAAAATAAACAGTTACTTTTTCATCAGATTACACAAAAATGGTTTAATCTTCAGGTAGATTCAAGATTCAAGAGTTTTATTTGTCACATACACAGTTATATACAGAATATACAACCAGCAGTGAAATGTAAACAGGTCTGCTCCATGGACAGTGCAAATTCACAGTTAAAAACACAAGGAGGAAATTATAATAGAAATAGGATAAAAAGTACTATATATATATATATATATATATATATATATATATATATATATATATATATATATATATATATCTGTAGAATTATAAATAATCAAGTCAAGTAGGAGAAAAAGTAAAAAAATAAGAATAAAGAAGTGGAATAAAATAAGTGAGGTAAACTGTGCAGTGAGTAAACTGTAGACTTATAAATATGTGGTTAACAAATGTATAAGAGTATAATGTGTAAACAGGTTTATAACAGGTTGTTACACAGCAACAACGAGAACAGAAAGTGCAGTGCGATGTCAGTATATCGATGGTCACGTGATGTTAAGTGACTGAGTTCAGGAGTCTGATGGTCTGGGGGAAGAAGCTCCTCCTGAGTCTCTCAGTTTTGGCCATCAGGCTTCTGAAGCGCTTACCAGATGGTAGCAGCGTGAAATGAGGGTTTGCAGGGTGATTAGAGTCCTTGATGATCTTAGTAGCTCTACCTTTGCAGCGTTTGGTGTAACTCTTTGCAGGGCTTTGCGGTCATGACTGGTGCTGTTCCCATACCACGCTGTGATGCACTGAAGTTGCACTGAGTTAATACATGAAGTTTCTATCGCCCCTAAATAGAAAGTTTTCAGGATAGCTGGTGAAACCCTGAATTTCCTCAGCTGGCGCAGGTGGTACAGTCTTTGCCTGGCTTTTTTCACCTGTGTCTGAATGTGAGCAGTCCAGGTCAGGTCCTCGGAGATGTTTACACCCAGGTACTTGAAGCTGCTCACTCTCTCTACTGGTGACCCGCTGATCATGAGGGGGGAGTATGTCCGTTGCTGTCTCTTCCTGAAGTCCACAATCATTTCTTTGGTCTTGCCAACATTCAGAGAGAGACAGTTGTCCTGGCACCATGATGTTAGATGCTCCACCTCGTCCAAGTATGCTGTCTCATTGTTGTTGGAAATGAGGCCCAGGACAACAGTATCATCAGCAAATTTGATGATAGAGGTGGAGCTGTGTGTGGACAAACAGTCATGCGTGTAAAGGTAAAGTTAAGATACAATGTAATATACTCATAAAGCTGTGCTTCCAACCTTTTTTTGTTTTCCCATAGTCCCATTAAAAAGGCTCATGCATCAGGAAAGTAAAACCAAGTAGACCCTATTGAGACCCTGCTGAAAAACCCAACTTATAAAACGTGTAGTTCCAGTCCTTGATTCTGATTGGTTAATCTGCGTTTGAATTTCTCATCAAACACACCTGTGACCTCAGTACATCAGTATTACTGCGCCACTGCGTCGGTGTGTTGCTGCAGACACATGTATTATGTATTTCAGCAAAAAGCAACAAATTTTATAATCTGTCCCTTCTTCTCTCTGTCTCTTTTCTGTCTCCTGTTTTTTTTTTTTTTTGCAGAGTTCTTCCTTAGTAAATGTAAACAGCACTGCTAAAGGTAAGAGCTCATGAAATAAAACATTAAATGTTTACATCAGTATATTTGGTTTATTTTGCCACACTTACTAAATTTTTACATAACTTTTAGATGATACACTGAACTTTAAAGGTTCCCATCATGGGATTTTTTTTTATTAATTAATTCATTTTCTTTATTTTAAATTTTTATTTCATTTTATGAATTAAACAGCTCATAAACAGGTTTTTCACTTGAAAGAAAATGAAATAACCAATTAAACATGGTATTGTTAAGTATTATGCAAAAATTTTAAAACATATCCTTATATAGAACCTTTTTTTGGCACTGGTTCTTTTAAAACTGAGTTAAGAATACGGAACTCCATTGAGCCTTTTTTCATAAGAATGTGTAGTTTTAAAAAAAACCTTTTTTCCATCTTTGTTTAACATTTTTGTCTTGGTTATGAGGATCAGACAGATGAAAGATGTATATTTTTCAGGAACTGTACAAAGGGTACTGCACAATATAAAAGTAATTTTATTTGCCATGTGTTATTTATTTAGTAGAGACTTTTTGGCTGTTTTTAAAAAAATGTACTGTCAAATAAATATTTATAGCCTCTTTATTTCAGATGTAAGAGAGAAGCTTACACTAGCGAGAGGGTAATATGACAATAAAAAGTCAAAATTGGTAATAAAGAGCCATTTCTCTGCAAAACCACATAGGACATTCTCTTTTGAGAAATCCTGATAAATTAAAAACAGGATATGCAGACACATAAACACACACACACACACACACACACACACACACACACACACACACACACACACACACACACACACACACTGCAGAACTTTTTCTTGTTACCTTTCCCAGAGATCTTGTGAAGAAAATCTATATTAGATATACATTTCTGCAGATATAAATGTGGGTCAAATGAGCAAATGAATGACTAGCATTTTTATACATCTAACAATAGCTTATCTGTTGAGCAGTGATTGCTTCCAAATGCTCAGTGATTGCTTCTTGTGTATTCTTGCACTCTTTTAAATGTGATTGTCATGTTTTTTTGTTTTTTTTTCTTGCTGTGTCGCAGTGATGCTCTTTCAAGAGGTTTGGGGGAGAAGCTTCTGCCGCACTATAGAGAAACTAGTGGAAGTGGTTCAGGAGTACCCTGGGGAGGTGGAGCACATTTTCAGCCCCGCCTGCGTGCCATTGGTCCGCTGTGCTGGTTGCTGTGGAGATGAGAACCTGGAGTGTCACCCTACGCTCACTTCTAACACCACTATGCAGGTAACAACAACAATACTTACTGTTTCAAAAGAAGCGTAATTGTGACTTTATATCTCACATTGTGTCTTATTTTCACATTTATCTAAAAAATTTTTTTTTTACTCTGAGGAGTAAACTGGCTTCCACAATGTACTTCGACTTACCCTAAATATTACATTATATTATACACTCACCGGCCACTTTATTAGGTACACCTTGCTAGTACCAGTTTGGACCCTCTTTTGCCTTTATTCTTCATGGCATAGATTCATTAAGGTGCTGGAAACATTCCTCTGAGATTTCGGTCCATATTGACATGAGAGCATCACACAGTTGCTGCAGATTTGTCGGCTGCACATCCATGAGGCGAATCTCCCGTTCCACCACATCCCAAAGATGCTCTATTGGATTGAGATCTGGTGACTGTGGGGGCCATTTTAGTACAGTGAACTCATTGTCATGTTCAGAAGTGTGGTGTTTAAACGATGCTCAGTTGGTACTAAGGGGCCCAAAGTGTGCCAAGAAAATATATAACACACCATTATACCACCAGCAGATTGAACCATTGATACAAGGCAGGATGGATCCATGCTTTCCTGTTTTTTTATGCCAAATTCTGGCCCCATGTGAATGAAACAGCAGAAATCGAAACCAGACAACATTTTTCCAATCTTCTATTGTCCAGTCTTGGTGAGCTCGTCTGCTTCAAGGTTGGACGTGATGTGCGTTCAGAAATGCTCTTCTGCAGATGCACTCTGGATATTTTCTATTTTTCAGACTATTCTCTATAACCCTAGAGATGGTTACATGTGAAAATCCCATTAGATCAGCAGTTTGTGAAATACTCAGACCAACCTGTCTGGCACCAACAACCATGTCACTTAGTCACTTAATTTTTGAGTTAATTTAGAGTTGCTGCCATGTGATTGGCTAATTAGATATTGTATTATTAGGTATATCTAATAAAGTGGCCGGTAAATGTATTTTATATTATATTATATTATATTACATTACATTATTATAATGACCTAAATATATATAAAAATGGCCTTGATTGTTTGACGTTGTATGCTTTTTCACTAAAGTAATATCTGTATCTATATCTGTAGGAGATATTGTTTTGTCTGTTAGGCACACTGTTGCGATGGATATTAATATTATGACTTTTTCAGTTATTAAAGATTAAGCCAGCAGAGCAGGGACAGGAATATGTGGAGATGACCTTTGTGGAGCACAAAGCCTGTGAATGTAGGTAAGGAAAAGATCAATTCAATTTATGTAACCACATGTTTTGCATGCAGCTATTTTGTGATACAGCTGTGTATTGTTATTATAGATATGAATATTGAACATAAATATTGAATGTTTTTCTGGATGAACTGAATTTATCAAGTACAAAAAATGTGTTTGTAATAGTCCCTCTGCTTTTCTTTTTGTCACTGCACAATTTCTCTTACTACATTGTGATGCCAAGACTAAGAAAACCTACAACAAAACAAGACAGGTAACAAGTCGTACTACACTTATACACAATTACACTTTGGTAATTGACACGCTGGATTACAGTGATGATTTATTTTGTTGTAGATGGAAACCCAGAAATAGAGGGAGAAAACGGAAGGAGAAACAGAGAGTGAAAGACTGTGACAGGTAAGTTAAATATTGATAGTTTTACATTAGCTTGTAGCTAAGCTAACAATGCAATACTCTAATTAGCATAGATAAGCATAAAGTGCATTGTACACTCAAGTAACAGATTTTTAACTATACTTTTCTGAATTAAAATGAGAACCAATGAGGTTCATTCTCGTGTTACGCAGCACGTTTGAGCTTCAGCGAGAACCAATGAGGTTCATTCTTGTGTTACGCAGCACGTTTGAGCTTCAGCGAGAACCAATGAGGTTTGTTCTCTCTCAAGCAGGTTATATATGAATAGCTGTCAATGGAGGGACATAAAGCTCTCAGATTTCATCAAAATAATTTTCATTTGTGTTCTGAAGATGAATGAAAGTCTTACGGGTTTGGAACGACATGAGTAATGACAGAATTTTTATTTTTGGGTGAACTATCGCTTTAAGTCTTCACATTTCAGTTTTTTATGTATTTAAAGATCACAAGGACAAAGAGTGCATTGTTTTCTTTGCTGCGCTTACCTTGAATTGTGTTCTCTTACAGGTGTCAGCCTCCCCGTAGGTAAACGCTGTCTCGCCGTGATGCCAGCCAATCACGCGCGCCCGCCCTCTTCTGTGTGACCCTCATCATCATCATTCACTTATGGATACTGCCACTGCTCTGCACCCCACGATCCCAGATGCAGAGTTGTTATGGTGACGGGGCTTCTGTCAAGTGATCTATACAGGAAACTCCTGTTGTGCTAGTCTCTACAGAAGAAAAACAACAGAAGACCAAACCTAAAATCTGAAACTGACTTAAACCCTAAGGACTTATATTATTATAATATAATAAGATTGCTATTTTATTGTGTTATATTGATAACATTAGTAGTAGTAGAAGTAGTATAGTAATATTAGTGGAGCTGGTTTAGCTGGCAGCTTTTCCAAGTCTTCTCCCTTATTTATTAAAACCCACTGAAGTACAACTGGTTGTGTTCCATTAATCAATATATAAAAAAAAGCCATTGTGTATTTGTTCATAAATCCAGGAGGAACCATGGAACAAACAATGCCAAAGATATTCTGTTTTCATCTGTCTTATCACAACTATTCCTATACTATATTACACTTTAATAATGTGAAAATATGTTTTAATATGTAGTATTTTCTTTGCTTATTTTAAAAGCCTCTCTGTGGGTTTAGCCCTTGACTTGAGCATCAAATAAGTGGATTGACATACTGACCTCTAGTGGTAATAAAATAACTACATTCACAAAGCATTCTTCAAAGAATAATACTGATCTGAAAGCTATCCCGTAATAATATATATCATTATAGTTTTTCAGCTTTTGGTAATAATAAAATGTTTGATGTGTGCACTGTGTAAGGACAAAGACTTTGCTCTGAAAGGGCCAGTCAACAGGAACCGAGACAGACGTTCATCACAATATGAGTGAATGTTGGTGCTTTGTATTATTGTGAAAATGACTGAATTTCCCACACTTTGGACTCGGGTCTGTAAAGTGCTGGAATTAAACCAAAGAAGCATTATTATCTATGCTGCTGACTGAGTGTAGGGCCCTAAATATAAATGCAATATTTTTTCACCAAAGGGCTATTTAATTCCCAATGTATAAAATTGTTGTATGTTTTTCAAAATACTTTTAATATGTATTAATATTAAACAAATCTAAGAGTACCTTTTAGAATAGAGTGACTATGGTTTGTTATTTCTGATTATCATTAAAAATAGTTTGTGAAACATTTGGTTTGTGTGTGTGTCCAGGTATTCCCTACATTATGGGGACCAAATGTCCGCACAAGCATAGTAATACCAGTAATTTTGACCATTTTTTTGTCCCCGTGAGGAAGACAGCTTATTATTGTAATGATAGTAAATTAAGTTTTTATAAAAACATAGAAAACATACAAATATAGAAAGTTTTCTATGAGGTTTGTGTTTAGGGGTAGGGTTAGGGGATAGGATATACAGTTTGTACAGAATAAAAATCATGATGTCAATGGAAGGTCCCCATAAAACGGAAACCCAACGAGTGTGTGTGTGTGTGTGTGTGTGTGTGTGTGTGTGTGTGTGTGTGTGTGTGTGTGTGTGTGTGTGTGTGTGTGTGTGTGTGCATGTGTCTGTGTGTGTGTGTCTGTCTGTGCACACGTGTGTGTGTGTCTGGCTGTCTATGTATCTGTGTGTCCTGACTGTCTGTCTTTAGATATATGTGTGTGTGTGTGTGTGTGTGTGTGTGTGTGTGTGTCTGGCTATGTGTGTTTCTGTCTGTCTGTGTGTGTGTGTGTGTGTGTCTGTCTGTCTGTCTGTCTGTCTGTCCGTCTGTCAATGTGTCTGTGTGTGTGTCTGGCTGTCTATGTGTCTGTGTGTAGGTCTGTGGCTAGATATGTGTGTGTGTGTGTGTGTGTGTGTGTATATATGTCTGTGTGTGTGTCTGGCTGTCTATGTATTTGTGGGTGTGTGCATGTGTCTGTATGTCTGTCTGTGTGTGTGTGTGTGTGTGTGTGTGTGTGTGTGTGTGTGTGTGTGTGTGTGTGTGTGTGTGTGTGTGTGTGTGTGTGTGTGGCTGTCTATGTATCTGTGTGTGTCATGACTGTCTGTCTTTAGATGTGTCTGGCTGTGTGTGTGTGTGTCTGTCTGGCTGTCTATGTATTTGTGGGGGGGTGTGTGTCTGTCTGTATGTCTGTCTATATGTGTGTGTGTCTGTCTGTCTGTATATGTGTATGTCTGTGTGTGTGTCTGTATATGTGTGTGTGTGTGTGTGTGTGTATGTGTGTGTGTCCGTTTATGTGTGTGTCTGTCTGTCTGTATATGTGTATGTCTGTGTGCATGTGTCTGTGTGTGTGTGTCTGTCTGTCTGTCTGTATATGTGTGTGTCTGTGTGCGTGTGTCTGTGTGTGTGTGTGTGTGTGTGTGTGTGTGTCTGTCTGTATGTGTGTGTGTGTGTGTGTCTCTGTCTGTCTGTATATATGGGTCTGTGTGTGTGTGAGTGTATTTGTGTATGTCTCTGTTTATGTGTGTGTCTGTCTATGTCTGTGTGTATATGTGTGTCTGTCTGTATATGTGTGTGTGTGTGTGTGTGTGTGTGTGTGCGCGCACATGGGTGTGTCTGTCTGTCTCATAGACCGTAAAAAAGGTCTGTATGTGTGCGTGGGCGTGTGTATGTGTGTCTGTCTGTATATATGTGGATCTGTGTGCATGTCTGTGTGAGTGTATTTGTGTCTGTCTGTTTATGTGTGTGTCTGTATGTTGGTGTGTCTGTCTGTCTATGTCTGTGTGTGTGTGTGTGTGTGTGTATGTGTGTCTGTCTGTATATGTGTGTTTCTGTGTGTGTGTGTGTGTTTATGTGTGCACACATGGGTGTGTCTGTCTGTCTCATAGATCGTAAAACAGGTCTGTCTATGTGTGTGTGTGCGTGTTTATGTGTGTCTGTCTGTATATGTGTGTGTTTGTGTGCGTGTCTGTGTGTGCGCACGTGTGTGTGTGTGTGTGTGTGTGTGTGTGTGTGTGTGTGGTCCTGGTAAACCCTACATTATGAGGACAAAATGTCCTGAAATATATCAGCAATGCTTGTCCAGGTGGGGATGTGTTTTGGTCCCCCTGAGGAAAACAGCTTATAAATCATACTAAGTGATGTTTTGTTTTTTGTTTTGTTTTGTTTTTTTGAAAATGTAAAATTGCAGAAAGTTTTTGTGTAGTTGTGTAGTTCTAGGGTTAGGGGGATACTACTAACAGCATAAAAAGCATTATGCACATGAAAAGTCCCCATAAAACACAAAACACAACATAAATTAAATAAAATAGCATATATATTTAATACAGTTAACAAATTGTAAATTTAGTTTAAATGGATTTAAAATGTAAGATTTTTAGTCACAGTTTACATATTGAATATGTATGTCAGTCATATACTGTAAATCATATCAAGTAAAAGAGTAAACGGATCTGTTTATGTGCCACATTCTGCATATAGTCAATACATTCAATAAAACCACAGATAAAGCCAATAAAAGTTTTTTATAATGTTCTCTTTCTTAGGTTCTGTTCTCTTTATGTATCCAGTCTCCAAATTCCAATTGATTTGATGTATCTGATTTACATTTTAATACATATTTTGGCAATGAGTAATAGAATTTGCTACCATGACTCTTCCTGAGGTTTGAGTTAGTGAAATTACCCAAGAGGCATTTCTGGGCCCTTGGGAGGGCAATTCCGTGGATGTTGCACCTTGCCAAAGTCCATGTACTTTAGGGCATGACCATGTGGAACGAGAAGTTCATTTGTGTTTGATATTATATTAAATACACCATTGACATTGAGAGAAAATAAACTTAGGACCAGTTTTTAGGTTATGTAGTGGTGAGATTCGAATCACTTGTGATTGCCATTCAAAAAGAAGGAACACTAAATATTTCTTAATAAATTATAGTTTTACATTTGAAGAAGTTTTGATCATAGCACCCGTGCACGTGGCAAATAATAATAACAACACATCCACCCAATTTTGATTTATTTATTTACTAAATGACGTTTGTACTGCGTGAAAAATCACAATAGTTATGTTTTTTTTATGACGCGGTTTCCATTATTACTTGCACAACATTTTTTATTTATTAAATATTATGGGATGGAGATGATGGTGACGCTGCAGCGCGTGCTAGATTCACTCTTGACGCGGCTGCAGTGCAGATTTCAGTGTGAAAAATGCACACCACATTTTACAGTCACGTTTACAGTCGCAAGGGTTCAACTCTGCACCAATCAGAAGGCGATATGCAAATGAGAGGCGGACCTCGCATCGTCAAGCAGGTGACGATTATGCTGTTCCCCTGGTAACAGCCATTTAAGTCAGCCGTGAAGGCGGAGCTACGTTTGTAAACTCACGTTGCAATCTGGGCAGTTGGTTCCCACAACAACAAAAATATAAGCTTAGTTTTATCTCGTCAAGCGTCATTTCATCTACAAGCTTTAACAAGAGAGGGAGTTTAAAGAGAATTGTTCTTGGTAAGTATTGAAAAACGTGCGGTTTTGTGGTGTAGTGTGTGTTTATGGGTGAGTCTCGTGTTTGGCATCGTGTATCAAGTAACTGACTCGCGACGTTCGTATGTATAAACTATTCACTACTAGATCTAAAATAGGGTGCTGCTGTTATTTTCAAGCTGTATTTTAAGATGTTGGGCTGTATTTTGTTCTGTCTGCAGTGCATTAAGACTGTTTTCATGGCTCTCGCTCAGTGTCTGCTTGTTTAGTCATTCATGGGCGGTTTATTTACTTTCAGAAACTGTGTTTAGTAATTTGATAATTTTCACTATAAAGGTATTCTTGCACTAATAAACCTTATATTTGGTCTTTACGTGAGCTATGCTCAGTTTGGAGGTGCATTTCATTGACTTGAGTCATACATGTGCTCATGTTACACTGGACTATCATATTTCAGGGTTTTGACTTTCCTTTATTTAATCCATGGCTCTGTCCTTCTCTCAGTCTCTGCCTGTACAGATGGACTGAAGTCAAACGAACTGGACCACCAGAGAAGATCCAACATGGGCAACAAACGAAAAGCCTCCAGTGAGACCGACAAAGACTCAGGTTTGTCATTTATGTATGTGTTCTGTTTTATATTGTATATTTCTCAGGTTAAATGAGATGAACAAATTCCATGAAGGTTAGACTGTTTTATCTTCTTTTTTTTTTTTTTTTTTTTTTTTTTTTTTTTTTAAATCAGTAGAACAAGATTGGGTAACACTTTATTTTACAGTGTCTTTGTTACACGTTACATATAGTTATATGGAACTAAGCCTAAAACCTAACCTATAGTAAGTACATGTTGTTTATTATTATAACTCAGTACTTAAATGTATAAATACACTGTAACACGGACACCTTAAAATAAAGTGTAACCCAAGATTTACACACGTTGCCAAATAGGCCAATCCAGGATGACACAGAAGTTTTTAATATTAGGAGAAGATCCACCAACATGTTCTCTTTATCAAAATCAAATATTCCTGAAGCATTTTATTTATATATATATATATATATCTCGTAGTCTCCGCATACAGTCCCACGAATTAGTTCGTTTGTTCTCCTGTTTTAGTAAATTGTAGCCACCATTTACAAATTTGTTCACTTGTTTTAGTTACAACGTGTTAAATTACACAACTTACTAATTTGCTCCCTTGTTTTGATTTAACTAAAACAAGGGAACAAATTATTATATCCGGGCCACAATTTACTTTAAACGAGGGAACGAATTAGTAAAACGTGCTGAACGTATTAATAAGTCGTGGAAACAAATTGTTAATTCAATAGACAGCTTGTTTTCCCATGTCATATGCGGGGCTCCTTAAAATAATGGATTTATCTATTTGAAAATGGATTTTAAAAACCTGGTATAGTTTACTTAAGTTGCGTCGTGAAAATAGCCACAGAAGCATGGTGTTAAAAACCAACAAAATCTACATGAGAACATTGATTTCACAGCCCTTGTTTTTCTGTGTATTACAGTTTTAAGATAAATATAGTGCCTTGCCTTTCTCAAATGCAGGGGTGTAATTATATGCAATTTCCCCATTACTGACTATATTTATGAAATATTGTCCGTAATTAACTTGTTAAAGGTGTATAACTGCACATAATTACTAGGTTTTACTCCTAACACTATTTTTCCACCGTAGATGCCAGCTCAGGATATTATAGTGCTTTGGACCAGACAGATTTTGAAGACATGGGACCAACCAGTACTGCAGCTCAAAGCATGCCGACAGCTCCTCGGGTGCCTTTCATTCCTGGCTCGCATCCAGGCGTCTCTCGCATGATCGTAATGAACAACCTTGTCCTCAAGCAGGTATTATTACACCCTCATACAATTCTGTATGTCTCCATAGTTGCTTTTCTGTAAAAGATTTAGCACATGACACACATCTGTGTTTGGGTTATAGTATTGTTTTGGCGAACGTTAAAGGGATGAACATTCTGTCATTAATTACTCCCCCTCATGTCGTTCCAAACCCGTAAGACCTTCGCTCATCTACGGAACACAAATTAAGATATTTTTGATGAAACCAGAGAGCTTTCTGACCCCCAGTAGACTGCAAAGTTATAAAAAAAAAAAGTGTTCTCGTCGCTTCATAACATTTAAGGTTGAACCACTGGAGTCACATGGACTGTTTTAATGATGTCTTTACTACCTTTCTGGACCTTGAAAGTTGCAATGATGTTGCTGCCTATGGATGGTTTAGAAAGCTCTCAAATTTAATCAAAAATATCTTAATTTGTGTTCTGAAGATGAATGAAGGATTTACGGGTTTGGAACAACATGAGAGTGTAAATGACAGAATTTAAATATTTGGTTGAACTAACCCTTTAAGCTTTGCTTCTTGCGTGTACAGCTGTTTCATTTTAATTGACCCACCTGTTATTGTGGATGAGAACTAAAGAGTATGTATCTGTTTTACAAAATTGTTCATTTGATAATTCTTGTTTCAGCCAAACTCTGTGGCCCCTGCGTTAAAACCTTGGAGCTTAAACACTTCATTAGATGTGGTCCCTCAGAACCAGCTGCTTTTCCTACAGCCAGTCATACCCACTAGTGACTGTAGCAGCCAGAGCTCTGACAAGCAGAAACTTTCCAGAAAGCATGTTCCCATGCAAAGTACCTTTGCAAAAATTGTCCCACACCCTGCACAAGTGTCTACAGTCGACCAGGATCCCAGTGCCATCAATAAGAGGGCAAACCATAGTCATGGTGGTAGACATCAACGACGCTGTTACGATGATAAACCTTTCCACAGTTCCTCCTTGAAGCAGGATGACTCTGAGACATTTAAGGGTTATGGAGTAGACCCTAATATGGCTTCTTTGGGAGACATGGATGTGGAAAACTCCTCATCGAGGCTTTCTGACCTTCAGGAGCCCCATACCACCACTTCACCATTCTCACTTTACACTCACTCCTTCCTCGCTTCATTCCCTCAGAAGTGTCCCAATGCTTCATTCGCCCAGAGCAGTGATGGGGAGAATACCTCAGAGGACTTCTCTCCAAGTTCCAGCAAACGCAAACGCTTCTGCAACACGTATAATATTCTGAATCGGTCAGGCCTGCTGGGCATCACACTGCGCACAAAGGAACTTATTCGTCAGAACAAACGTTCCCAGGCCCAACTTCAGAGTCTTCAGGCTCAGACTGACCTCTTCTTGGAGGCCATATGTAGTGGAGACCCCAAAGTCTGGACCAGATTGCAGCTCATCCTCCAGAACTCTAGAAACAGTGAGGAGATGCCAATGGAATCACTGGTGGACTCTGTAAAGGATGCAGACGAGGATACCGCTGATGCGACTTGCGTGGTGTAGTAGCAGGTTCAGATATTAATATTTCAACTGTTGTATTCTGCAATTTATAAACCTGCAATTTTCAGCTTCAATGTCAAAAATTTGAGACTTCAGAGATCTAGTTATCAGTATCACATCATATGTGACCCTGGACAGCAAAACCAGTCATAAGGGTATTTTTTTAAATAAATAAGCTTTCCATTGATGTATGGTTTGTTAGGATAGGACAATATTTGGCCGAGATGCAATCTGGAATCTGAATATTGAGAAAATTGCCTTTAAAGTTGTCCAAACGAAGTACTTAGCAATCCATATTACTAAATAATACAATTTACAAAATATCTTCATGGATCATGAACCTTTACTTAATATCCTAATGATTTTTGGCATAAAAGAAAAATCTATAAATTTGACCCATACAATGTATTGTTGGTTATTGCCACAAATATATGACTTATGACTGGTTTTGTGGTCTACATGTTATCTATCAATATCAGTCGTCCTTATACCTGTGTTTTTTCCATATAAATACAAAGTTTAGGTAACAACTGTGTCTGTTTCTGATCGATGAAGTGATTCATTAGATAATGAAATAACGCTCAATTTCAGAGTTTATTAGAACAGTGTATTCCCATTATTTTTAATAAGAACACTATTAACCGTGTTTTACTTTAATTTCTGACTATTTGGAAAGTAGGCCTTGGAACACCAGAACTGGACAGTAAAAATATGATCTGCTCCGAATGACAAAAATGGAAAAATATTTATTTTCTAATCTCTGAATCTAAGAAATGCCTTTGTGTTTTAACTTTAAGAGATTATACTTAAGTGCACAATAATGATTCAATTGTTTTTTAAATTCAGTTCAAAATGTGAAGTCCAGATTCATCCTTGTGAGTATTTGTAATAATGTCTTTGTAATAAACATTAAATGTGTTCATCTCCGAGTGCATTTTCTTGTTAATATTTGTAATGCCTTGTGTTGAATTTTGAAGTGGGTTGTTTACATTCTTAACAGAAAATGTGATTTTTCTTTCGGTTTGGGTGTGACTGCAAATTGGCAAATGTTTTTCCCTGTAGCAATCTGTTATACTGCATGCATACAGACTGTGCGTTGTGTTTGGGAAAGCAGGTACTAATAAGCCTTGATCAAGTGTAGTGGAGAAATGAATGTGCTGTGTGATAGCATGTACATTCAACTACTTTTCTGTACAAATTTTACATTTATCAGAACCTGATACTACACTTTTTTTTTTTCTTTTTTTTTTGCTGTAGAAATCTATGCAATAGTCTTGTTTAGTATTAGCGTTGTGCTGAAGTGCAGTTTTGTATTCTGTAGGTGCCTTAAAAATAAAGGCATTTGAAAGAAATTTCAAACAATTCCCTGGTTATTTAAAGTTTGAACAATGATTTGTTCCGTAAATCATGTTTTAAGGATAGTTCCCCCAAAAATGTTAATTCTGTCATCTACCCGCCCTCAAGTTGTTCCAAACCTGTGTAATTTTTTTGCTTGTGCTGAACACAGAGGAAGATATTTGGAAGAATGTTTGTAACCAAGCAGATTTCTTCCCATCGACTACCATAGTAGCCTATTTATTGATTTTTTTTTTTTCTACTATGGTAGTCGTTTTTTTCTTTTCATATTTTAATTTTTGGGTGAACTTCTGTATCCTTTTAATGTGTTTTAAGGTTGAAGCTGAAGACTGAACATCTCTGAAACTATTAAATAGTTTACAAAGGGAAACCATTATATATATATATAAATATATATATATATATATATATATATATATATATAATATATAATTAAATTAAATTCATTACATGTAATTGGAATATATAATCAAATTAAAATTAAATATTTGTAATTACATTTTAAAAATTTACTCATATTAGGACTTTACTTTTTATTGATTACTGTACATGATTACATTATTCTCACAATGGCAGTAAATTATTCATAATTCATTGACTCTCCCTACTACTACTTTTATATCTTCTAAATTTTCCTTTCTAAAACAGTCTACTGCTTAAATACAAACCCGATTCCAAAAAAGTTGGGACACTGTACACAAACCTCATAAACTTATATTTTATTCACAATAGAATATAGATAACATATCAAATGTTGAAAGTGAGACATTTTGAAATGTCATGCCAAATATTGGCTCATTTTGATTTCATGAGAGCTACACATTCCAAAAAGTTGGGACAGGTAGCAATAAGAGGCCGGAAAAGTTAAATGTACATATAAGGAACAGCTGGAGGACCAATTTGCAACTTATTAGGTCAATTGGCAACATGATTGGGTATAAAAAGAGCCTCTCAGAGTGGCAGTGTCTCTCAGAAGTCAAGATGGGCAGAGGATCACCAATTCCCCAATGCTGCGGCCAAAAATAGAGGAGCAATATCAGAAAGGAGTTTCTCAGAGAAAAACTGCAAAGAGTTTGAAGTTATCATCATCTACAGTGCATAATATCATCCAAAGATTCAGAGAATCTGGAACAATCTCTGTGCGTAAGGGTCAAGGCCGGAAAACCATACTGGATGCCCGTGATCTTCAGGCCCTTAGACGGCACTGCATCACATACAGGAATGCTACTGTAATGGAAATCACAACATGGGCTCAGGAATACTTCCAGAAAACATTGTCGTGAACACAATCCACCGTGCCATTCGCCGTTGCTGGCTAAAACTCTATAGGTCAAAAAAGAAGCCATATCTAAACATGATCCAGAAGCGCAGGCGTTTTCTCTGGGCCAAGGACAACCCAAGTTGTTGTCAGCGCTCAGTTCAGAAGCCTGCATCTCTGATGGGATGGGGTTGCATGAGTGCGTGTGGCATGGGCAGCTTACACATCTGGAAAGGCACCATCAATGCTGAAAGGTATATCCAAGTTCTAGAACAACATATGCTCCCATCCAGACGTTGTCTCTTTCAGGGAAGACCCTGCATTTTCCAACATGACAATGCCAGACCACATACTGCATCAATTATAACATCATGGCTGCGTAGAAGAAGGATCCGGGTACTGAAATGGCCAGCCTGCAGTCCAGATCTTTCACCCATAGAAAACATTTGGTGCATCATAAAGAGGAAGATGCGACAAAGAAGACCTAAGACAGTTGAGCAACTAGAGGCCTGTGTTAGACAAGAATGGGACAACATTCCTATTCCTAAACTTGAGCAACTCCTACTTGAGTCTCCTCAGTCCCCAGACGTTTGCAGACTGTTATAAAAAGAAGAGGGGATGCCACACAGTGGGAAACATGGCCTTGTCCCAACTTTTTTGAGATGTGTTGATGCCATGAAATTTAAAATCAACTTATTTTTCCCTTAAAATGATACATTTTCTCAGTTTAAATGTTTGATATGTCATCTATGTTGTATTCCGAATAAAATATTGAAATTTGAAACTTCCACATCATGTGGAATCACGCACACAGACCAGCCACTAGTAACTGTCACTGAAAACTGAGACCAACACAGCATTTGATGACTGGATTTACAGAAATATTTTCATTTAAGAAGGTTTTTCTCAACATTGCATTTCTAAATGAATTCCTGATGAACACATTTAAACATGTGTTACTGTCTTTGGAAGGTTTTTGTCTTTCAAACACATTCAAATGTAAAAATTTAGATTTACATGCAATGCAGGGATTCCCCAACTTTTTTTTTTCTTTTTTGTCAGCTGAACCTCTTTGACCTAAAGCAGACCTGAATTACTCCTGAGATTTTTAAATGAATAAATTAGGGTTCCAATCAATGGGATAAACGAGTTAGGTCAAACATAATCTAAAAGTAGCATCATATTACCTTAATTGAGTGATGTGAATACGTTACTAACATTTTTATCATGTAATCTGGAATCAGTAAACAACTACAATTTGTAATTGATCAACTTGTGAGCCAAAACATTATGACCACCTGCCTAATATGCTGTTGGTCCTCTGCATGCTGCCAAAACAATACCGACCCGCCCAGGCATGGACTCTATAAGACCCCAGAAGATGTCCTGTAGAGGTTAGCAGCAGATCTCGAACAGATCCTAAACTCTTCATCATGTTCCTCAGAAGTTTCCCAGCAGAACATCACACTCCTGCCACCAGCTTATCACCATCCCACAGTCCATCCTGATGCCATCTCTTCCCTAGGTAAACTGTACACATACACGGCTGTCTACGTGATGTAAAAGACAACAGGCGACCTTTTTCCACTGCTCCACAGGTCCAGTTCCGACGCTTGCATGTCCATTGTAGGTGCTTTCAACAGTGGACAGGAGTCATTATGGGCACTCTGAATGATCCGAGGCTACACTAACCCCATATGCGATGTACTGTGTGTTGTGAGACATTCCTCCTATAGCCATCCTTAAAATTCTGTGTGATCTGTGCCACAGTAGACCTTCTGTTGGCTCGGACCAGACGGAATAGCCTTCACTGCCCTCGTGCATCGATGAGCCTTGGGTGCCCAACACCCTTTTGCCAGTTTGTCCCTCCTCGGACAACTGTTGGTAAATTCTCACCACTCCTGATCAGGAGCAAACCACAAGCCTTGCCATTTTAGAGATACTCTGATCCAGTGGCCTTGACATAACAGTTTGGCCATTGTCAAAGTAGCTTAGATATTTATTCCTCTGCATTTCTCCTGCATCCAACACGTAGATTCTGAGAACAGAACTGATAGTATAAATACTAATGAGCCAAAACATTATGATTATGAAGGCCCTGTACATTTTATCAATCACATAAAACATGTAGTTTGTGTTTTGGTTGAAGTCACATTTATATTCAGGTATTTGGTGGTAACCTTATAGGTTACAAATAAATAAATCACAGAAAATGTATGTTCATTATTGTATTTCATAGTTTCATGCATAAATACAGATGTATTAATTCACAACAGTATAACTATTAATCATCTTAGCTGTAATAGTGCAATTGGCAATGAACAAACCTTTCTGAACAACTAAACCTAACATAGACAACTAATCGAGTCTAGATAGACGTGAAGAGATAGGGTGTTTTGATAAGATATGATTCTCAATTCAACTAGCCAAAGGATGTTGAGGACCATGTTTCAAAACATCAAATGGTTGAGAGCGAAGCACTCGCAAGCATGCACTTATAATAATTTAAACACTGACATGAAACTTAATAGTGGATTGCTGTTTTATAAGAGGGTTTCAGTTACAGAACAGTGTGACCCTCCATTATGACTAATTACTTTGACCATGTTGGATAAGGGAAATACACACATAACAATTGCTTGCTGTAAATCACCACAAATTTTTCTTGGTAATCTGTTGTCTAGGGGAAATATTGTTTTTTAAGACTATTTTGCAAGTCACTGAGCTGTACAGCCAAACTAATTTCCCTATTTAAAAAAAATGAGCCTTACAAGGTATCAAAATAAAAAAAAGAATGACCGAACAGTATTTATATAATTTTTTACCTCAAATACAACACTATGTACAACAGCCGTGAGTGCGCCATCACTTCCGCTGGGTGAGGTCAAATGGACACGATATGGGATACAAGCGGTGGAAGTGATGTCTTGCGTGTATCGTACACCATATCACGTGTTTTGACCTCACCCAGCGGAAGTGATGGCGCGCTCGCGGCTGTTGTACATAGTGTTGTATTTGAGGTAAAAATTATATAAATACTGTTCGGTTTCTCGCACAAACTGATCGTTTCGTGTCTTAAGACATCAATGTGTCATCACGAGCCGCAGGGTTTAATTTGAAGTTGTCTGTGCATGTTTTTTTTTTTACTCTCATAGAATTTGACCCCATTGACATGCACTATACGACTGGCACAGTGCAACGGTTGGAGTTAAAAATCTTAATTTGTGTTCTTCTGAAGAAACAAAGACACCTACATCTTGGATGTAAGCAGATAAACATAATATTTTCATTTTTGGGTAAACTATCCCTTTAAAGCTACTAAAGTTATTCAGTCAAGAATGTTTTTTGATTATCATTAATGACAGTCGACACTAGGTTTATTAGGCTGCTGTCACTTTAAGACCTAGTGCACAGATCCAATATACTGAAACCCATGCATATCATAACATACTATGGAAGCTTAAAAGATAATTGTGACTTTTCTCACAATTGTGAGTTTATATCTCGCTATTCTGACTTTATAACTCGCTTATATATTGCAATTCTGTGATTTAAAAAGTCCAAAAAAAAGTCAGAATTGTAAAATAAAAAGTCACAATTAACTGAATAATTACGGAAATAAGCTTCCATAATATATTGACACTCATCCAAGCAGTTTAAATTAATTTAAGACAAACGACTGTTTAAGCGAAATAAGATAAGAAAACTTAGTTCAGTACTCATGTGCTGTGTGACAGGCTTTTAGTGTGTGCGCGCACATCGGGTTCCCTTTCAGTCGGTCACGTTCGACGTACGTCGGAACTGACGAATTGGGATCTGCTTTCAGAGACCAATCTGCTTCGAGTGTTTCTAAACGAGCCAATATCGATTGGCATGCGGTCCACGCTCCGCCCGCTATGCGGGTATAAATACAGAAATGGAATACCGCATCCTCGCTTTCTACTTCGGAGCCAAATCCTGCTGTTGAGTCAACGCTGGGTTGTCAACGAAGAGTGTCGTTAAGATGAGTTCGCGAGGATCGCTCAACTTCCGGGTGCGGGTGTGACGGCGCGATCCAGCGGGTGGTCGCTTCAGGAAGTATCTGCTGTTTCTCAGCCTGCCTGGGCGTTTTTCTGAGTGCTCACAGCAGGCTTGTACTACTGAACTGCTGTGAGCCGCGGCCATCTCCCCTGTGTGCTTCAGCACTATCAGAGCGTTTCCTCCTAAAAGAGCAAACACGGTTTGACCCTGCATCTCCAAGATGTCATTCAAACCGTGTGTTTCTGGATGCAGTCGCTTCCTGTCCCCAGTTGATGGTCACGATCGCTGCCTCACGTGTTTGGGCGTTCAGCACGCTGAGGCGGCTTTTGTGAATGACTCATGTTCCCATTGCGGGAACATGACCATCGCAGTTCTACGGTCTAGGCTCGATTACCTCAAAAGGGTGGAGTCCCATTGCGCATCCCCCGATCTAGTGGTCCTCCCGCTGCAAAGCAGAGGGTTGCTACTTTGGCTGATGCCTTTGGTGGAGACCTGAGGGTAAGCGTGAGGGCACCCCCGACGGGACACCAAGCCCCTCGGGACCCTCCCTCCTCCGCTGCGCTGGTGGAGCTTCCAAAGGAGCGTCCTGGTCCTTCCCATGGGGGACCGGCCGTTACCTTTGGGGCTCTGGCTGAGGACATGATGTCGATTGCTGCATCGGGGGACGAGCTAATGGACTCCGGAGATGAGGACTCGGCTGCGTTGCCCCCTTCGGGTGTGGTAGCGTTGCCCGAGCCTGATCCAGAGCTCACGGCTATGCTTTCCCAGGCCGGACGATTGGTTTCTCGGAGTGGCCCATGCTGGTTCTCAGCGCCCCGCCCGGGTACCATTCTTCCCGGAGGTGCATCAGGAACTCAAAAAGTTGTGGTTGGTGCCCTTCCACGCCAGACATCGATCGACTGGTTCCTCCGTCCTCACTACCCTCGATGGCGGCGCGGCTAAGGGCTACGTGGGGATCCCCCCAGTCGAACGGTCGGTTGCGATGCAGCTGTGTCCCAAGACCGTCACCGACTGGCGTGGTAACCAACGTCTCCCCTCCCGGGCGTGTAAGTTCTCGTCCGCGCTGATGGGCAAGGCTTACACAGCCTGCGGAGAGGCCGCGTCGGCTTTGCATGCCATGGCGCTCCTGCAGGTTTACCAAGCCAAAGTGCTCAAGGAACTGCACGAGGGTAGTTCTGACCCAGGCGTTACGCAGGAACTGCGCACGGCGACTGACCTCCCCTCAGGGCGACGAAAGTCACCGTGCGCTCCCTGGGTCGGGCGATGTCCACCTTAGTGGTCCAGGAACGCCACCTGTGGCTGAACCTGGCAGACATGCGTGATACTGACAAGGTACGGTTCCTCAACGCCCCTGTCTGCCAGGCCGGCCTCTTCGGTGACGCCATCGAGAACTTCGCCCAGCAGTTCTCGATGGCCCAGAAGCAGACGGAGGCGATCAAAAATATCCTGCCCCGACGACCTGCTGCTGCCTCCACCTAGTCGTCGGCCACAGCGCCTCCGCCTGCTCGTCGCCGAGGGCGTCCCCCTGCGTCCGCCTCCGCCCCTGCCAAGCCCAAGCAGCAGCCTCCACCCGGGCAACAGGGCGCCGGACGAAAGGGGGGCGCCCAACCCGCTCAGGGCTCCACTAAGCCTGCTGGCAAGCGTAGGAGCAAGCGGCCCTGAGACGGGCAGCCCAGGGATGAGAGGGACTGCTCGACGGGAGGTGGTGTCCGCACCCCTCCCCACCCCCCCGGGAGGAGGAACGGGGGGGTCTACACACACACACAACACCCCTGCCGCTGGCTCTCCGGAGACTAGCGGTACCCACATACTCACCAAGAGAGCAGTTTCCTCCCTCCCTGGGCTCCAGGAGGCTCAGGCGGGCAGTGTGCAACGCCCCCAGGCCTTGCCACTCCTCGCCTCCCCTCCTCTCACCAGTGGGCAGCAGTGTGGGCACCGAGGACGCCACCAGGCCTTCTCACCCACACTCTGTCCAACCCAGGAATACTCGACTGCCTCTGGGCCTCCCGGGTCGAACTCGAGTATTCCTCCCTCCTGCCTTCCCCAGGCAGGGGGCAGCAGATTGGGCACCGAGGACACAAACAAGCCTTCTCACCCACTCTCTGCCCCACCCGGGGAGGCTCAGACAACACTCCGGGCTGCTTCCGGGCCTCCCGAGTCGGGTCTGAGTCTCCCACCTCGCTGCCCCACCCCGGTACGTCTGTGGTGCCGATGGTCCCGCTTGTCCGGTTCCTGGGGCCTGGCTAGAGCTCCCCAGGCCGTCTCGCTGGCTCATCCGTACCATCAGACTCGGCTACGCGATTCAAGTCGCTCGCCGGCCTCCCAAGTTCAAGGACATCCTCTTCACCTCTGTGCGGAGCAGCGATGCCCATGTCTTGCGGTCAGAGATCGAAGCCCTACTGGCGAAGGGCGCGATCGAGCCGGTTCCTCCAGCCGATATGAAGTCAGGGTTCTACAGCCCTTACTTCATTGTACCCAAGAAAGGGGGTGGGTTGAGACCAATCTTGGACCTGCGTGTCCTGAATCGGGCCCTGCACAAGCTCCCGTTCAGAATGTTGACGCAGAAACGCATATTCGAATGCATCTGTCCCCAAGATTGGTTCGCAGCGATCGACCTGAAGGATGCATACTTTCATGTCTCCATTCTCCCGAGACACAGACCGTTCCTACGCTTTGAGTTCAAGGAGAGGGCATATCAGTACAAAGTCCTGCCCTTCGGGCTGTCCCTGTCGCCCCGTGTCTTCACGAAAGTCACGGAGGCAGCCATTGTTCCGCTCAGAGAATGCGGCGTTCGGATTCTCAACTACCTCGACGACTGGCTCATACTCGCCCAGTCCAGGGAGCAGTTGTGCGAACACAGGGACCTGGTACTCCGTCACCTCAGCCTGTTGGGCCTTCGTGTCAACCGAGAGAAGAGCAAACTCTGTCCCACACAGAGGATCTCTTATCTCGGTATGGCGCTGGATTCAGTCAATCGAACTGTGCGCCTCACAGAGGAGCGAGTTCGATCAGTGCTGAACTGATTGAATACGTTCAAAGGCAGGACAGCGGTCCCACTGAAGTTCTTTCAGAGGCTCCTGGGGCATATGGCATCTGCAGCCGCGGTAACGCCGCTCGGATTGCTACATATGAGATGGCTTCAGCACTGGCTTCACGGCCGAGTCCCGAGATGGGCGTGGCAGAGCGGCAAGTACCGGGTCTCAGTTACTCCTTACTGCCGCCAAACCTTCAGCCCGTGGGCGGACCCTTCGTTTCTATGGGCGGGAGTGCCCCTAGAACAGGTGTCCAGGCATGCTGTGGTCTTCACGGATGCCTCATCCACCGGCTGGGGGCCACGCATAACGGGCATGCAGTTTCGGGTCTGTGGACGGGCCCCAACAGCATTGGCATATCAATTGCCTGAGCTACTGGCAGTACGCCTTGCTCTGGGCCGCCTCAAAAGCCGCTACAGGGCAAGCACGTACTGGTCCGCACGGACAGCACTGCGGCCGTTGCGTACATCAACCGTCAGGGTGGTCTACGCTCCCATTGCATGCTCCGGCTCGCCCGCCATCTCCTCCTTTGGAGTCAGAAGCATCTGAGGTGGCTTTGCGCCATTCACATCCCAGGTGCGCTCAACCGGACAGCCGACGAGCTCTTATGGCAGCCGACACCTCCGGGGGAGTGGCGACTCCATCCCCAGGTGGTCCAGCTGACATGGGGCCTCTTCGGAGCCGCACAGGTAGATCTGTTTGCCTCTCCAGAGTCGACCCATTGCCAGCTGTATTACTCCCTGACCGGGGGCACCCTCGGCACGGATGCACTGGCACACAGCTGGCCCCGGGGCCTACGTAAGTATGTGTTCCCCCCAGTGAGTCTTCTTGCACAGACACTGTGCAAAGTCAGGGAGGACAAGGAGCAGGTCTTGCTAGTTGCGCCCTACTGGCCCAACCGGACCTGGTTCTCCGAAATAACTCTCCTCGTGACAGCACCTCCCTGGCCCATTCCTCTGAGGAAGGGCCTACTTTCTCAGGGACGGGGGAGCACACTATGGCACCCGCGTCTGGACCTCTGGAAGCTCCATGTCTGGTCCCTGGACGGGACGTGGAGGTTCTAGGTGGTCTACCACAGGCAGTGGTGGACACCATCACTTCCGCTAGAGCCCCCTCTACGAGGCGCCTCTATGCATTGAAGTGGAACCTGTTCGTTGAGTGGTGTTCTTCTTGCCGCGAAGACCCCCGAAGGTGTTCGATTAGCGCCGTGCTTTCCTTTCTGCAAGATGGGTTGGAGCGAAGGCTGTCTCCCTCCACCCTTAAAGTGTACGTTGCGGCAATAGCGGCGTATCACAACGCAGTTGATGGTAAGTCCTTATGGAAGCACGACCTAATCGTCAGGTTCCTCAGGGGTGCAAGGAGGCTGAATCCTCCTCGTCCAAACCCGGTACCCTCTTGGGACTTAGCTCTGGTGCTGAGAGCACTCCAGAGCCCTCCCTTCGAGCCTCTGCAGTCCATTGAGCTGAATATCCTGTCCATGAAGACAGTACTCTTGGTTGCATTGGCCTCCATCAAGAGGGTAGGGGACCTGCACGCACTTTCGGTCAACGAATCGTGCCTAGAATTCGGGCCAGGTAACTCTCACGTTGTCCTGAGACCCCGGCCCGGATACGTGCCCAAGGTTTCCACCACTCCTTTCCGGGACCAGGTGGTGAACCTGCAAGCGCTGCCTTCAGAGGAGGCAGACCCAGCCCTGGCTTTGCTCTGTCCCGTCCGCGCTCTCCGCGCCTACATGGACCGAACTCAAAGCCTTAGGACCTCAGAACAGCTCTTCGTCTGTTACGGAGGCCAGCAGAAGGGAAAGGCTGTCTCCAAGCAGAGGTTAGCCCACTGGATAGTGGATGCTATTGTCTTGGCGTACCAGTCCCAAGACGTGCCCTGCCCGTTCGGGTTGCGAGCGCACTCAACTAGGAGTGTAGCCTCCTCCTGGGCGCTGGCTCAGGGCGCGCCCGCTAACAGATATTTGTAGAGCTGCGGGCTGGGCGACACCTAACACGTTAAGCTAGATTCTATAGCCTCCGTGTAGAGCCGTTATCTTCCGTGTGCTCGCCCCAGTGGCCAGTAGCGTGAAGTGCCCGTTCTAGTGTCGGCCAGACGCCATTCCGCCCCTGGGCGGATGCGTGCGTTATTCATCTCCAGTCGTGTTCCCAGGAAATGGCGAACCCTGTCGAGCTCCTCCGTCACCCCTTCGGTGTCAGACGTTGCGGCCGTCTGGCGCCAGGCCTGCACCCGTATGCTTGTGGAACGTGTGTGTAGGCTGGGTTCCATATGTAGCGGTTCCCTAACGGCAACCCCATATGTGTATTCTCCATGGTACTAGCTACCCTACTTGGCTAGCCCGTGTCTTTCCCTTGACAGAGCTCGCTCTGTCGCTCTCTGGCGTGTTCTTCCCCTGGGACCAGGCTGGATCCACCCCAGAGACTGCCATATATATGTTGTACTACCCTGATAGGCTAGTCCTTATGTGTAATTTGCCACCTCTCCCTCCCGTTGAGGCACGTGGCCCCGCAGCGTTCCGTTCCCAAACGGGCACGCTTTCCCCAGCGTTATCCAATAGTCACTCTGAGTGGGTCTTGCAGGAACAGCAGTGACTGTCCTTCCCTGCCTGGAGCCCTGACTTCCTCTCCAATTGAGGAGCGGTCCAGTAAGCTCAAGCAGGGCGCTGGAAGGGCCAGCATCCTGGCGTTTTGGTAGGGATCCCAATTCGTCGGTCAGTTCCGACGTACGTCGAACGTGACCGACTGAAAGGGAACGTCTCGGTTACGTATGTAACCCTCGTTCCCTGAAGGAGGGAACGGAGACCTACGTCCCATCGCCAGGTGCTGTGCTTCAGCTGAAGGCCGAGCCACTTGTTTCGACTCCTCAGTTGAAAAGCGAGGATGCGGTATTCCACTTCCGTATTTATACCCGCATAGCGGGTGGAGCGTGGACCGCATGCCAATCAATATTGGCTCGTTTAGAAACACTCGAAGCAGATTGGTCTCTGAAAGCAGATCCCAATTCGTCGGTCAGTTCCGACGTACGTCTCCGTTCCCTCCTTCAGGGAACGAGGGTTACATACGTAACCGAGATGTTTTCACGCTAAGAAAAGCTTGTCAGAAAAATGTGCAAATAAAAAGTTTAACTGGCAAGACTTTAAGAAGCATGCAAATAATAAACTTTCATGATGGTGAAGAACTGCAATGTCACGTGAGCATAACCCTACCACTGTGGCTAAACACAGAAACGTGATGCAAATGAACGCCGCGTTGTACATAATATTCGGAAGGAGGCGCCAGAACTGCAATTGATAGATTGTGCAAAGTAACACGATATTACGATCTCTTTTCAAAAGCAAATCGTGGAGACATTTTAATCGTTCACAATCTAAAATCATGATAAAGCACACCCCTAAGTCAGTGTATGCTCAGTTCATAAATATAAATTCCAGTTCAGTATCTTCTAATTTTTCTAATTTAATTTAATTTAGATTGAGGTAGCAAACAGGATTTTTCAAATCTTGAATGGAAATGGAATTAAAATGAATTTAAATATATTGTTAATATATAGTGCAACTATAATGTTTAAATAGAAATGCAAAGTTTGTGAAGACACAATATATATATAGCTTTTAATGGTGCCCATTTTAGCATTATAACCACAAATCACTGATCAGGAAATTAGCAAGAATGGCACAAATACTGTAAATAAAGTAATTTAGTACGGAATAGCGTTCACCTTTGTTTTCTTGAAATGTTTAAGCCATGTGGGTAAAACTGCAGACAGCTTGTTTCACAGGAAGAAGAGTCAGTGTCGTACCACTCAATGTCAATGGCTTCAAACAGTTCATAGTTGAAAATGTCTCCCAGTTATTTAATGTTTAGTGAGTTTAATGCACTCAAGCGATTGGGTTGTCTTAAGCAAACATTTAACCCAACTGCTGGGTTAAAACAACCCAATTGCTGGGTTAGTCCATTTTCAACCCAACTTGGGTTGTTTTTAATCCAGCATGTTTTAGAGTGTGTGAGACCAAATATTCTTTACATGGTTCAAGTCTGGACTAACCAAATTACCAAAACATGAAGCTGATGGACTTGTATTCACTACTCATATTCTGCCAAAAGCTTTAAAGGAGTGCATTTTCTTAATTCTTGATCATTTTCTAACCAGTAATTTGCGATCAATAAGTGTAGCGTTTTGACATTTTTATTTTTATGCCCAGGAGTGTACACTACCATTTAAACTATTTTTAAGAAGTCTATTATGCTCACCAAGGCTGCATTCTAAATGATCTACTGATCTAAAATACCTTAAAACAGTAACATTGTGAAATATTATTACAATTTGAATCAATGCTGAAAATAGTTGTGTACAATATTTGATGGATATAAGGTTCAAAAAGAACAGCACTTATTTCATTGTAAAATATTTTTTAGCATTGTAAATGTATTTACTGTTACTTTTGAGTTTAATGCATCCTTGCTGAATAAAGGTTCTGAAACTTTTGAAGGGTGGTGTACTTTGCATGTTTATTTTTAGTTTTTATATTTTGTCATATGTTGTATTTTTGTGGACCAGGGTGGAAGATCACTTCATTTGCCATAATGCATTACCTGTGTATAAGTATTTTGAATTTGAATTACAATTCAACTTCCTGAATTTAATTCAAATTCTAATTAAACTAAGGACCTGTTTACACTAGTGCGTTTTCATTTTCACAATCGGTGCATGAATGGTCATGTGATGTGTTTTCGGTTGTGTAGTGTGGAGGGAGATCTTTTTTGAAACGCAGTGGGAACACCAGTATGGACGAGGATCGTTTTCATTTTTAAATGCTGTGCTAAAATGAAAACGCACTAGTGTGTCCTAAAAGTCACCCACAATTTAGCAGGCCACTTGTGTAATAGTGTGCTGATTACTTAGTGTGCATTGTTTTGTAAATATCCATCCTTTACTACTGACCTCCTTCTCTTATGTTACCACAGCTAATCACTGCTGCCCTGAACTAGGGCTGAAATTGAGTTTCAGTAGAGTGCTGATGGACATAGATATGGGGGTTACCACGTCTTTGTGTCATAACGCTCTTCTAATTTGCGCAGTGATGACAGAAATCCACTAAAAAGGTAGATCAGTTGCATGGGCTTATGCAAGTCTTATGAACTGAAGCCATTATCACACATAATATCTGGTCTAGACACTGATGGGGTTTTCAGTCATGTTTGTGATAATGGTAGACCTGCCAATTCCCAGGTACGGTCTCAACAGTCTGAACTGGAAGGAAAAGGCCCAAAGCCCAACGGGAACCAAACACATCAGTCAGGTTGGCACGCCAGGTACCGCGACACTCTGACAAATGCCCTTTTTGCAGCTCACACCAGGTCTGCCCTCGGGCTACTAGTAGAAGCTGTTGACAGCAGAAACCGGCGCTCACTAGTCCGATGCCCAGCCAGACGTACAGCATTACAACCAGAAAGAACTGGAGACCTGAAATCAAGCCTGAAGGGAGTAAAAGAAAGAATTGTCAAGAGACAAAAATCAAGAAAGCCTCAAGCAAGACTGAATTATGCCAGGTTCAGACTACACAATATTTTTGTCTGTTCCCATAGTCACTGTGTCAGATTATGCGCTTTTGACTCCTAAATTCTTGCCATGTCGTGGACAAGAAATATGTCCAGCCACCTTTCCACCTTTTCCGACAAATGACAAGCAAGAGACTGGAAGTCAGTCATTTTCAATGGAGATTCCGACCATATGCGTATGATCCGACCATATGCATATGTGGAATTTTCGCATCTGATTTGAGCTTCAGATGCATTGAAAAATTTTAACTTCTGACCTTCTAGACTGTATGTGACCACCCAACCAGATGTGATGTTTTGAATCAAAACTATAAACGCAAGGTGAGAATACCAGTATTTTCTATAGATAGATAGATAGATAGATAGATAGATATAGGCCTCATATCTTGCTGATTGGTTAGGCAATTTGAATGTTTTATTTTATAATTATTTACATTGATTAGCCCTAGAAAACTGCTCTGTGTGGATATATTCATACAAGCATTATATTCATTCAAATTATTAATTTTACCATGGTGAATAAGTGGAGAGTAACGGTTGACTCACGACCAATTTGAAAGTTCCATGTGACTGCCGCTAGGGGGTGAAATGTGACAATCGTATGCGAATGATCGAGATCGTTGCTTCCCGACCAGTCATCACTTGCCGTCTATTAACGTTGTGTGTGATGTCAGAAGGCAGAACTAGCGACTGACTTCCGGAGTGTAAACAAAATACCGAAGCGGCGTGTTAGCTTAATGTTAATTCCAGTACTCAGCAGGTTGCCTCCACTATCGTTCGCCGGCATTTTTTCACTCTGTCCCTCGAGGAAACATCATAAAGGCAGGAGTATTGTGGCCATGGCTCCACAAACCTTTCCTCCATTGCATAATTCCATAATTCAGCAGCACCAACAGCATTGTCTCGCTCTCGTTTTGCAATGTTTGAAAGCTACGTACAGAAGACCTTCTGTGCTCCTATTGGTCAACTTTACAGATCTGATGGAAGGCGTTGTGGAGGATGGAAAAAAAATAAAACATGCAAGTATTTCTGTTGTGACATCGGGAAGCATTTCAGACACGACGATGGTTCTCATCCACAATGAAACACAATACAAGATTGAATAATCTGTGTGTTCTATTTGAAGGGGCGTTCCGCAGACCAATCGGTATATTACATCTAAGTACCATGACAGCGATTAGACAGCAGATGGCTCTGCATGCTTTCAAATCGCTCTTGCGGTACTTTGATGTAATACTCCGATCGATTTGTGCAGCGCTGCTTCAAGTAGAACACACCTAATCGATTCTGTGAGTAAGAGTTGTGCATTTAAACCTCACTCCCTTGGCCCCAAGAGTGCACTCTAGTGACTGACACTAGCAGCTGCAGTCTTTAGGGTCCTTGTTAGCGCACCCGCCTCCCACGCCGGAGACCCTGGTTTGAATACCACTCGGATCGGGTCGAGTAGGACCAGTTAAGCCCCGGGTATACTTCAATTTCCGTGTCTGGACGCGACTCGTCCGCAGTCATATCCGCACAGCTTTCAAAGTATACTCAACCGTGAATGGGTGCGGATGGCCGAATTCGACACATGCGCAGTAGCCTAAAATTTTTTTATACTCTACCAGACATCGGAGGGCAGCACTGAGTCGTGTCATCAGCAGGATATTTGCTTGGCAGGATCGAAGAAGAAAAGTAGTAGATAAACCATTGCAACAGTTCAGAAGAAACAACAATGCGCAAACGCTCGTCAAGTGAGGTTTAGGGGGCTGAGTGTAATGGACATAGGCCAGTAAGAGCTGTGCGTGTAGGGGTATGTTTACATGACACTGTTTTAAACTGAAAACTGATTTTTTTTTTTTTTTATGTTATTTCATTTTGGTCTTTCATTCACATGACAACGGCATTTTGGGGGCCTGAAAATGCAAGCTTGTTTCAAAGTGCAAGGTTTGGAAAACAATGCCTTTACCCTAAAAACATGAATTTGTGAAAACGGTGACATCATGTGCATGCGTATTACAGGTTCATGAATGCGTCTTACATGTTCACGGGGTGTTTCTTGACAAAGTGACATCGCCAACTACTGACCTGGCATGCATAATACAGCCTTTTAGTCATTTTCACAGTTCTGTGCGAGCAGGGATCACATTGTTGTCTGTTTTTAGTACATTGTTGTTGTGTAAACATACCCTTAATCTCACTCCCCTGGCCTCAAGAGGAGCTCTATTAACTGATGTTAGTGGCGGTGGCCTTTAGTGTCCTTGTTAGCCGACTGCCTCCCATGCCGGAAAACCCCGATTCAAATCCCGCTTAGAGCGAGTCGAGTGCGACCGGTTACACATCCTAACACCCTACGTCAAATGGCTAATATAGTGTAGTCTAAACCTGGCATTAAACTTACCAAGGAAAAAGTAACCCGTTGTCAGTGGCAGAAGAGTGAGGAATGTCAGTGGGTTCTCAAAGGAAATGGAGTACTCCACCGTAAGATACGCCACTCCAATTACCAATGAATACAGACAACAGCAGGACGTATAGATGCTGAACATAATAAAGTAGCGCATGTTCCTATTCCCAATACAGTTTCCTGTGAAAAAGCAGTGGTGGTCCCGTTTTAGAATCACTTTCTTACACACTTTACAGAAGTGCCGTCCATTCAGGAGGTAGTGTGCGTCAATTCTGTCTGGGCAGTCAGGTGAACAGACTGGAAAAACTGTCTCGTTGGCACTCTCAGATGGGTACCATATAGTCATTGTGTAATTACCCAGCGCGTTCCCCATGAGGAATAGAAAGACGGCAGTGTGGGTCAGCATGGTGGGATTTAACATCACATCTTGCCTTTGGAATACAGTGGGCGTGAAGAGGAGGAAGTAGAGGGCGAATGTGACCACGGTTGCCGTGTAGAAGTATGCAGGTGCAATCGTGTTGAGTAGTCTGAGTTTTACCATCCTGAGCAACATACCTGTTAAATTATATATTAAAAAAAAAAAGTCAACTGAAGATGCTAAAATCGTACATTTCATCTTGGATTTGGCATCAGCTAACTTAGGAACATGAACAGTTTTTAAATGGATATTACATGGATATTACATACATGGACAAGTTCAAACGAACTGAGCAGGAAAACTTTGTCTTGTCATGTGTGGCGGAAAAAAATAATGAATAATGAATAAATAATTGGATATATATATATATATATATATATATATATATATATATATATATATATATATATATATATATATATATATATATATATATATTTAAGGTGATGCATGTAGTAAATATATTTTCAAAAATAATGTGCTTCAAACATCTTTCATAAATACTCCCGGTCCTCCATTGGTTGGGAAAACAGATAGCCCCGCCCCAAACTCACGCCATTGGTTGAGCCCATGTTGCTAAGTCGGACTAATAAGCAATATTAACAGCCAACCACAGTGTTTACACTTTTATATTAAGGCATAAATACTATTAGCCTAAATCTACAGACTGCTTAAACGTCAAAAATGTATTTTAACATGAAAAAACCCTCATCAGCTTTCATACACCATATTATCAAAGAACGGACACATAACCCTAAAACACTCGCTTAACAGAACTATTTGTTACACAGCACAGAATCTACATCCTACTGGGTGTAAATATAGGCTATAGACATGTTTTTACTAGTGTTTATGAAGATAAATGCGTAACGGTCTTTCAGACAATGGCGTGAGATAAGGATGTGATGAACAAAAAATGTATCTTAAGAGGTGTAATACAAAATTCTAATACAAACAAGCATTTTATAGACGGGGTTTGTGATGATGAGGCCCGAAGCATATTTGAAACAGACGCTTATTGTTGATCTGGAAGAGGAGATTGCTCGGTTACCTGACGCCGGTTAGACCAGAGAAGGAGCCGTTGTATCAGCACTGGAGCTCAGCTCATCCCTCACACACACGGTGCTAGGAGATAAACCACAGTTAATTCATTCACAAACAGTAAATCAGTTATCATTCTGTAATACTGAGCGCATCTGTTCGCGATGTGTCTCAGTGGTTTAGCACCGCCGCCTGTTGGTGTGTGGGTACAACATCATCCAGCTTCACTAGAAATAAGAAAAACAGACAAGCCTGTATAGCTACACTTGGGTTATAGAAATGTGTGTGTATTATTTTGTATGGCGTTGTGATTTTATATCCCTATTTTATATGTAAACATCGACTCATTAGTATGAATGGACGACACGCACTAACGTTCGCCAGCAGATGGCAGTGCAAGCCAACGCTTATTTAACATATACGCTTATTTAATTCTCTCTCCGTCGTTTTATACAGACAAAATCATGGCTTAAGACAAAGCTCGCATTCTATGATGTGGGCCGTGCTAACAAGCTCACATCTGCGATACGCAGAAACACGCAGTCGAAACTTTATAGTTCGCACGACCCCTTAGTTTCCGTGTTTGTTGATGGAGTGTCACTTCGCACACGGTCCCTAAGCGGAAGGGCGCTCCCCGTGTGTGCTGGTGCTGATGCAGACAGACAGAAGCATCTACCCGGACATAAACCACAGGAGGTGTTTTAAAGGTAAGCAACACTATTGTTATATTCACATCGCTTCTGATGAACTGTTCTCAGTTATATCGCACAAGAAATGATTCAACAAACGATTCAGATGATTCATTCTGAACTTCAACGGGTTTTAAAAGTGGGCGTTTTGTAACAGTTGAAGCAATTAGATTTAAAACGCTATTGCAGCAGAGACCTATGCATGGGTGCTAAACATAGAGGAGGGGTGATACTTAAATAATTTAACCGTACGAGGTTAAATAGGCATTGTGATGGCATTAGATTGGCTTTCTTTGGCTTGTTTGTTTACCGTCTCATGTAAAACATCACCAAGATCCCCGCTGTTCTATTGTGCCATGCACGTTGTGCATTTGTTGTGAGATCATAATATTATCTTCTTAAAGTTATGGTTGCTCTGCTGCTGATGATAATGGCTGTATTAGTGCGCACATGCTGACAGCAGGGAGTTTAATGTCTGGATAATATATTGAATGGGGAAATCAGAGGATGGGGGCGGATAGATTTCTCCACGCTGTTGCCAAGAAGCTGTGATGTGATGATGCATAATAACTTTCACAATTAGAAATGTATTCTCTAATCTTCCCTTTGAGAATCAAAAAGTGTTACTTTAACAGGAAGAGGCTGAATATCAAATATATATATACACACACACATATATATATATATATATATATATATATATATATATATATATATATATATATATATATATATATATGTGTGTGTGTGTGTGTGTGTGTGTGTGTGTGTGTGTGTGTGTTATATTTACCCTCTATCTGTATTAAAAGTACATTTCTAATTGTGAAAGTTATGCATCATCATGGCTTCACATCTAAATCTAATAAATGTCTACCTAAAACATATTTATTTACTATATTTAAATATTAATTATATTTAATAACAATGTTATATCAATTCATTAATATAATTCATTCTTTTTATTATTTTGCAATACTGAATGGGGAATTTACTTGTCATGAAATATACAAAATGACCTAATAGAAAATATTACAATGAATGACAATTAAGTAAATTCCCCATTCAGTATTGCAAAAATAATAAAAAGAATGAATTATATTAATGATAAATAATTATTATTTAAATATGTAAATAAATATGTTTTAGGTAGACATTTATTATATTTAGATGTGAAGCCGTGATGATGCATAACTTTATAACACACACATATATATATATATATATATATATATATATATATATATATATATATATATATATATATATATATATATATATATATATATATATACATACATTGAGAAATAATTAATTATATTAATGATTTGATATAAGTTTATTGATTATTGTTATTAAATATAATAATTATTATTATTTAAATATGTTTTAGATAGCCATTTATTAGATTTAGACATCATGGTAGTATTTGTTGTGTACTTCCTTTAACAAATAAAAAAAGTGATACAGTGAGAATCTAATGAGAATTATCATTGTGATTAAAAGCAATTAATAAAAATAAAAAAATACCTCAAAAGTAAATAATGTCCAAATGCATTAAACCATCCAAACAGGAATTCTGGGAGCAAGTGTGAATTGTTTTACAATGCACAACATCTTTTAAGGCTCTGTTAAAAAAAAAAAAAGTCTCAATTTTCTTCAGCAGAAACAATATTGCATAAGATTCCTTTTTACATATATTGTAACATTGTTGTCAAGGGGTTTTCAGTACCCAAGCATGCTTTGCATGAGCCTGGAGGAATAATAAAAGTAGAAAGCTGTATTATTTTATGTGTTTTGAGCAATATGAGCAGGGGCAAATGTGTGACTGCTTAATGTTCTGTTATACTGGCATCTAAAAAGGATTCTCTTAGGGCAGAATTTTAGGGTTTGCTGCTGTTGTGAAGAGTGAAGTTTGTGCTCTGTTCAGAGTGGGCGAATGTATGCTAATGCTAACACTGGTATATATATATATATATATATATATATATATATATATATATATATATATATATATATCTATATATAAACTTCAGTACAACAACTGTCTCTGCTGGTCTAGTATATAACATGCTGTAATATGGTCAACTAATATGGTCTTATTACATGTCCTAACCAGGTGTGACACGGTGATAAGATCAGTCTTCGGTGTAAATCAGATCTTTTATCAGATCATTTTTGTGCCACAACAACAAGAGGGAATTGAACTGAATAAATGAAGCAATAAAAATGTCAGATAGAGGGAAAAAAAACAGTAATAAACACAACATACATTTGCAAACAACTATGCTGGTATTTACCTTTAAAAGAGCAAATAACCTCATAACATGTTATATCAAGCTGAAATAAGATTCTAATCCTCGGTGGCATTTGCAAGACTCGTCACGCTTTCGGAAAGAAGTAATCTGTAGATCAGTGGTTCTCCCATCGAGTGATGAATGGCCAGTGTCCATCTATCAGGGATGAGGCACAGTTATGGCACGTGTTTCATTATGGAGCTAGAAATATGGCATAATGATCTGAATTTGAATTGTGTAAATCTGAATTATTGGCAAGTGTAATCTAACAAAATTGAATATTATGTTGAATTTTACATAGTTCTGAATTTAAATGTATAAATCTTGAATATAGAACATTTTAAATTTAACACATCTGAAATGTTTTCATGTCGAAATTGTAATATGGTCCTAATTCAGAACAAAATAACTGCTGTTTGAAAATACACGTCTATACAATTTCGACATGAAAACATTTCAGATGTGTTAAATTTAAAATGTTCTATATTCAAGATTTATACATTTAAATTCAGAACTATGTAAAATTCAACATAATATTCAATTTTGTTAGATTACACTTGTCAATAATTCAGATTTACCCAATTCAAATTCTGATCATTATGCCATATTTCTAGCTCCATATTTCCTAGTCACCACTCAGATTTTCCATCTAAATGGAGCATCTTGGAATGATGTTCAGCAATCCATGATTACCAAACTGACTGTATAAAGCAATTAATAGTAGTGGAAATGTCACTGCACTTGTGACAGAATGTTGGTTGAAGCTCATAATTGGATCATGAATAAATCATCAGAATAAACACCTGCGCTTGGCTGATGTCTCTTTCAGCTCCTAGTCCTTACTAGTCTTATTAAAGGTGAACTATTAGTGGCACCTTGCTTGAATTGGTTTTTGCTCTGCAAGTTGCATCAGAGGGCTGAAAACTTCTGGCTCTTATATACAGTGGCATGTGGTGGATCAGGCAAAATCTCCTCCCTGTGTTTGGTTTTCATGTTTCAAATACTTTTGATGTGAATCAGCATTACCTTACTTTAATCAACAGGCAATACATATAATAATATTTATAATGTTTATATCAATATATTTATTTAAACCAATCAAGTTTCATCAAGTTAATATGCTTTTTAACATTATTTGCATTGCTTCGATATAATGTAGCAACTACAATAATACAGTAAAAAGCATTTAATATAGTATTTCATCTAGCTTTATTCTTTGTAAGGTGTCATGAAGGTTGCAGGTACAGAGAATCACCTTTAATTTAAGTGCTGGCTAAAGCATCTCACTCATAGGTCATTATTTCAAGTTCACTTCAAATCAGATATGACTGAAAGATGTTTTGTCCAAGTGTTTGATGGAAAAAAAATCATATTACTTATCATATTATCATATTTACTCACCTTCATGTTGTCACATTGGTTTGGGTATTGGTTTGTTTATGTTGGATGTCTTTTGTTTTGAAGTTTAGTCACAGTGATGGTTCCTGTTACTCATATGATTTCCTTGTGATCTTGTCATGTGCTTCCCTTGGTTCATGTGTTGTGTTCTCATTAGTTCATTGTTTGATTGTTCAGAGGTGTCCCTTGTTTAGTTATTAGTCTATGTGTATATATAGCCCTCATGTTACCACTGTCCCTGTAAACCGGTGTTGGTGAGTGTTATGTTATGTTAAAGTTATGATTAGTCAAGTCTTTGTTTGTTTTGTTGATTATTGTAAATAAAACTGCACATGGGTTCATCCAGTGTGCCTCCAGTAGACTTAGGTTACACGTCTTTCCAAACCCAGAAGAAGATCATTTAGAAAGAATTCAGTAGCGTTGTTACTCAATTGAACACTAAATAAAGCACCAAAGTGTGTCACCAAAAAGTACATGCAGCTTGCTGATCATTTTTAAGTGCAAAAACAGCCCAATATTTAAGATATTTTAATGGTAGCGAGGCAGACGCCATTGCTCCTGTGTGTTGTCCAGTAGGTGGAGGAAATGCACCAATCTCTCCTTCTGCCATATTTAATGCAAAATATGCAATTCTGCCACATTAATAAAACATACATACAATGAAAACAGTAATATATAAACATTAATATATTTATGTTATCTAGAGTGCACTAGTATAATGTGAAATCAACTGATTTGATCTGATTCGCTGACATTTCTAAGTGACAACAGTTAGAGCAAACAGTTTTTGTAAGTGCAAAATACAAGATTCAAGATTCAAGAGTTTTATTTGTCACATACACAGTTATATACAGAATATACAACCGGCAGTGAAATGTAAACAGGTCCGCTCCATGGACAGTGCAAATTCACAGTTAAAAACACAAGGAAGAAATTATAATAGAAATAGGATATAAAAAAAATATATATATATATATATATATATATATATATATATATATATATATATATGTCTATATCTGTAGAATTATAAATAATCAAGTCAAGAGAAAAAAAAAGGTAACAAATAAGGATAAAGTGGAATAAAATAATTGAAGTAGACTTTGCAGTGAGTAAACTGTAGACTTATAAATATGTGGTTAACAAATGTATAAGAGTATAATGTGCAAACAGGTTTATGACAGGTTGTTACACAGTAACAACGAGAACAGAAAGTGCAGTGCAATGTCAGTGTATCGATGTTTATCCTGACGTGAAGTCACGTGATGTTAAGTTCAGGAGTCTGATGGCCTGGGGAAGAAGCTCCTCCTGAGTCTCTCAGTTTTGGCCATCAGGCTTCGGAAGCGCTTACCAGATGGTAGCAGCGTGAAATGAGGGTTTGCAGGGTGATTAGAGTCCTTGATGATCTTGGTAGCTCTACCTTTGCAGCGTTTGGTGTAGACGTCCTGCAGAGACGGGAGAGCTGACCCTGAGATACGCTCGGATAAGCGCACTACTCTTTGCAGGGCTTTGCGGTCATGACTGGTGCTGTTCCCATACCACGCTGTGATGCACTGAGTTAAAACACTTTCTATCGCCCCTAAATAGAAAGTTTTCAGGATAGCTGGTGAAACCCTGAATTTCCTCAGCTGGCGCAGGTGGTACAGTCTTTGCCTGGCTTTTTTCACCTGTGTCTGAATGTGAGCAGTCCAGGTCAGGTCCTCGGAGATGTTTACTCCCAGGTACTTGAAGCTGCTCACTCTCTCTACTGGTGACCCGCTGATCATGAGGGGGGGAGTATGTCCGTTGCTGTCTCTTCCTGAAGTCCACAATCATTTCTTTGGTCTTGCCAACATTCAGAGAGAGACAGTTGTCCTGGCACCATGATGTTAGATGCTCCACCTCGTCCAAGTATGCCGTCTCATTGTTGTTGGAAATGAGGCCCAGGACAACAGTATCATCAGCAAATTTGATGATAGAGGTGGAGCTGTGTGTGGACAAACAGTCATGCGTGTAGAGAGAGTAGAGCAGGGGGCTCAGGACACAGCCCTGTGGAGCTCCCACACTCAGGGTGATGGAGGTGGAGGTGGACTGGCCTATTCTCACCACCTGAGGCCTGCCAGTGAGGAAGTCCTCAATCCAGTGGCAGAGAGAAGGATTCAGGCCGAGATCCAGGAGTTTGGAGGTTAGCTTGGTGGGAACTATGGTGTTAAAGGCTGAGCTATAGTCAATAAATAGCAGTCTTACGTAGTTCCCACTTTTGCTGTCGATGTGAGTGAGGGAGGAGTGGAGGACATGAGAGATGGCATCTTCAGTCGATCTATTGGGACGATAGGCAAACTGAAGAGGGTCCACAGTGTCAGGAATGAAGGCGCAAATGGTGTTTTTAATGAGTCTCTCAAAGACCTTCATGACTATAGACGTGAGAGCCACTGGACGATAGTCATTTAGGCAAGAGGGTTTACTGTTCTTAGGGACAGGGATGATGGTGGATTTTTTTGAAGGAGGTGGGGACCACAGATGTAGCGAGGACTCATTAAAGATAGATGTAAACAACCCGGTGAGCTGATCAGCACAGGACCGCAGAACACGACCTGAAATACCATCCGGCCCGGCAGCTTTCCTAACGCCCACACGCTTGAGTGCTCTCCGAACTTCATCCTCCGAGACAGAGATCACGTGATTGTTGCTGCTCTGAGTAATTTCCTCTCTAACGCGCCACTTGGCGGAGTCGCGTTGCCGCGGTTACAGTCAAAGCGAGCATAGAAAGAGTTTAACTCGCTCACGAGCAACGGATCAACGCTTGCCTCTGCAGAGGATTTAGATCCAAAGGAGCAGATGGACCTCAGACCTTGCCACATGCGCCGCGAGTCGTTGAGTTGGAAATGAGACTCCACTCGGTCTTTATAACGGAGTTTTGCGGCTTTAACTGCTCGTCTGAGAGCATAGCAGGACGATCTGTATTCATTCATATTCCCTGAATGGAGACCGGCGTTGTAAGCGGCAGTGCGTGTGTTCACTGCAGCACGGATTGAATTGTCCACCCACGGTTTCTGATTTGAGAAGGACGTTATTGTTATTGTTTGCGTGGCTTGCTCTGTAAGTGTGTTGATGAAGCAAAGCGCCACGTCTGTGAACTCGCTTACGCCAGCTGAACTCGCTCGAACATGTCCCAATCCACATCGCCCAGAGCTGCCTGTAGCGCGGTCTCTGAGTGGGGTGACCAACGCTAAACTTCCCGCCTCACCGGGGTTCCTGGAGGAGCTTTTGTTTGTATTCGGGAGTGAGGAAAATGGCGGCATGATCCGATTTGCCAAGCGCTGGAAGTGACCGCGCTTTATAGGCGTTCTTAAACGGAGAGTAGCAGTGATCCAGTGTGTTTGCTCGTGTGGGGCAGGAGACGTGCTGATGAAAGTTTGGCAGGACTTTCTTTAGGTTTGCTTTGTTAAAATCGCCCGCGACAATGAATGCCGCGGCCGGGATGTTGGTTTATGACGCCGCTGGCAACATCATGAAGGCCAGATAAAGCCAGCGCTGTGTCTGCCTGCGGTGGGATGTAAACGGCGGTCGCGACAACCGCAGAAAACTCCCTAGGCAGATAGAATGGGCGGCAGATGATTGTTAAATGTTCCAGATGAGGTGAGCAGGACCGCGAGAGAATGGTGATGTTCCTGGGATCGCACCATTTCTTGTTGATCATGAAACACACTCCACCGCCTTTGGATTTACCGGCCTCGGCTGTTCTGTCCATCCGAAAAACAGAGAAGTTCTCCGACGGCGTCACAGCTGTGTCCGGGACCGCGGGCGTGAGCCATGTTTCAGACAAACAATAGATATTACAGTCTCTCATGTCCCGTTGAAAACTTATCCTGGCTCTAAGATCGTCCATCTTATTATCCAAGGATTGAACATTTGCTAGAAGAATGCTCGGGAGAGGAGGTCTGAATGCCCTTTTCCTCAGTCTGTTACGGATACCAGCACGTTTCCCACGGTGTTTTGTTGTTACGCCGCTGGCTCTGGCCATTGTTCAACTCGGCGTTGCGAAGAATCTCAGATGGCCACAGAGGATCGGCGAAAGTGTCCTGAAACAGTCTAGTGTAGAGGTAACCAATGTCCAAAAGAGTTTTGCTGTCGTAGTAGATCAATGCAGATGATAAGTTTGTAAAAACTGAGAGTAAAAGAAAGTAAAATAGTAAATAAAAGCACAGTCTTCGCGGAGCGACCTGAACGGCGACCAAACACAGCGGCGCCATTTGAGTATTCCATTTTTAAGGAATTTTAACAGTGACGTGGGATTGCTTCTGTGCGTCATCCTGTCCAGTAGGTGGCAGATATTCACCATTATTATTCTTCTGCCATTTTTAATGGTGGTTGGGAAACTAATGCAAAATACGGGCTGCATCCGAAAACTGGAAAATGCTGCCTTCAGAGGACGCATTTCAAGGTAGGAAGGCATCAAGGCACGTCCGAATCCAATGTTAGCTTCACTTCCTGCCTCCTGAGAGACCTTCATCTGACCGTTTTTTGAAGGCAGCATAAATGTATCCGTCGCTGCCTTTGATATCCCACAATCCTATGCGTTCCATTCGATGACAGTTGAGCTAGAAAAGAAAGATGGCGTCTGAAAGTTGCGGTTGGTCAGTTTGTGTGTAAATGTATGTTTTGACCAACGTTTTCCACATCTGATGTCATTTCTAGTTAGAAATTACTATTGTAGTAATTAAATATTTGCTTAGTTCTCACCAAAGCTCACTCTGTTTTGCTGTAGATCATTAACTGTAACCGTTACAATGCCTACAATCAAGTCATTGCCTGGTAAGTCAGCGAAGCAACAAGTCAGCTGCCTAAGTTTTTGGATGCAGCCATGTATTTCTGCCACCTCCATAAAACATATTTTTTTACAATGTTTATGTTGCTAGTCTAGTTAGACTTGAGAGCATTAGTATATGGACAATTTGATTGCAATCTCTGATCGGTTTCAGTGACATGATGTTTATCAGCTTTAGAAGAAGAAAATTAGAGCAAACCATAATAGCAATGAATAAAACATCACGATTAAGCATCTTACTAATGGTCTAAACAGCAATGCACTACTGCCTCCAGTTCTTGACTTCATTTTACATCAGTGACAAATATGGACCAAAAGCATATTTACCTCATTGATACAATGTGAGGGAAGAGGCAGATGTAAATAGACGTTCACAGATGAATACTTCGGCGAAACAGCTGTTGGGAATTGTGCCAACCCATTCATTTAGCCAGCAGGTGTGACTACATCATGAGAGGCTTTAAACAACCTTTTCTTTAGTTCATAAGGTGCTTTTGCCGAGTTTATAGACATGTTGCCTAGTCATTTTCTGAGACTGCTGCTTTCCCTCCAGTGGTTCTGTGATCAAAAGCTTGTAATACATCGCTGAGAACACACAACAAATAATCCTCAGTAAAATGTGTATCTGGCATCTCTACGCAGCACAGGCATGAATATTTGATGGTGCACTTGGCTGAGATTGAAAGTTGATACATCCCACTGCAGTACACAAAGTGTACAGAGGCTGGAGTGTGTGCTATAGAAAGTTCACATAGGTAGATATGGTTAGATGGAGCAGTTCGTCTTCCATTGATTTCCCATGCTGGCATGACAGTTTGTGGCCTTATTTGTCAGTACTTTGTCATCATTGCAAGATTTGTTGTGTAAGGACCTCATATGCATTTGTTTCTAATATTATCTTTGGTGTAATATTGTCTCGTTCTAACACCCACACACACATACACAAAAAGACTGATGCTGGCACCTGAGGCCTTCACTAACAGTGACTGTGTAAGTCAGAAATAGTAGTGTCCTTGCTATCAGACAGAGGTTCGGATAGCCGATTGAGATAAATGAATGGCCATCATCTGGGGCATTTATCATACCTCAACATTTAAAGCTAATGACCCTTAAGAAATATTCATAAGAACATTGACAAAACCAAGGAGACCAAGCAGTTCTCCCCATTTTTTCTTGTTCGAGATGCCGTTTCCCTCAGATACACATCACAATAGGAAAGAAAAGACTATCGCAACTTCAGTTTCATGCCAAGATTTAAGTTATTGAAAATATTGATTTGATTTATGAAAATACTAAGTCATGTCTTTTGAAATTGTAAAAATGCAGAAAGTTTTCTGTGATGGGTAGGTTTAGGGGTATGGTTAATGTAAGGGAATAGAATATACAGTTTGTACAGTATAAAAATCATGATGTCAATGGAAAGTCCTCATTAAATATGGAAACCGTGTGTGTGTGTGTGTGTGTGAGTATGTAAGAGAGTGAGTGATATGCCAGATTGCCTCTTGAATGTCATATTACAGCATTTATGACTCACATCCTTTCTGTCAAGAATTGATCTTAATAGAACATAAAGAACATACAATAATCACTGCACAGTTTATGAGAGAACAAAGTCTATATAAAATGTGCATCATTAAAATTTTAACCAGAAAGATAAAAGCACTTCTGTGCGACCATGAGAAATCATAATTAACATAGTTTGCTTAGCCAAACATCACTATTACTCGGAGCCATTTTGGCACCGTAGACGAGATCCCTATTTATTTAGCCGGTTTAGCAGGGAAGAGGAGAGGCAATGATCTATTTGCAAGCACTATTTTTTCCACAAGCACACAAATCAAGGTAATCCAAAATATGAAACATAAATCCAACCAGAAAGACTAAGATCATAAACCAACTGGAGAACAAGAAACACAACAATTTTACATATCTATGTAAAGACAACGACCAACAAACAAGGACCTGTCCACACGAACATGGGTATTTTCAAAACCGCAGCTTTTTCTATGTGGTTTGGCTGTTCGTCCACATGCAAACACAGTATCCTGACACTGAAACTAAACTTTTTTGAAAACTCCTGCCAGGGTGAAGATTTTGGGAAACTCCGGTTGCAGTGGTGTCATGTGGACAGTGAAACCAGAGATTTTGTCTTGTTACGTTAGAACCGGAATCCAGGCTTCTGATTGGCCAACATGGCTTTACGGGTTAGGGTTATATTGCCACCTGTTGGTTTAGCATGCTCTTGACCAGTGTTGGGCAAGTTACTGAAAATTAGTAATTAGTTACAGTTACTAGTTACTAATACTAATACTAAACTAGTAAAAAGTAATTTAATTACTTTACCAATTACTGTATATCAAAAGTAATTAATTACTAGGAAAGTAACTTTTAAGTTACTTTTATGTCTGCTTTTTAAATGTAAATATGAACAGTCAAACACAAACATCATTTTTAGACCTATTTACTGTAATCACGTTGCAACAGGCCTTCAAATCAAGCAGTAGTACAAAAGTCCCTTTTAATACTTGAAACAAAATAACAACCGTTTCAGTCATTTAACAGTGTTTTTTTTTTTATGACATTAGGCCCAATTAAATAAAAGTGATTGGCCTACAGTATTAACACTAATTAAAAGTGAATAAAAAGATGCCTTGAGGTGCTGCATATAATTGAATATGTGATTTAACAAAAGTTTAACAAAATACTCATAAGGCAATGCTAAATAGAGATAAGTTTGATTTGTTTTTGAAGAATCATCTTTGGAGGTCTCATACATTTGCATTATAGGGACTCACAGAGATGGATTCATTTTTTCATTTACCTGAAGAAAAGAAATCATTGATGCCCCCAGTACTTAATATTGAGTGTAGAGAAAAGGAGTGTAGTATTTTTATTCAGTTTAGTTCACGTCAGGCCATATTGCCAGGCAGTTACAGGCAAATAAAGTGCACCACATATTTGAAGACAATTGACTATGTGACAATTAACAATTTTTTTAATGTATTACACACACACACACACACACACACACACACACACACACATAATAGTTTTTTTTTTTTTTTTTTGAAAATGGTAATAAAATATGACAAGAACTCTGTTCAACTGTGTCAGAACAAATTCATCTTGATAATGTCAGATAACTTTGAGCAAAACATGGTCAGGTCAAAGTGTCTGAATAATTTCGGTCCCCAATTTTTTTTAATCAATTTTACTGGTAGTCACTGTATGAAGAAGTTTTGGGTATAATATGTCACAGTTTACTTTATTTTGCTATCCTCACTTACATAAATTAACTATAGCATCGTGCACCCACTAGTAAAAAAAATAAATCTGGTGTCTGAATAATTTTTGGTTTGACTGTATCATATTCATCATATTGGACTAATCTGTGTGATCCAAGTGTGATCTGTGTTTGATGATGTAGCAGGGCATTCCGAGTGAACAAATATAATCACGTGAAGTGAACTTCTACAGACACCCCCTGCTGAGTTTGTATGGAGCTGTGAAACTGCGTGGGGACCCTGTGAATTGTAACACGGCTTTAAACTTTGATGCTCAACAGCATTTGTGCTATGAACACAGTATGCACATAGAAGAACACAGTACAAGCCACTGATAAGCACCCTAGCAACCACCCAGAACACACTAGCAACCACTTAGCAACATGCTATAACACTCAGAACACCACAGAGACCCTAAGAAAAATCTCTGTCACTCTTATACAGAGAGTGCATAACAACAGCTTTTATAAGGTTGTTCTATTCTAATTAGCATATTTAATTCAAGCAAGGCTTTGCCATCTGACAGATCTTTACAGATTCATTATGCCACCAAATCTACCCCAGGACTATGGTCTTTAAGATCTCTGGATTACAGACTGAAAGATGAGAATGTCAGTTGTGGGTGGTGGGGTCTCTAGAGGAGAGCTTCTTTCATCTTGGCAGGATGCTCCTTGGATATTCCGTGGCTAATCCATCCGTTCAGTCACAGCGAATCGAGACGAAGGGATTCCTGTCTGAAGTTTGAGAGGGGAAAATGGGAAAAGTAATCCAATATTTCCTGCCTAGCAATGATTTTCAGCATAATAGTCCATGATATAACACTGTTTTTGGTCTGGATCCAATAAATATAAAATAAATAAAAATCATGCATGTGACTTAAATACACTTACGATAAGCATGTTTTTTACATTTCTGAATTAAAAATCATGTTGATATTTTTTATTTTTTTATTTTTTTGCAGGGTATTAAGTTAAAAATGAACTTATTAAAAATGTATTCCTAAAATCAAATATATTTTTCATAAATACAGATTTTGTTATAATAAATACAAAGTTCTGTCATGACTGGCACAGGCTATATTTGCTTGCAATCACGTCATTCTCTATACTGCACAGCTGATTGGTTCCTGCTGTATCAGTAGCCAATGATCTTGCTGTTCAACTTTCAAATACTTGGTCAGCATTTGCTATAGCAGTGCAGTGTGCTTTCAGAAACCCTCCACCTATATACACTCACCTAAAGGATTATTAGGAACACCATACTAATACTGTGTTTGACCCCCTTTCACCTTCAGAACTGCCTTAATTCTACGTGGCATTGATTCAACAAGGTGCTGAAAGTATTCTTTCTAGAAATGTTGGCCCATATTGATAGGATAGCATCTTGCAGTTGATGGAGATTTGTGGGATGCACATCCAGGTTCTCCACGAAGCTCCCGTTCCACCACATCCCAAAGATGCTCTATTGGGTTGAGATCTGGTGACTGTGGGGGCCATTTTAGTACAGTGAACTCATTGTCATGTTCAAGAAACCAATTTGAAATTATTTGAGCTTTGTGACATGGTGCATTATCCTGCTGGAAGTAGCCATCAGAGAATGGGTACATGGTGGTCATAAAGGGATGGACATGGTCAGAAACAATGCTCAGGTAGGCCGTGGCATTTAAATGATGCCCAATTGGCACTAAGGGCCTAAAGTGTGCCAAGAAAACATCCCCCACACCATTACACCACCACCACCAGCCTGCACAGTGGTAATAAGGCATGATGGATCCATGTTCTCATTCTGTTTACGCCAAATTCTGACTCTACCATCTGAATGTCTCAACTGAAATCAAGACTCATCAGACCAGGCAACATTTTTCCAGTCTTCAACTGTCCAATTTTGGTGAGCTTGTGCAAATTGTAGCCTCTTTTTCCTATTTGTAGTGGAGATGAGTGGTACCCAGTGGGGTCTTCTGCTGTTGTAGCACATCCGCCTCAAGGTTGTGCGTGTTGTGGCTTCACAAATGCTTTGCTGCATACCTCGGTTGTAACGAGTGGTTATTTCAGTCAAAGTTGCTCTTCTATTAGCTTGAATCAGTCAGCCCATTCTCCTCTGACCTCTAGCATCAACAAGGCATTTTCGCCCACAGGACTGCCGCATACTGAATGTTTTTCCATTTTCATAACATTCTTTGTAAACCCTAGAAATGGTTGTGTGTGAAAATCCCAGTAATTGAGCAGATTGTGAAATACTCAGCCCGTCTGGCACCAACAACCATGTCACGCTCCAAATTGCTTAAATCACTTTTCTTTCCCATTCTGACATTCAGTTTGGGGTTCAGGAGATTGTATTGACCAGGACCACACCCCTAAATGCATTGAAGCAACTGCCATGTGATTGGTTGATTAGATAGTTGCATTAATGAGAAATTGAACAGGTGTTCCTAATAATCCTTTAGGTGAGTGTAGATCTGCTATGGCTAATTCATGTATGGTATATTGCAGAAGCATGTCTTACTTGCTCACAGCAGCATGTTGTGTATGTGTTGGCAGTAGAAAGTCCCATACTTACTGTGCAGCAGCCATAACCAACAGCAGCAATAACAGCAGCAGCAATAATCAACAACAGCAGCAACAATAAGCAGCAGCAATAACCAACAGCAGTGGCAATAGCAGCAGCAGCAATAACCAACAGCAGCAACAATAACCAGCATTTACATTTATGCATTTGGCAGACACTTTTATCCCAAGCAACTTACATTGCATTCAAGGTACACATTTTGTCAGTTTTTGCTTTCCCTGGGATTCAAACCCATGACCTTGGCGTTGCTAGTGCCACACTCTTATTGTTTGAGCTACAGGAAAGCATACCATCAGCAATAACCAGCAGCAGCAGCAATGACCAACAGCAGCAGCAATAACCAACAGCAAGAGCAATAACCAACAGCAGCAGCAATAACCAGCAGCAGCAATAACCAACAGCAGAAGCAATAACCAACAGCAGCAGCAATAATAAGCAGCAGCAATAACCAACCACAACAGCAATAACCAACGGCAGCAATAACCAGCAGCAGCAATAACCAACAGCAGCAATAACCAACAGCAACAGCAATAACCAACAGCAGCAATAACCAACAGCAGCAGCAATAACCAACGGCAGCAGCAACAATAAGCAGCAGCAATAACCAACAGCAGCAGCAATAACCACCAGCAGCAGCAGTATATCAGATCTATTCCGATCTAAGACCAGACATATCAACATTGTCATATCCATTACAATGCCAAACACTCCAAGAGTTTGTCAATACATATAATTTTTGTCTACAGAATCAAAGCCATGTTGTCCAAACAACATACAGAAATATGCAGAAAAAATATCAGACCCTGCAAACCCTCATTATGCCAAGATTAATATGTCTTTTAAAAACTCAGAGGTTACAAAATATCATGTGGTACGACTCAGTAAAACTTAATTATACTTATGAATGAATAATTAATGATATTTGTAAAGAAAGAAAGCTATGGATGTATGGATTTTTGGATGTTAAATATGACATCCCTCCGTAATATATATGGAAATTACATTCCCTGAATTACATGCTATTTATTTTAGAAATTAGATTTTCAACTATTTGTAAAATGTCCTTTTTTCAATTCTGAAACAGGAAAGCTCTTACAGCAGTAGTCTGCACCTCTCTATTTGGGATGCAAAAATACTTCCAAAATGCATCAAGTGAATGTGCAATAATGTGACGCTGACTCATTTGTATTCATGAGTCCTGATGATCTGAGAGCTGATTTGAAGGAAACAGAAATGTAACCTAGATTCAGTGGCTTTGCAGTAAAAGATTCAAGCACAACACAAACAACAAGCACTGTGAGGATAAAAGCATGCTCAAACATGACTCAGTGATCTCCTGTGTAGAGCGATCAGACTCTGATATTTCATTAAAGGTAATTGTTAGTCGTTTCATGGGGGCGTAACACTCTTTTATCGTTATCCTTCTGATTTGACAAGTTTCATTAAGAGAGTCGATTAGAGTTCACAGTGTTATTTATGTCTTACTTTTTGCTATCTCTTGTCTTTCTCGGTTTTTCATACATACTCTAAGATCATGTGCTTGCTCAAGCAGGTAATGGGACTTCAGCTGACAAATGGTTTTACTCTGTGGACAAGCACTGAAGTTGGTTCTTGTGGTTCAGTGTTCAGGAAAATCTAATATTGAATTACGGTCCAGACGCTTCATATATCAAAACTACAAAACAAGCAAACAATATAAGTTAATCTAATATCTTCTAGTGGATCACATATCATCATGGCACTGGTGCATGGTTTTCTGTACCATCTCTCAACAAAGTTTTCTGAGAAAATATCTAGAGGACAAAACCTTGTGCAACTTTGCTAAAAGTTAAACAGCATTAAACAAGGCATTTTAACTTTTTTTATTTGAAATGTGCCCCCAATTATAGAATAAGCCATAAATACACTGATCAGGCATAACATTATGTCCTAATAATATGCTCGATTGGATTGAGATCTGGGGAATTTGGAGGCCAAGTCAACACCTCAAACTCGTTGTTGTGCTCCTCAAACCATTCCTGAACCATTTTTGCTTTGTGGCAGGCCCCATTATCCTGTTGAAAGAGGCCACAGCCACCAGGGAATACCTTTTCCATGAAAGGGTGTACATGGTCTGCAACAATGCTTAGGTAGGTGGTACATGTCAAAGAAACATCCACATGGATGGCAGGACCCAAGGTTTCCCAGCAGAACATTGCCCAAAGTGTCACACTGCTTCCGCTGGCTTGCCTTCTTCCCATAGTGCATCCTGGTGCCATGTGTTCCCCAGGTAAGCAACACACACGCACCTGGCCATCCACGTGATTCACCAGACCAGGCCACCTTTTTCCGTGCCCACTATTGGTGCTTTCGGAGGTGGACAGGGGTCAGCAATGGCACCCTGACTGGTCTGCGGCTATGCAGCCCCATACGCAACAAACTGCGATGCACTGTGTATTCTGACACCTTTCTATCAGAACCAGCATTAACTTCTTGAGCAATTTGAGCTCCAGTAGCTCGTCTGTTTGATCGGACCACACCGTCCAGCCTTTGTTGGTAAAGCGAGTAATCCGACATGAGAAACAACAGAAAAAAACTGTTAAGGCACATTCAACACCAGACAATGAACAACTAAAAACTGATTTATTTTGCCAAAGTTTTTGGCTATTCAAAACACGACAACGGGTTTCAAAGTGCAAGTTTATGAAAACTGTGAAAACAGTGACGTCATGCGTGTAAGCATGCATATGTTTACGTTGCTTAGAGTGGTTGCTAAGGGTATTGTGTAGTGATGCACAGAACCGTTGGGTGAAGTGGCCCAACGAAGAGTAAAACACAGCTATTGACCAATTAGAATCAAGGACTGAAACTAACCATTTTATAAATGAGCATTACGTGTTCAGTCTATAGACGTGTTTCTTAGAACATGACATCGCCAACTACTGGTCTGTAGTTTACTACAGTAGTTTTTGTGTATCTGTGTGAACAGGAAAAAAACATGGAAAAAAAAAACAGTTTTTAGTACTTTGTCGTGTAAACGTACCCTAAAATTCCATCAAAATGGAGCTGAAACAATACCTATGTGACATTTTTTCCTGGTGATTTTGTGAACTATGTTACAGAGAAACTGTATGCTGCCACCACACAGTCTGATTAAGTGCTATGCTTCAAGTAACACATTTATTTTCTCTGTTCTGCCATATGTACAGCATTTTTGTAAATATTTTAAAGCAATATTTTTTTGTGATTTTCTCAGCACAGTCACTAAGGACAGGATTTTTTTTTTTTTTTTTTTTTTTGATACATTTGGTAAATTTAAGAGATGTTATGCAAAACTTCAACCTGTCTGGATATAAAATAGACCCTGTAAGGACAAGCAACATGGTAGATATTTAAAAATAAGTAACATAGTTGACTGGACACATTGCACACATTATTAGCACATACACTGTCCCCTCTGACCCAAAGAAGGTTAAAATAAGTAACACAGTTGAGAGAACTTTGTGAACATGAGCAAAATAGCCTTTTCTGAAGTTTTCAGCAAACTGAAACAAAGGTTGCACAAAATATTTTGTGTGAGATTATAATACTATAATATGCTTTCCCTTAATTAGGAATATATTTCTGAAGAAATTTGTTAGAAAGAAAGAAAAAAGATCGTCAATGTGTTCCATTTTGCTATTTTCAAGCTTCAGCATATGTTGAGTTATTCAGTGTGCAGCAGTGAAGGGTCTGTCTGTACTGAACACTTGGCAGAAATGTTCTTCTCATGTTGGATTGATTCTCTGCCACATGAGTGGTGTCTTTGTGCCATTTTTTCAGTGTTTTATCAGGAGCTCAGGTGGCTTTAGCTCTTTGCATCTCCAGCTGCTCACTCTCACAACAATGGGACTGCTAGTGTGTTTCTTCTTTTACTCATTCTCAGTCTTTTCACGTAAACTACAAAACACCTAACAGAGTGAATGACACTTCATTTTTTCAGGAATATGAGTTTATCTCCCATTAGAGTTCACTGTTAACATGATCTAATTAACACTTAAAAATGATCATTGTTTCTTAATAGTATTTGGGTAGTTGACAAATAAGCAGTAAAAATGCTTTTTGTAAAACACCACTTTTGAAGGAAAAAATGTCTGGTGTTTGAGAAAATAAAAGGGGTCACTAACAACAGAAATTAACACTTTTATAGTGGTTCTAAAAAGTAAAATATTTGAACAATTCTGAGACAAAATCTTACCATGTGCACATGTCATGGGCTTCACAGGGGGCTTCAGTAACATGACCTTGAATGGGATCCTTCAACTAATTAAACTTGTCAGTGGAATTGCCCGATTTAAAATCAGGATATGGTGTCACACCATAGGACATGAATTTCAGTGACAAAAGTTCCTACGCTTTTAGAAATATATGGATGAAAAAACAATATTGTCATTTGCTAAAATAGACACTTATATTTGTTTATTCGTTGCTTTGGGTAAAAACGTCTCAGATAACAAAGTACACACACACACACACACACACCAGTAATTTGGTACATTGTTGTCTGAGACTCTTTTATATATAAAGCTTGTACTGTAAAGGAAATGTGTGTGGTTTTTTTTAGTATATTCACTTGTAAAAATAGTGTTGTTTTAGTAGAAGAACATATTGTTTATGTGTTATACAGCATTTTATAGTATAGTATAGTATAGTATAGTATAGTATAGTATAGTATAGTATAGTATGTATTTGTGCGTGTGTGTACACACGTGTTATAGGAAGGAACTGCTGACTCGTCATCATAATTTATTAACCGGTGACTAATGGCTGTTAGTTATGCTTTCCTAACCTATGGCCAGAGGATGAGAGTCATTTATGCACCATCTGTCCGACTGGAAGAGCTCGTCTTTGTTAGCAACCGCACAGCAACCATGGGTGTTATTGGTTATTTATTTGAGCTGACAGTAGTAAATTAGTGAGTTATGGGGGATGTTGCATCATTTTCTATCAACAGGAAAGGAAGCTTTTAACTCATACTGATTGCTTGCTGTATGAACTGATTTAGTTACCAATAGTTTTAAACTGTAAAGATGGTTAGTTGTACTTACTTGTACTACTAATTGTACAACTATCTTTTATATATCTACACACCGATCAGGCATAACATTATGACCTGACATTATTTATGAAGTAAATAACACTGATTATCGCTTCATCACGGCACCTGTTAGTGGATGGGATATATTAGGCAGCAAGTGAACATTTTGTCCTCAGTTGATGTGTTAGAAGCAGGATAAATAGGCAAGGATAAGGATTTGAGCAAGTTTGACAAGGGCTAATTTGTGATGGCTCCAACTGGGTCAGAGCATCTCCAATACTGCAGCTCTTGTGGGGTGTTCCTGGTCTGCAGTGGTCCAAGGAAGGAGCAATTGATGTATGTGGGGAGTGAAGGCTGGACTGTGTGGTTCGATCAAACAGACGAGCTACTGTAGCTCAAATTGCTCAAGGAGTTAATGCTGGTTCTGATAGAAAGGTGTCAGAATACACAGTGCATCGCAGTTTGTTGCGTATGGGGCTGCATAGCCGCAGACCAGTCAGGGTGCCCATGCTGACCCCTGTCCACCGCCGAAAGCGGCAACAGTGGAAACGTGAGCATCAGAACTGGACCACGGAGCAATGGAAGAAGGTGGCCTGATCTGTTGAGTCACATTTTCTTTTAGCAAAAATGGTTCAGGAATGGTTTGAGGAGCACAACAACAAGTTAGAGGTGTTGAGTTGGCCTCCAAATCCCTCAGATCTCAATCCAATCGAGCATCTGTGGGGTATGCTGAACAAACAAGTCTGATTCATGGAGGCCCCACCTCACAACTTACAGGACTTAAAGGATCTGCTGCTAACATCTTGGTGCCAAATACCACAGCACACCTTCAGGGATCTAGTGGAGTCCATGCCTCAACGGGACAGGGCTGTTTTGGCAGCAAAATGGAGACAACACAATATTAGGTCATAATGTTATGCCTGATAGGTGTATATTTATTAGATTTGTTTTGCCTGTTGGTTTTATTTCATAGCCTCAAACAACAGAAAATGACAGCATGATAATCCATGGATATTTCAACAATTTAGAATTTTTAAAAAACTACATTAATTGTTTGTTTGAAAGATTTTAATTTGAGTTGATTAGATTTGCTAGTCACTTGAGGATGATGTAGCTTCAAAAAGTGATTTTATTAAGTGGCAGGCAGCTGTATGTGTGAGTTGGTACTATGGCAGCAGTTTAAGGCACAGCATTAATATCAACAAACAAACCAATGAGCACTGACCCTGGTTTGTGTGTTCCTGTTAATGTGCTTGAGGGCAATAGTCATAAAGGTAATTGAAACACACCTGTTAACCTGAATGAAAATGGTGCTTCAAGCTGCCCCAGTGTTTGTTCAAAGGTTTAGAAATGTTTGTTCAAATTGCCCCGTAGCCAGTACCATTTGATTGTTTGCATAATGAATGCACAATGCTGCTCAAACCTGGGTACTGTGTGAAGATGATCATATACGGTCCTCAACATCTGTCAATACATTTTAAAATGTAATTTATTCCTGTGTTGGTCACGCTGTATTTTGACTTGACTTGACTATTTTCAGCATCATTACTCCAGGCTTCAGTGTCACTTGATCCTTCAGAAATCATTCTAATATGCTGATTATGGTCAGAAAGATCCTAGTAATCTCAGCAGCTTCGGAAGACATCTCAACAATGTCTTAAACTATACCCTGATTTGCCAAGATACCAAAGTCTGCAATCAAGTCAGAGATCAGATTTATATATTATATAATGTATTTATTCATATTTGTACTGAGCTTTTTTTCACCCCAAAAATTCTGTTATTAATTACTCACCCTCATGTCGTTCCAAACACGCAAGACTTTCGTTCATCTGTTCCTCCATTGACAGCTACGCAACTACCACTTTGACGCTTCAAAAAGTTCATAAAGAGATCATAAAACTAATCCATATGAATTGAGCGGTTTAGTCCAAATTTTCTAAATTCTAGAGAATTCTTCAATCTGATCATCATATAAAGTGATCGAGTCTCTTCAGAAAAGTTGACATTGTCATTGGACATTATAGTACATTAATTGTTATTATCTTTTCAAATACTCTACATCTCATTGATATTCTTTGTTTCCTGTCTTCTCTTCTCAGTGATGCTTTGACAGTTTGAAGGGCTTCTTGAGACCCGCGCCACTGCCATGGCGGTGCGCTCTGACCTGTTGGGTACGGCTCAGCCGGCGTTTGAGTCCTGGCCTGCAGGTGGTGGCAGTCCTTTGGAGGAGCTGGACGTCAGGAGTTTCCTGGGCTCACTAATGGAGGAGAACAGCACAGCAGAGAGATGTTATCGCTCTCACTCCCGCAGCAGCGTCCTGCAGGGCCTGCCCTTCGGAGGAGTCCCCACTGTCCTCGCCATCAATGTCATTGTGTGGCTGGTACAACATCCCTGCTAACATATTTCATTGTTTTGCTGCAACTGCATGACATTTAGGGCCAGATTTACTAACAGCTTGCGCCAGCACAAACCCTCTTTTGGCATTAACTACTGTCAATATTTACCAAAGACAATATTGGATTATTTTCACTAATGAGAATTTGCTAAATTGTCATGAATATATATATATTTTAATATATAAAGTCCTAATGTCTAAATTTGTATTTTGTTTTTGGGGTGAAATATGACCCACACGCTCAGAAAAAAAGGTACAGTGCTGTCACTGGGGCGGTACCCTAAGGTACAAAAGTGAAAAGGTACATCTTTGTACCTTACTCACACCTAAATGGTACATATTAGTACCTTAAAAGGTACCTATCGGTATTTTAAGAGTGCGTATTAGTACCTTACATATCAGTACTTTAAGAGTGCGTATTAGTACCTTACATATCAGTACTTTAAGAGTGCGTATTAGTACCTTACATATCAGTACTTTAAGAGTGCGTATTAGTACCTTACATATCAGTACTTTAAGAGTGCGTATTAGTACCTTACATATCAGTACTTTAAGAGTGCGTATTAGTACCTTACATATCAGTACTTTAAGAGTGCGTATTAGTACCTTACATATCAGTACTTTAAGAGTGCGTATTAGTACCTTACATATCAGTACTTTAAGAGTGCGTATTAGTACCTTAAAGGTACATATCAGTACTTTAAGAGTGCGTATTAGTACCTTTTCGGTTTTGTACCTTAGGGTACCACTCCAGTGACAGCAATGTACCTTTTTCTGACAGTGCAGTTTCTTTCCCATGACATTCACCCAATCTATAAAAAAAGTTAACACACTTTAATTAATTTGAAGAAAAGCATACCTACTGCATACACTGAAAAAACTGGCGACCTAAAAATGGTACCTTTTAAGGTTTATTTAAGTCAATAATATGTAATATTGCTAAATCAACCTAAATACATTGATTTATACCACCAAAACTACATTATATTCAGGTACAATTTGCAGGTTACCACTTTCTGCAGTGTATATACTGTATATGTCTGTAGATTCTACCATTCAAAGGTTTGGTGGTATGTTTTTAAAAGAAGTCTCTTACACTCACCAAGGCTGAATTTATTTTATCCAAAAATTTAAGACGTTTTGAAATATTTACATTTAGTCATTTAGCAGATGCTTTTATCCAAAACGACTTACAAATGAGAGCAATAGAAGCAACTAAAAACAGTCAAGGGCCACAATATGCAAGTGCTGTAACAAGTCTCAGTTAATCTAGCACAGAACACATAGGACAGAACTATTTTTTTATAAATAGACAAACAGAAAACGAATAGAGTGATAAGTGCTATTCTTTATTGGTCAGGTGGAAACATTTTTGGAAATATATACTGTAAATATATGCTTTGGAAATATATAATTTATTGGAAATATATACTGTAAAACTGAAATCTCAGAAGCCATTTCTTTTTAAGTGTAACATGATCCTTCAGAAATGATATTCTGATTTGGTGCTCAAGAAACATTTCTTATTATTATCAATGTTGCAACTGTTATGCTGCATTGCACTGTTAAATTTCAGTGGAAAAGTATGAAGTGTTGACATTTCTTTGATAAATAGAAAGTTTAAAGAATAGCATTTAATTAAAAAAAAAAAAAATTTCTACAATGTATAAGTCTTTACTGTCACTTTTGATCAATTCAATGCATCTTTGCTGAATAAAAGTAAGAGTTTCTTGTTAATTAAATACTTACTGACCGTTTAGTGTATATACATTTGAGTTGAACTCAACAACCAAATTGGTCAAGAACAAATCACTTATTTTCGCTAGTGGGGCAGAAATAACACTCTTCACCTATTCTAAAGTTTAGACTAAGTTGATAAACAGGAACCTAGGAAGCAAATTAGAGACTTGTAGCTTCCCAGTAGTCAGTGTTTTTTTTTATTTTTATTGACTGTTCCTTCCGGAGTGGTTATGAACACAAGTGTGCATGCAGACCGCACTGCCTGTTAGTTTCCAAGACAACCACACACCTCGTTTCTCTTCGGCCAAAGAAATGGCTAATTATTACTGCTGCCCAAGGGGTCTAGTGAGTGCAAGGGTTTACTTCTGTTTTTATACCATAGCTTTGGCACACATTTAAAGTGACACAATGTCTTCTGGGTATATTCTGGAATATTCACATCTTTTAAAATGCATGAGCATCAGATATTGTTCCCTGTGCGTGTAATTTACTAGCAGTTATGCTGTTTTTATTAACAGTATGCTGATACTGAGGTTTGGTGTATTTTTATTGTAGTTCCTGCTTCTAATCTTCTCCTGTTTGAGGAAGGCAGCGTGGGACTACGGCCGCCTGGCTCTTCTCATGGAAAATGACAGGTATCATCTCATAACTGTTTGCAGAATGCATCAAGACGTAAATAATTGAACAACTGTGTGTGGTGGTTGAGTGAACTGAATGCTTAGCAGGTCAGTGTGAGATCCTGGCGCCACCTGCTGGTTACACAGGATATAGTTTGATTATTATATTTTTTTGCATGATGTTATTTTACATTTTATTTACAAGCACCTTACACTCAATGACACCTTATGATGATCCAATTATGTAATGATCCTTATTACAGCCTGGACAGACAAACACATACAAGTTAAAAAAATTAATCTTAAAATGAGATTTAAAAACAAGAAGACTTTCACTTTTTTGCACATCCTGTGCAAGTTCCAAAGACTTTTTTGCACATCCTGTGCAAGTTCCAAAGACTTTTTTGCACATCCTGTGCAAGTTTATGACTTGCTGCCAGTAGGTGGTAGCAAGTCATAATAAACGGAATCATAGGGCCCTGTTTTAACAATCTGAGCACATGGTCTGAAGCGCATGGCGCAAGTACACTTAAGGTGTGTCCGAATCCACTTTTGCTAGTTTAACAACGGAAAAAAACGGTCGCCGTGCCAGGTGCATGGTCCTAAAGGGTTGTACCTAGTCTCTTAATGAGTCATGGGTGTGTTTTGGGCGTAATGTGCAATAAACCAGTCAGAGTCTCATCTCCCATTCCCTTTAAAAGCCAGTTGCGCTTGCACCATGGCGGATTTGCTATTTACATGGCGGAAGACTGAGTGCTTCTCCAGAGAGGAATCCTTTTAATTTTTATATTTAAAAATGTTTGTGTGCTGCTGCGTCCCTGTGTGTGTAATAAGCAGAGTGTATGCACGATGTGTACCCGCCTATAGGTGCATATTACTAACATGGGTGAACAGATGGGCGTGAGTGCATTTGCTGTTTAAACAACACGTGGCACTGGATGTGAAAATGATAACTGCGTGGGGCTGAAACTAGCAAAAAACACTTGCGTCACGCTTGGCGTCGCATTGCCCTGGGTTTATGATAGGGCCCATAGAATTCAGCCGATTTGTTCAAACCAGCTGATTCATTCACAAAAAAAGCAAGTGTCCACTGACTTCATGAATGGTCATTGAATCATTGACTCGCCCAATTAGTTCAAAAATAGTGAATCATTCCATAACGAAACACTCAGTGTTGCTTAGGAAATTTCCTGCTTTGTTTGGAACTATTTTCGTTAACAAAATAGAGCAAAAACCAACGCTATCTCATGACCAATTCATACGTATTTGTACGAGGTGGCTAATTTGTATGATTTCGTATGAATGACCTAACCTCAAACCCTGCCCCTAAACCTACCCGTCACTGCGGTTTAGACAAATCATACGAATTCATACGAGTGAGGTACGAATTAGCCACCTCGTAAAATTTGTATGAATTGCTGTGAGATTGGGTTGGCAAAAACGGTTAAAATTGACAATGCTGTGTCTAAAAATGGTTAAGTCATATAATCAATTTATAAGTTGATTAATTGTTATTGTGTTATATTGTTTATTGGACTGTTGTATAAAATGAACATCACATTTCACAATCATGCTGATAGATTCAAGAAAATAGCATTTCTTCTTGTGTGATGTTGTTTAACTATATTATGTTATAAACCTACAATACAAGGACATGTAAAAGTTGAAATTTTGGAATTTCTGACTTTGCACAATGCTATGTTACATCAATGCCAGACTAAGCTTGCTTGTTGTTAAGCAAAGTACTGTCAAAGATGACACTAAAACTTTTAACCTGTTTAGACAGAGATACTGGAAATTGATCAGTGTTCACAGAGGAACAGGTACATCTAGCCAGATTGTTTTTAAACCTACAGTATAAGAAGAATTTTGAGTTTTACTGCTGTTAAATTTCAGAAAATTGGATGTTAACCAAGCTTTAATCTCAGTTTAGCAATCTGAGAGGATAGATGAGGATAGATAAAATTTCCTAAAAATATAATATAAATAAGAGAGGGCCCAAGACCTGTGGAACACCAGTAGTGACATAAGAAGGATTTGATCAAAACTGCTGTACAAATTGAGTACGACCCATGAGATAAGACTGGAAACATGTCAAAGGGGTACCAAGGATTCCAATAGAATCTAATCTGTCTAACAGAATTCTGTGTCAAATGGTATAAGAATGCTGCACTCAAATCAAGCAGAATAAGTATAGATACAAGTCCACGAATATATTAATATATGAGATATGATATGTAATATACATATTATACAAATTATTATATTATATATAATATACATAGTATTTATATTGTCATTTACCCTTTTTCATCCATTTTGCATGCCATAAATTTTTTGCTCATATTTTTAAGAAACCTGTTAGTATTATTAAAACATTTCAGCTCTCACACACAGTGTCCCTGAGGGAGAAGTGGGTGGAATTTGATCATAAGTCTAAAGATTCATGTAGTTCTTTTGAGGCAGTGTTGCTTTATTCTGCATCAGCATGTAGCATTAATTTCTTTGTGTATGCGAATGTAGCGGTGATTTTCAGTGTGTATATTTGCAAAGCATTGCATCAGCCCACAGAGAAAGCGTTGGCCCTCACAGTAATAATATTTTTACATTTGCGCACACAAGAATTTTACCCGATCCTTTTCTTATGAAAGACTTGTGGGTGGAAATGTTTGCACTTTTCTGATATTGAGGCTAATTATACTTGAGTAATTTTGGAATAGGCATTGAGGCAGAAAAAACTGTCACTGACAGACATGATAGCTATATAGAGAAGACAAGGGCTAATAGTCACATAGGAAGTTTTCAGAGTTGTTATATCTCAGTTATTCAGTCAAACATTCAGTTAATGCTTGGTTTATCTGTGGTTATCAAAGACTTCTTTCTTCATAACCATGTTGGTAACACTTTACAGTAAGGTTCCATTTGTGAACATTAGATAACTGCATTAGTTAACATGAACTACAAAAAAATACTTATAAAGAATGAACTAATCTTAGTTAATGTTGATTTAATACATTTATTGATACATTATTCATGTGGTATTTTTGGTAACATTTTATTTTACAGTGTCTTTTTTTTTTTTTTTTTTTACACATATTACATGTACATACTTTAGTAATAACAGTGAATTTGGCATAATTACATGCAACTAAACCCAAACCCTAAGCCTAATTATAATCCCCATAGTAATTACATGTTGTTAATTGAAATTATTGGCACTCAGTACATAAATGGAGGCCATGTCAACCCCTCAAACTCGTTGTGCTCCTCAAACCATTCCTGAACCATTTTTCCATGAAAGGGTGTACATGGTCTGCAACAATGCTTAGGTAGGTGGTACGTGTCAAAGTAACATCCACATGGATGGCAGGACCCAAGGTTTCCCAGCAGAAAATTGCCCAAAGCATCACACTGCCTCCGCCGGCTTGTCTTCTTCCCATAGTGCATCCTGGTGCCATGTGTTCCCCAGGTAAGCAACACACACGCACCCGGCCATCCACATGATGTATAAGAAAACGTGATTCATCAGACCAGGCCATCCTTTTCCATTGGTCTGTGATCCAGTTTTGATGCTCACGTGTCCACTGTTGGCGCTTTCGACGGTGGACAGGGGTCAGCATGGGCACCCTGACTGGTCTGCGGCTATGCAGCCCCATACACAACAAACTGCGATGCACTGTGTATTCTGACACCTTTCTATCAGAACCAGCATTAACTTCTTGAGCAATTTGAACTACAGTAGCTCGTCTGTTTGATCGGACCACACGGGCCTGCCTTCGCTCTCCACGTGCATCAATGAGTCTTGGCCGCCCATGACCCTGTCGCCGGTTCACCACTGTTCCTTCCTTGGAGCACTTTTGATAGATACTGACCACTGCAGACCGGGAACACCCCACAAGAGCTGCAGTTTTGGAGATGCTCTGACCCAGTCGTCTAGCCATCACGATTTGGCCATCAGCTTTGTCAAACTCACTCAAATCCTTACGCTTGCCCATTTGTCCTGCTTCTAACACATCAACTTTGAGGACAAAATGTTCACTCACTGCCAGTATCCCACCCACTAACAGGTGCTGTGATGAAGAGATATTCGGTGTTATTCACTTCATCTCACAGTGGTCATAATGTTATGCCTGATCAGTGTATATTCTACATGGGAATAACATTTCCAAATTTCTAACAGTATGTGGTGTTTTCTTAAGTATATTTTGTGAAAAAGTATTACCTGTCCATTTTATTGTTTGTCTTTGTTCTGTAGCCTGACATCACTATTCTATGGAGAACAAAGTGAGAAGGAGAAAACCCCGTCAGAATCCAGCCCATCAGACTCAGAGACCAAGGACACGGTGAGAATCTTTTGTAAAAGAAAAGAAAGAGAAATAAAGCATCACACATATTTAAGAAATGTTTGATCAGGATCTTCGTTGGAATTTGGCAGTGCAAAAACCCTCTCACATCATAAGGCCTGCACTTCGTTATCGATGCCAACCCTACCTAGAAACGAATAAAAGCATGAGTACAACTAATAGAGTTTTTTAAAGGGTTCATGACATGAGAAATCAAATTTGCCCTGATCTTTTGACATATATGTGGTCTTTGTACCATTAAAACATCCTGCAAGTTTCAAAGCTTAAACATCCTCCTCATTATAATCAAAGTATTTATTTAATCAAGCTCCAAAAACGGCTCGTTTTGATATTGCGGGATGACAGGGATCTGTGACGTCACACGGGCAAATACATTTGCATGTGCCTGCCTCTAGAGCAAGACATCGACCACAAGTTTTACACAAGCAGCAACCTCCCCCAATTTCTGTTGAAGCCAATCCGTAAGTGACTTAAACTGCAATTCATCGACTGGCTCCTGGGACAGGCTCCAGAAGGGAGCAGAATCTCATTGAGCTCAATGTTAAAATGCCCAACTTTACAGCAGAAAAAAACATGTTTTTTCTAATTTTGCCCTTCATGGCAACTGTGAGGGGGGTGAATTTTTCTCATTCGTTTACATTATATAAAGCCATAAAGTTCTGCATAATTAAGGGTGTGGCCATAGCCATTTATCCACTGTCTGTTAGTCATCGCGTCACCTCAGCTCCACCCACGTCCCGCCTTTTTGCCCATTTTCTGTTATCCGATGACGTGCTGCCAAGATGGCAACGGTCAGCTCGTCTCTTCTTTACGCTTCAAAACTGCTCTTCAGAATCCTATGGGTGACGTCACGGACACTACGTCCATATTTTTATACAGTCTATGGTTTTACATCACACCATAGGCCCCGCCCACTGGCATTCAGTCGCTTAACTGCTGACATTTGCCTACAATGGATGTGAGCATCGTGTCAAAAGCAAGTAGAAGCCATTATAATCACTGAATATCATCTACTAGAATCCATCTACACTGGATACAGTATACAGATGCACATTCATTTTCTGACGTACTCCTCGCAGCTGAGTCTGCCGACAACAGGACAAATGGAAGAGTGAAAGAGCGTTCGCTTTGACGTGTCCACTTTAAACAGCTCATTTGTGTCTCTGTAGAAACTTCAGAAGGTTCCCAGCGTTGGAAACAAGTGCATGATTTAGTTTTATATTTTTTATGGATAATGTTTTCAAAACACTTACTCTTGTGCAATAGCGAGTGGGTGTTGATACTGTTTCCTATGCAATGACGTTAGCCAATCATAACAGTGGCCATTTACTGACAAGCCTTAAAGGAGCCGCCCCTTAAAAACGGGTCATTTCAGACAGAGGGTATATACTGTATATACATTTTTTTTATAATATTAAAAAATCTGTATTAACATTATAAATTAACCTCAAGGAGCATATTAAAATAATAAAACAATCCATGTCATGACCCCTTTAAAGTCACTCACTATCGTCTTCATGTTGATGCAAATTTACAGCTGCTGAAACGTAAAGACATTAAGAGGCACATATAAAGTTCAATCTGTCGACGTGGATTAGTCAGCCGCTGTTACGAAGCGTCGCCCCAGAGCTGATGTCATATAAAATAGCCTGTGCACTTAGACGCTATTTTCTTTTATGCACACTATCTGTCCGTTTATATTCTGACCTCACTTTGTCTCCTTGTGGTTTATGTGCAATGACAGTTCAAGACATCACAGCCACGTTAAAGATATTGCATGCATTCGCATGGATTTTTCCACTTGTTACGCTATCCGTGTTCACTTAAAGAACAAATGATTCTGACAGATGCTAAGCTAGCCAGACGCACTCTGTTTTTATATGCCAGACCTTTTTATGACACCGTTGTCTTCCCTCCCTCTCTTTATAGGGCTTCTGTTCCTGGCTCACATCTTTGTACCACATGAAGTAAGTGTGCAAGAAGTGGTGATGTCATCAACCGGCATCCTGTTTGCTCATGTTATATCTCATTAAGAAGGGAAAACACAGGGTGAAGGTGAACCGGGCACTTTACCAGCCTGGATACGCTCAAAAGCCTTTCAGAACCGTAAAACCAGCTGCTAGTCTGTCTCCACAGTTGCCGAGATGTTATTTGGACGAGTCGGATGGCATGATGGTGCCATATTTAGCTGGTTCCTTTAAAAGCTTCTTGATCTCTCCCGAGACTGAGAGGCCATGCTGAGGGTTTCCTCACTCTGTGTGAGGCGAGGCTGTGTGTTTTTGTGTGAATGAGGGCTCCTTGTAATCATGATAGCCCTCAACGCCCTTATGTATTTGTGTGGTCTTTTAAAAAGGCTGCTACACATACTGTATATTGTATATAATTCACTGGAAACACACTGAAAACTCTCTAGTCTAGAAAACTCTAACTAGTAGAGTGTAGCCAGCAAAACCAAGCTCAAGCTCAGAGAATTCACATGGGTCATTGACATGTAAGAGTGTCATGATTAAGAAAAAGCAAAGAAAAAATCTAGTTTTCAACATGTGCCAAGTTTGTCTTCATGTTGGTTTCATGTGGTTTTGAAACACTTTAATACACATACAGTTCAAAAGCTTGGGGTCGGAAATATTTTATATATAAATATACTCACCAAAAATACAGCAAAAACAGTAATATTGTGAAATATTATTTCAATTTAAAATCTTATCTTAAAATGTAATTTATCCCTGTGATCAAAGCTGAATTTTCAGCATCATTACTCCTGTCTTCAGTGTCACATGATCCTTCAGAAATCATTCTGATATGCTGATTTGCTGCTCAAGAAACATGTATTATTATTATTATTATTATCAATGTTGAAAACAGTTGTGCTGCTTCATTTTTTTGTTGATGAATAGAACAATCAGCTCTAGCTGCATTATTTAATTTAATTTAATTAAAATTTGATATGAAGTCTTTACTGTCACTTTTGATAGTAATGCATCCTTGTTGAATACAAGTATTAATTGCTTTCTTTAAATAAAAATCTTACTGAAACCAAACTTTTGATCAGTAGTGTATTTTTCAACATATTTTCCTTTCAATACATGTAAGTGAACACATATTATTATTTTGGTTTTTATTTATTTATCTTAAAAAAAAAAAAATTATTAACCCTTAACTGTCACCCCTTTTTAACATAGATGTGAAAATTGCATTTGAAAATGAAATGAAATGGTTGTAATTTATGAGTGCTTTGAAATACAGACCTAAAGTCGGTCTCTTTTTAAATGACACTCAGCAGATTAAAGCACTTCAAACTATAAAAGTGTAAACAAGTTATAGAAGTTTAAGTTTACTGTAAGCAAATGTACTGTACAAATTTTACAAAATAACTTTCACTCTAAAATTGCAATAAAATCAAAACCATATGCCTAACCAAGTTGCGTTCCAAATTTGAAGTTGACATCCTACGAGATTTTGTTTAAGCTCTGTACCAAATATTGCCACTGGGTGTCACCCACATTCCACTGAAATGAATACATTTCTGTCACAAAATCACTTCTATCACAAAACAGTCATCAAATATGCAACCTTGAGTCTCAGACCTTTCCAATGATATGTTTGTCAAGATTAGAAAAATGTTTGATTAAAATGTTATAATATAACACATGACACCGCCCACTTGGGGGAGGAGCCCAATAAAATGTTTTAAAGTGCTGTTTTCATGGTAATGCAATATCTGATTTCTGTGTTTAAGCTGTCGAATGATACCTAATGATAACTAAAATATGTGATAAAAGAGCACCAAGCATGCTGGACAGTTAACTAAGAAATATCTGTGTTTTTGGAGCATCGCACCACATGACATTTTACTAAATTAACTCAACTTAAAAATATCAAATTATTTAATATTATAAGAGATTTATTGTCCTTGGCAATAAATAATGATAAGAGTCTGTAGGGCTCTGATATAATTTCCTATTTTTTGGAATGGTCCTGCATGTTAGTTGATCCACAATAACAGACGATTATGTCAAAGCCTTTAATAATGTTTTCTTTTTAATTTCTTGACTTTTTCTTCATTATAATATCAGAACAATTGACAGTTAATTTTTTTACTTTTTTATTTTAAAAAAGTCTTCAAAATAATTTAATTCAGAAGATAAAAAAATGATTTTTAATGTATTTTCGTATAAATTAATGGATGATAAAAAATTCGTTTTCATAATTTTGTTGATGCAATGTAAGTTTCTTTAGATGAACGTGTTTGCATAATGAAATAATGCAATATTTTTAAAGAAGCTTTTTTGTCCCTATTCTTTTCCCATAGGGATGCGGAGATCCGCAGTAAATGTGGCATTGACGCGGTCACATACCTGTCTTTCCAGCGCCACATCATCCTGCTCATGATGGTTGTGTGTTTGCTGTCGCTCACCATCATCTTGCCTGTCAACCTCTCTGGGAACCTCCTCGGTACCTCCACCAGATCCTCAAATGCTTGGTTACTATTTGCTCTAGTAGTGCTCAGCCATAAAGGATTCATGACAACAGACACAACACATTTGGTATCCAGGAAAAGGCAATATACTTGAAAAAAGCATTACACCAACATTACATCTTAATTCATCAGTGTGCATGCATCTAAAAAAGACCCTTTAAAATTTGATGAATTAGTTTTGACAGATTGTTAGTGTTACGCTTTCTTTCTCAGATAGAATTTGGCCCGGGTGACTTGAAATGACTCTTAAATGCATGATGGCATGCTCTAAAATTTATCTAAAGGACATTCTAAAAGGAAAGGTGCTGTATGTATTTTTTTTTACTCTACTAAAGCATAAAAATACAGTAATATGTTTGCAGATATTTAGCTAAGTTCACATACTCATTTCTCTGAAAAACAATGGTACTGCCAGTTATTCTACTTTGAAATGTCGGAATGTCTGTTTTTGTTTCGGGCTGTGCGACCGCATTCTGCCAATTTACCCAATAGTAATTCAACACCCCGGGGTGGACAGTTGGCGGAAAACTGCGTATTACAGCCATGGAAGCCAGTGAACAAACTGGGTCAGAGATCTCAGATTCCACCCGACCTAAAAGCCTCGGCATCCATCAAAAAATGAGAGCATATTAAAATACAGATAAATCAACTCACTAACTTACAGTGTGTAAGTCTCCTCTGCTTTCATTGTCAATTGCGCTCGCTCCTGTTGCGTGTCCTCTATCTGGCCATCTGCGTGAGCGTCGAGTCTGAAAAGGAGGATGCGGGAGAAACAACTCTCTCCAATATTTTGAATTTGGACTGCAGTACCCATTTCAACCACTAGCTCAATATTACATACTGCACCTTTAAATATTAAAGGGATAGTTCAACCAAAAATTAATATTTTGTCATAATTTACTCACCCTCAAGTTGTTCCAGATCTGTATGAAATTCTTTCTTCTGCTGAACACAAAGGAAGATATTAGGAAGAATGTCAGTAACCAAACAGTTTCCATACTATTGAAGTCAGTGGTTTGGTTACCCATATTCTTCAAAATATCTTCCTTTGCGTTCAGCGGAAGAAAGAAATTCATACAGGTTTGAAACAACTTGATGGTTGGATACAAGTAAATTATGACAGAATTAAAAAAATTTGGGTGAACTATCCCTTTAAGTATATAATTTTGTCAGTGTTAAAACACTTTCTCAAAACCTTTAAGACATTCATAGGTTCTTTTCCAGAGTGTAAAATAAAGATATGCTCGAAATGGAGTACTTGTGTTAAAAAAAAAAAGAACCATTAAAGGATAGTTCACCCAAAAATGAAAATTTGATGTTTATCTGCTTACCCTCAGGGCATCCAAGATGTAGGTGACTTTGTTTCTTCAGTAGAAGACAGAAACTGTCAGTTGTATAATGCATGTGAATGGTAAAAAAAATCTATGAGAGTAAAAAAAATATGCACAGACAAATCCATATTAAACCCTGCAGCTCGTGACGACACATTGATGTCTTAAGACACGGAACGATCGGTTTGTGTGAGAAACAAAACAGCATTTATATAATTGTTTCCCTCTAATGCAACACTATGTTCAACAGCCTTCAGCGTGTGATCACTTCTGGTGCGTGAGGTCTGTACACGTTCTGGCGTAGTTTACACAACATATCGTGTACAGACCTCACGCACCGGCAGTGATGGCGCGTTAAAAATCTTCATTTGTGTTCTACTGAAGAAACAAAGTCACCTACATCTTGGATGCCCTGGGGGTAAGTCAGATAAACATCAAATTTTCATTTTTGGGTGAACTATCCCTTTAACAACATCAGACAGCTTTTGCAGAGTTTACATAAATGCTGTTCTTTTGCACTTTCTATTCATCAAAGAATCCTTAAATCCAGTGTACCCAAAACTATTAATCAGTACTACTGTTTTTAACATTGATAATAATAATAATAATTTAAAAAAATTATTTAAAAAAAAAAAGCAAATCAGCCCATTAGAATGATCTCTGAAGGATCATGTGACACTGAAGACTGGAGTAATGATGCTGAAAATTCAGCTTTGATCACAGGGATAAATTACATCTTAAAATATATTAAAATAGAAATCAGTTATTTAAAATTGTAATCGTATTTCACAGTATTACTGTTTTTGCTGTATTAAAAAACAAATGAATGTAACCTTGGTGAGTATACGAGTTCTGCGGATACGGATTCCGTGTGGGCCTGCCGATGAATGACTTTAGGATAGGCCTGGGAAAACTCTAGAAGATGTAGAAGATCTCCGTCTTAACCCTCTATTAGTGGACGTGTGTAAAAGCATAATTCAGACCACCCTACAGTGTTTGAAGATGGTTGGGTGGCACGATAGAGGGTTAGAAGAGCCAAGTTAAATATGGGAAAGGCCTTGACTGTCCACGCCACAAGAAGAACATTGTGAAAAGCCACCAGCTTTACCTCGTGTTGTTCTCAGACCTGCAATAATCTTTTCATGTGACCTCAGTGGCAGAAGTTTACTGTGGCCTTCTAAAAGCGTTAAATGTGGATGTGTGGTAGACCAGTCTGTGGTGCAGCTTTGGGGCCGACTGGTTAGAAGAGGGTGGGGGTTTTGATGCTGACTGTCATCTCTATGCAACAAATTGACACTGTATTTGTGAAATAAACCAGCACATTCACAAATTTGCCCTAGCAACCAAACCCAAAGCATAATCATTTGGGTGTAGAGAGGTTTTTATTCCACATTCACAGGCCTCAAATTACTTTCAGAGTTTTATTTTTGACACTGGTATGTGAGAAGTGCATGAAATGTTAACAACTTGTTTATTCCTATGCTTTTCAGGAGATAGTCCTCAGAATTTCGGCCGGACAACAGTGGTTAATGTCCCTGCACAGTAAGTTTGTTTATTATGATGGATGTACTCCTGAGAAGCATTACCTTGTTTTGTGTGTACAGTACATATTTATGATCTTAATAACTCTCTTCTTGCTTTAGGAACACTTTTCTGTGGCTGCACAGTATCTTTGCTTTGCTGTATTTTGTGATCACTGTACTATGCATGGTCCATCACTCCTCACAACTGAAATACAAAGAGGACGAGAAGGTCTGTGAACAGCTGTATTGTGTACATATGTGTTATTATTACACCTCATTTCTGTTCCATAAGTGCCACTGCGTTTTACAGTGCTTGCAAGGCGAGTCAGTGAATCTCAAAAAATTCTAATTAATTTAAATCCTCTTAAACTTAAAGGTGCAGTGTGTAATGTTTATGAGTATCTATTGACAGAAATGCAATATAATATACATAACTATGTTTTCAGTGGTGTATAAAGACCTTACATAATGAACCATTATGTTTTTATTACCTTAGAATGAGCCATTTCTATCTACATACACCTACATTCCCTCCTTTTAGTAAATCGAGGGAACAAATTATTATATCATGCATGCAATTTACTTAAGGAAGTACTTTACGAGGGAAGGAATAAAGTAAAACGGGCTGTGGCGTATTAGTAAGTCGTGGGATTAGGCTGCATAGACTAGTTGACTTGCCTGCCATGCTTTAAGCTTTAAGCTTGATGATGACTAGTCGCTGATCATGGCCTATAGAGTGTGCAACAGGATAAGAAACATTTACGCTCCACATTTACGCTCCGTTTATAACAGTTAAAATGACAAATAAATGCATACCCCGAGAGCGCGCCGCAAGATATGCTTGATTATACCATCTGGATGCTCAAAATTGATGGTGAGAATGCATGTTTTAAACAGTTTATTGCTCACGTATGTTAATCGCCGTTCTAAACTAATACGCTTCTGCATTGTAACACACACACACATACAAACAGTAGCACAGAAACAATTAGTAGCGCAGAAATGTATTGCCAGCACTGTTTGTGATTTAGCAATAAAATAACTTCTAGCACATATTTCTTAGTAACTAAAACCCACAGCTTCACTATTAGTAGAGAGACGCTGCCTAGTAGAATTAATTTACAAGCAATCACTCTCTCACTAATGCATTCATATAAATGTAATCTTTATTGTGCTACTTTATCTGTATCTGATTTAGAACAAGCAGAAATCTGTGAGAAATATAACGACCCAAAGACAAAATAACTGATAAAAATAAGCTGTTATTTAGGAGCAATAGCCTTGTGGCATTTTATGTTATTTTATTTTATTTTCATTAAAATAAATGTACTACAACATATTGTCACAGTTATGTTCTGTTTTGTTCCATGGACTTTTCTTTTGTCACATGTTCCTTTGTTCTCTTTTCCCGCCATTCGTCTGTCCCCATGGCAACCCTCATTAGTTAAGTTCCTTCCAGCTGTGTCCTGTTGATTATCTCGTTTGTGTGTCCTATTTAAGTTCTACCATTTCTGTCACTCTTTGTCTGGTATTGTTAGTCCTAAGTTTTGTTTGTTTTTGTCCTAAGATGTGTGATGCGCCCCTGAGAGCTCCTACTTCATTAAACTCCATTTGTGAATTGAATCTGTCCTCCTTTGTCTTCCTACTACCAGTGTTAAACTGTGACACATATGATTTATGTATATATGATATATATATATATTTAGTGCTGTCAAAAGATTAATCGCATCCAAAATAAAAGTTTGTTCATAATATATGTGTACTGTGTATAATTATGTATATTTGAATACACACACATACATGTGTATATTTAAGAAATTTTTTCATGTATATACTGTGTATATATATATATATATATATATATATATATATATACATTATATATGAATATCTTATATAAAAATATGACAAATTCTTAAATATGTACACATGTCTGTGTATTTAAATATACATAATTATGCACACACACATATATTATGTAAACACAAACTTTATTTTGGATGCGAATAATCAGGGTTTTTTTTTTTTTTTTTTTGCCATTGCGATTATGTGAATTAGGTGGAAAATATGATATTCATATGAAAGTAAATATAAGTTTTATAATCTTTCATTGACTTGTATTGATACAGTGTTCACTCTTCCGATAATACCTGTGATGATGATTCATTAGAAGGCATAATTGATCACATTTCTACAAAAAAATAAAACCCTGTTCTTTTGCTGTCCTGCAAGCACCAGTATTTGCTTCATGAAATGCACTTCTAGCTCACATTTTTTATTATAATTGCAGGTGGCCAGAACTCTAATGATAACGTCAGTTCCTAGAGAAATCTCTGATCCCGGTCTGATCACCAAACACCTGCAGTGAGTGAAACAGAAATGTTTCTTGTTATCCACAGAAATGGAACTATTGCTTAATCTCCATATTTCAGCATATCGGAGATTAAATGTCAACACAACTGAGGGCATTCATTTTTCACTTGTGTAAAAGCCAATGTCTCTTCTATCTCCAAACAGTGAAGCCTACCCCAGCTGCACCGTCACAGACATCCGGTTCTGCTTTGACGTACAAAAACTAATGAAGCTGGACTCAGAAAGGTAATTTGCATTCACATCTCCTGAATGTCAAAGAGCTGAGTCTCGCAAATATTGCATATTAAACCATATTTCACACCAAGGACGATAATAACTATAATGATAACGGTAAAGATATAGTTTAAAAAATATATAAATAAATAAATATAAAAGAATAGCAGAGTTCACATCACGATAATGCACAGAGAAACTATATTGTTGCAATCACCTTCAGACAGATTTTTTTACAGCTGCTGAATGATAAAAAAAACAAAAAAACAATGACAGCCAGTCAGACTTTAAAGAGCTTGAGCATTTAAAGCAGCAGGTGACTTAGAATAAACGGAACGATATCATGAGTTGGTGTGGACTCTATAGTTATCGTTCTTGGTGTGAACATGCCTTAAAACTATATCCTGTACAGGCGAAAAGCAATGAAAGGAAGGCTTTACTTCACAACCAAAGCTCAGAAGGAAGGCAGGATCATGATAAAGACGCACCCCTGTGCACAGATCTTCTGCTGTGATATATGTGGCTTTGAACAGGTAAATGTCCCTCACACACATGTTATAGTTGTCAGAATGGATATGTACATGTACAGACAGTATTCATATAGAATAGTTATGTGGCTGGTACTGCACCTCCTCATGTTGGCCACTGGAGACCACCATACACCAACTGACAGTCATGAACTGCTCAGTGAGGAGATCTAATACTCTTCTTCTCATGTCTTGTCATTGTCCTCTCATCAGGTGGATGCAGAGCAGTACTACAGTGAGCTGGAGGAGAAACTGACAGATGAGTTTAATGCAGAGAAGAACCGGATCTCTATGAAGAGGCTGGGCATTGCCTTTGTTACCTTCAGAGATGAGAGGATGACTGCAGTGTAAGTGTTCGGAGTAAATGGCTGGTTATTGAGAATCAGTATCATCCGCCAAGATATCCTGTAATGAATACCTAGATTTAAGAATGTAAAAGCATTTTTATTTAAAAGCTATTTTATCAACATGAAGCAGATCTGCTGACAGCTGAACCACTAGACTCTAGCTGTCAGAAACAATGTATTTGATTTCTTGGGACTATTAAACTATTTTCTATAGAGCTTTTAGTGTCATAGAGCTCCATTGTCCAGAGGTCCATGTGGAACATATACAGTATGAAACATACAGAACTAAAATCACACTAACTGTTAACTAATTTTAACACTCTAACTTCTAATGACTTGTTATGCATTATGTAATAATGTAGTAAAATGTTATAGATTATATACATGGTTCATATACATTCAATAATGAAATATAATAGTGATGACATGCAGGCACACTCTCAGAAAAAAAAGGGTACAAAAGCTGTCGCTGGAGCAGTACTCTTTTAAAAGGTACACCTTTGTACCCATTACTACGGTGACCAAGAGAGCTCAACACGCTTCAACTGAAGAAAACACATGCACATAAAAAAAATGTCTTAAGGGGAGCCCAACAAGTGACGAACCTTGCTGGGACATGTTTATTGTTTATTGTCAGGTGATAGGTGAGTTTTTAGGTTTCGTATTGTGTGATGTGAGTATTTGTAGCACGTTTCTGTTTTTGGTTGCATTGTGAGTATTTGCAGTGCGCTTCTGTATTTGGTTGAGGTGTGAGTATTTGCAGCACATTTTTGTTTTTGGTTGCATTGTGAGTATTTACAGCACATTTTTGTTTTTGGTTGCATTGTGAGTATTTGCAGCGTGTTTCTGTATTTGGTTGCATTGTGAGTATTTGCAGCGCATTTGTGTATTTGGTTGCATTGTGAGTATTTGCAGCGCATTTGTGTATTTGGTTGCATTGTGAGTATTTGCAGCGCGTTTCTGTATTTGGTTGCGTTGTGAGTATTTGCAGCTCGTTTCTGTTTTTGGTTGCATTGTGAGTATTTTCAGCGCATTTGTGTATTTGGTTGCATTGTGAGTATTTGCAGTGCGTTTCTGTATTTAGTTGCATTGTGAGTATTTGCAGCGCATTTGTGTATTTGGTTGCATTGTGAGTATTCGCAGCACGTTTGTGTATTTGGTTGCATTGTGAGTATTTGCAGTGCATTTCTGTTTTAGTTTTAAAAATTTTTATTATTTAATTGCTGTAATTATTAGCTTTTCATCTAATAAGCATTTGTTGATTTGGTTGCATTGTGAGTATTTGCAGCGCGCTTCTGTATTTGGTTGAGGTGTGAGTATTTGCAGCACGTTTTTGTTTTGGTTGCATTGTGAGTATTTACAACACATTTTTTATTTTGGTTGCATTGTGAGTATTTGCAGCACATTTGTGTATTTGGTTGCATTGTGAGTATTTGCAGCGCATTTCTGTTTTTGGTTGCATTGTGAGTATTTGCAGCGCATTTGTGTATTTGGTTGCATTGTGAGTATTTGCAGCACGTTTCTGTTTTTGGTTGCATTGTGAGTATTTGCAGTGCGTTTCTGTATTTGGTTGCGGTGTGAGTATTTGCAGAGCAATTCTGTATTTGGTTGTGGTATGAGTATTTGCTGTGCGTTTCTGTATTTGGTTACATTGTGAGTATTTGCAGCGTATTTCTGTTTTTGGTTGCATTGTGAGTATTTGCAGTGCGTTTCTGTATTTGGTTGCGTTGTGAGTATTTGCAGCGCATTTCTGTTTTTGGTTGTGTTGTGAGTATTTGCAGCGCATTTCTGTATTTGGTTGCGGTTTCTAAGTATTTGTAGTGCGTTTCTGTATTTGGTGGTGTTATAAGTATTTGCAGTGCGTTTCTGTTTTTGGTTGTGTTGTGAGTATTTGCAGTGCGTTTCTGTATTTGGTGGCGTTATAAGTATTTGCAGTGCGTTTCTGTTTTTGGTTGTGTTGTGAGTATTTGCAGTGCGTTTCTGTATTTGGTGGCGTTATAAGTATTTGCAGTGCGTTTCTGTTTTTGGTTGTGTTGTGAGTATTTGCAGTGCGTTTCTGTATTTGTTTGCGTTGTGAGTATTTGCAGTGCGTTTCTGTTTTTATTTGTTTGCGTTGTGAGTATTTGCAGTGCGTTTCTGTTTTTGGTTGCGTTGTGAGTATTTGCAGTGCGTTTCTGTTTTTGGTGGCGTTATAAGTATTTGCAGTGCGTTTCTGTTTTTGGTTGCGTTGTGAGTATTTGCAGTGCGTTTCTGTATTTGGTTGTGTTGTGAGTATTTGCAGTGCGTTTCTGTATTTGTTTGCGTTGTGAGTATTTGCAGTGCGTTTCTGTTTTTGGTTGCGTTGTGAGTATTTGCAGTGCGTTTCTGTATTTGTTTGCGTTGTGAGTATTTGCAGTGCGTTTCTGTTTTTGGTTATGTTGTGAGTATTTGCAGTGCGTTTCTGTATTTGTTTGCGTTGTGAGTATTTGCAGTGCGTTTCTGTTTTTGGTTGTGTTGTGAGTATTTGCAGTGCGTTTCTGTATTTGTTTGCGTTGTGAGTATTTGCAGTGCGTTTCTGTTTTTGGTTGCGTTGTGAGTATTTGCAGTGCGTTTCTGTTTTTGGTTGTGTTGTGAGTATTTGCAGTGCGTTTCTGTATTTGGTTGCGTTGTGAGTTTTTGTTGCATATGTGTTGTAAAACTGATGAAGATGTTTTCTTAATTTGCTGGTGTTTTTTCTGTTTGCATGTGTTTTCTTCAGTTGCAGTACAATGAGCTCTCTTGGGTACCGTACTTTACCCATAAAGAGTGCATATTAGTACCTTAAAGGTACATATTAGTAGCTTTTAAAAGGGTATCGTCCCAGTGGCAGCTTTTTTTCTGGGAGTATATAAAAATCCTAACAAACTAAATATTGTCTTTCTTTTTTTCAATTAATATTAATAAAAGTTTTATTTAGATTATTTGTTTTAGTTTGAATATCTTTTTATTATTTAATTGCTGTAATTATTAGCTTTTCATCTAATAATTAACTTAAATTAATAAAAAAACTCACAAACTGAAATTATGGGCAGTTTGGTACTGTATGGTATGACAGGAATATTTTATAAGATTATATTATTTATATTTTTATAAGAAATATACTGTCTGAGTTATAGATTTATAGTGTAGATATTAGATCCTGTGCCAAAATCAACTCTTTCATCAAGCGCTTTCTTACCAAACGTTTGCAACTTTTAACAGCTTTTATTTAGTGTACTACAATACAAAGCTCTGTATATAAGTTTTTACAACACTAAGTTCTGGTCCTGGCTTCTGATTGGTTAATACAATAAAACCAGAATATAGTAATTTGGTACACTACTGAGTAGACTACATTAGCAAAATATATACACATGTTCTCTCATATCTTATTATTTAAATATATAAGCCTCTGTGCTTATGTTTCTACAGTATTGTGAAAGACTACAGCCAAGCTCGCTGCGGCCACAGACCCCAGCAGTCCAGCATTACCACAGTGGTGCGCTCCCATCATTGGGGCGTTTCTTATGCCCCTGCCCCTAATGACATCATCTGGTGAGTCGACACAATAGCCACATCTATATCTTCAAATAGGAAAAAGTATAGGAATAACCGCAATGAGCACATGCTTTTATGAAATGATCCAGATTTGCTATGTTATATGTGATGTTTTATTTAACGTTTTTAAGTATACAGTTATGCTAATTGTGATCTGCACAGTTGGAGTCATATATATTTTTCATGACATGCTTTGTTCCAGGCCATTACACTTGGATTTGAGAGATGAAATTGGATTAATTAAGTCTCAATCTGAGTGTGTGCCTAGACAGCCACTGTGAAAGCCATTATATCTCTTACATAATATGTGTTGAGAATCATATAGTGTTAGTGTGTGTGGGTGTGTGTAGGGGGGGGCAGTGTCAGCCCATCTTTATGCTTGACTGGACGTGTGTGTGTGTGTGTGTGTGTGTGTGTGTACGTTTGTCTGAATTCAAGACTTTCTTTTTTATGGATATAAGCTCTAATGTTGTAGCATGTTTGCTTCTTATTAAAACAATTTATTGAAGTGTGAATGTTTTCCAGTTCAGTGTAGCCTAGCCCATGAGTTCAATGTGTTGTAGCACTGCATTTATAGAGTAAATGGTTTTGTAGTTTTGAAAATTATACAGTGGAAACGATTACTTTCAAAAGGTATTTGTTTGCACTTTATGTAAACCTCATTCTCATTTTTATTCCTTTCACGTGCACTGCTTTTACTTAAAGGGGTAGTTTACTTAAAAATGAAAAAGTCTGTCATTATTTACTCATCCTCATGTCTTCCAAACCTGCACTGTAAAAAATCTCAACTCGTTATATTTTGTTCCTTTTTGGCATGGGCTTTTTTGGGTTTTACCAAATGAGAGAACTTTTTTTTTTTTTTGTCAATTTAAATACATTAGACAAATCAACTGGCAAAGCACAGTAAATTAAGTTTAGTTTACAGAAATCAAAAACTAGTGTTTTATTTTGCAGAACAGAAATAATAATACAAATTTTGGTAGCACTTTATTTTACAGTCCTGTTCCGCATACACGTACTATGTACTTATTATAGCAATTACAATAATTGTGTTATAACTAGGTACTAACCCTAAACTTAACCTTAACATATGTAGTTACTTTATATTACCAGTACTTTCTTGGGTAACTACACTGTAAGTACATGTTCTGTAAAATAAAGTGTAACCAGAATTTTTATTTTAAAAATCATTACTGAATCGTATAAAGTAAATAAGAATAACTTTTATATTGTTAGTAATATTTCAAGATAAACACTTACTGGGCTGAAGATTACTTGATTGGATGTTTTTTAGAAAAATTATGCTAAAATGCGAGTATCAAATATGATACCTTTGATATCTCTCAATAATCATTGTATTGTAAACTAATAATTGAAATATAATCTTACTAAGATGAAATAAGAATAAGATAAGCAGTCTGCTATACTGTTATAAAGATCTCATTGATTTACATTACAAGCTATAAAAATTTCATTTGACTTTTCGACCATATAAATATCAGCAATTGCACCGAATTACATATTTTAGGTGTTTTTTTTTCATCCTTGAGCTCCATATTCTCTTATATCATACTGTATGAGCCATAAAAGCCTGGTGTATCAAATATGATACTCAAAAAACACATGCAAACTTTTTTATGATTATTTAGATTTTGTCTAAAGGTTCAATAAACCTTTTTTTTAAATGTATAAACATATTTTGGACTATTCTTTTTTATATCAGACTTTACAGCGTTAAGAGTATAAACTGTAGACTTTCCAATAGAACATCACAAATTAACCAATACACCTTTAACTGGCCTGAGCATGTTTCAGAGGGTTTTTAGGCACTTTTGAGCTGGAAGACCACTAGCTAATACCAGCTTGGTCAGTCTGGGCGACCAGCTAACCAGCTTAGGCTGTGTTTTCCAGCACAAACCTTCCCATGTACGTAACAGCAGCTGAACATCCCACTTTTTCTTGGCGAGCACACACTCTATATCCTGTAACTGTTGTTAAGACCTTGTCGTGTTGATTGGTGCCTGTGTTCATCCAGGGAAAATCTGTCAGTGTGCGGTTCTCGCTGGTGGCTCCGCTGCGTCCTGCTCAACATTATGCTCTTCCTCTTGCTCTTCTTTCTCACAACCCCTGCTATCATCGTAAACACTATGGACAAGTTCAACGTCACTCGGCCAGTTGAGAGCTTAAGGGTCAGTGACCATCAAAGAAGTTTTATAACCGTACGGCTGTATTACGCCACATTAGAATGTAAAATAAAACTGAAAGTGCTTTTTTTGTGTTGTTTTCGGAAGTTGGATGTTTTGAATTTGATCTTTTACTGTCTTCTACTGTCTAGAACCCAGTAATTACCCAGTTCTTCCCCACCCTGCTCCTGTGGGCCTTTTCCATTCTCCTGCCCTTCATTGTGTACTATTCATCTTTCTTTGAGTACCACTGGACCAGGTATGATGCCATTTCCACTGTCTGACTTTAAACTCTTCTAGTCTGTGTATACATATGAGAACGCTACGGCAGGGTGGTCTTTGTACTCCAGTATATATTAAAATGACTGATTTGTACCAATTAAATTTGCAAATATAATTAAAATTATACATTTTATTAACACAATTATTTAATTAAATAAGTACTTATTACCACAGTTAGTTACTAATATGTTCCCTGTTGGATGTTAAAGGCACAATATGTAATTTTTTACTGCTAGAGGTAGCTTATTCAACACAAAGGCGTAGCTTGATGACACCTTGATTTCGTGGAATCATGGGAGTTGTAGTCTTCACCTCTACAGCCGGTGGAAAAGAATCCGACGGGGTTCGGGCAGAAATCATATTCATGGATGAGTTAATGTATTAAAGATTTATTAACATTACTGTAGTTTGAAGCAGGGTGGGGCTGAAAGCCTTGGAGTGGAATGAGGCCGCTGGAGCGATTGCTAATGAGAGACAAGCTTACATATTACAAATCTTACATATTGCGCCTATAAAACATATTGCGTCTATTTGATCAAACATACAGTAAAAACAGTAATATTGTAAAATATTGCTACAATTTTAAATAAATTTTATCTATTTTAATATATTTTAAGATGTAATTTATTCCTGTGACGACAAAGATGAATTTCTTGCAGCCATTACATTTATTTATTTTTAACATTGTAAATGTCTTTAATCATTTTAATAAATGGAATGCATTTTTGCTGAATAAAAGTATTAATTTAGCCTTTTTTTTTATCTTACTGATCCAAAACTTTTGAATAGTAGTGTATATATATAATTTTTAAATATTCACATTTTTATATTAATTTTTAACATTTACATGTTCATAATATACAACAAATTCTAACACAATATCTAAAAACCTGACATGATTGTATTAATATAATATTTTAGATCAATAATGTTTTTATTTTATTTAATGTTTTGTTTTGTTAGGGGATTTTATGGTAGGAAATAATATTTATGGACTATTATAATGTTATAATCCATTTATTACCTGTTAATCACTTTTTGAGGATAGACCTTAAAAATAAATTTCCAACTTAAACTTTTGCAGCACAGACAATTTGATCTCTTAAAAATAATAATAATAAAAATAAACGCTGCAAAGTTTATTATGAATATGCAAAGAAAATACTATTTTTATCATTTCTAAAACATGTTTTACTCTAAAACTGTAAAACTGTGAGAAAATCAAAATCATACATCTAAACAAGTTGTATTCCAAAATTGAGTTGATATCTCAAAATATGAACTTTCAGTATGGTTTTGTTTGGGCGAAGTGCCAAAACCAGTGGCGGCGTTTCACAAAAGCCTAGGGTATGGCATGAGTCCTTTTGGTCATACAACAACGACATTCCCAAATAATCACATTATATCTAAACAAAATGTGGACAAAAATCCACTAAAAGAACTTAACAACAGACTTAACAACAATACAAAATCAATGCAAATACTGAAACAGCCCTATAATTCACTGTGTCCTAACTATGTGTTAATCCATTTTTCTGTACTAACCAGCCGCAACGGCGATTCACGACGATTCTATTTTATAAACACTTTTTATTTCGGTGGCGTTGTGGCTGGAACAACATACAAAGTATGACAAGTGCAGATTATGGGCTTTATTTAATGTAAAAAGAATTTAAAGTGAGTTTGAATATCACTTGTCATTTTTTGTGACCTTTATAGACATAGCCTTACTGAAAGCCTCAATGGATAATTCACCTCAGATCTTGAAAATAAATTAAAACGAAACAACTATGCTACCAAACTATCAACTCAAGGTGAGCAAACAAGTGTATTCTATGATAAAGTCACACAGTATGTATTTTTAATCATGCTAAAATTGTGTGAGATTTAGGAATTTGATATTGTACTTATTCATTCCGTTGCGAATGCAGTCAGTGCGCTTGCAGAGAGAGCCCGCCCACACGCTCTTCTGATTGGCTGTGATTTTTGATTGATTGATCTCGGGTCGAGTCTGGTTTGCCGCTGAAAACCTTGTCAGATTGAGCATCACGCCTGGTTGGACACGGTGTTAGGCTCAGGCTGTTTAAATTTGTTTTTATAACTAACGAGCGGCATCATGAGCTGTTTATTTCCCCTGCTTGTCTGAATGCCAGGGTATGGCACTTGCCACACTCTGCCATACGTAAATACCGCCCCTGACCAAAACTTTCCACTAGATGAAATTTGCTTCCCATTAATTTCCAATGTGGCCATTTTTGACCACATGTGTGACAATTTCTTTTCAGGACCATTTAACCTTTTCGAATCATGTCCATGATTTTTTTTGTGTATTTGCATAGAAAGCGCCAAAAACTTAACCACGTTTCAGACGTGACACACAGACGTTAAAAAAAATTTTTTTTAAAATAAAAACGTAAAATTTCTCAGCGAAAAATGACCGAACAGCACCAGAGTGTTAAGAAAACTAATATATTATTAATTACATTAAAGTAGTAAGAATGGTATTTTCCTTTATTATGGAAATGTTGCTTGATTCATAACTATAAATATTATACACATGAATAATAAATTCATGAAGCAATTTAGGCTGAAGTCAACCCCCCTTCCCCCACCTCCTGATATTGTCCCAACAATCCTCACACATACACATTACATTACAAGGGATAGTAAATAAAATTCTGTCATCATTTACTCACTTATCATTTACTCGTGTCATTCCAAACCTGTATGACATTCTTTCTTCTGTGGGACACAAAAGAATATATTTAGAAGAATGTTGGTTTCTCAAAATAACTTATTTTGTGTTCCACAGTAGAATGTAAGTCATACAGGTTTGGAATGATATGAGTGTGACTAAATGATAACAGAATTTTCATTTTTGGGTTAACTATCCCTTTAATCAAGCTGTACACGCCACAATAATGCACATACACACAATCATACACATATTCATACACACATATGATGGTTACAAAAATATGGTGTTGTCCAAATGACAAGGGTAAGTTTGCACTGTTGGTAGTTGTATTTGCAACGCAGCTTAAATCTATTGCATAAACATGTTCATATCAGCGCACAAACATATTGCATAACTGCAGAACATCCCCCAACCCAGTCTCAGTCTCCCACCCACCCATGCACAGCACGTTTACATGGTGTCCCTCTCTCTTGCACTCTCTGCTTGCCTCTCCAGGCTTGTTGTCATAGTGATCACAACATGGGAATAATCATATGCAGACTGGCGGCGTCTTTCACAGAGTCACATTATAGTTCATGTGGATCAAACACTCTGTATTGTGCGACTGCAGTACCTGCAGCAAAACAGTTGTGCACCTGTTGTGTTTACAGTGGAAACACTTCAATGATTAATACACGTTCCACATGAAATCAGAACTGAGTATTTACATAAATAATTAGCATTTTTTTATTTTAAATACGTCACATTAGGCTGATAGGATTGGGCTGCATGCATGGTTTTATGTGGACTTTAACCACAAACAATCTGTCTAGTAGAAGAACCGGTGTGAAAATGAAAAAGAATGGAATAGAAAAATCATGTAAAAATATGGAAATATTATTATTTAAAGTCGACATGAAATAGAAGTCTTTTCTTCCCTGTTGTGACGTATTTCCATGAAATGGCTTCTCGAACAAGAAAAAATGTAGAGCAGGACTTGATTTTGTCCATTGGGAATTGATTGGATGGTTGTGGTTTGCTATTGGTTGACCTCATGTGAGAGACAGGTTGCCCCGCCCTCACGCCAGGAAACACACCATCAGAGAAGAGAAGTCACTACAAGAGGGAAAAGTTTTTTTGATTAAAGATTACTAGGACACGTGAATAAAAAAAGATTATAATTTAGAATACTGCAATATTCCATGAAAAATATAAGAATTGTCAGTTTTGATTTCATGATGACATTTTAATATATTTCTTATTGTTTGGTTCAGTTGTAATCAGTTAAATCTTCTTGTACTGTGTGTCTCTCTCAGGTCCGGTGAGAATCAGGTCACTATGCACAAATGCTTTTTACTGCTTGTCTTCATGGTAATCATTCTACCATCACTGGGTCTATCCAGGTATAACATCTTATAAACTTCCTACAATAATTATTATGTATAATAACATGCTGATAAAAGCATTTAATGGTTTTCATATAAAAAAAATGTGTCTGTCATTTTGTCTCAGAATAAAATGTTCCTTTATGTACAGTACTACAGTATACACTCACCTAAAGGATTATTAGGAACACCTGTTCAATTTCTCATTAATGCAATTATCTAATCAACCAATCACATGGCAGTTGCTTCAATGCATTTAGGGGTGTGGTCCTGGTCAAGACAATCTCCTGAACTCCAAACTGAATGTCAGAATGGGAAAGAAAGGTGATTTAAGCAATTTTGAGCGTGGCATGGTTGTTGGTGCCAGACGGGCCGGTCTGAGTATTTCACAATCTGCTCAGTTACTGGGATTTTCACGCACAATCATTTCTAGGGTTTACAAAGAATGGTGTGAAAAGGGAAAAACATCCAGTATGCAGCAGTCCTGTGGGCAAAAATGCATTGTTGATGCTAGAGGTCAGAGGAGAATGGGCCGACTGATTCAAGCTGATAGAAGAGCAACTTTGACTGAAATAACCACTCGTTACAACCGAGGTATGCAGCAAAGCATTTGTGAAGCCACAACACGCACAACCTTGAGGTGGATGGGCTACAACAGCAGAAGACCCCACCGGGTCCATCTGGTGGCTGGTGGTGGTGGTGTAATGGTGTGGGGGATGTTTTCTTGGCACACTTTAGGCCCCTTAGTGCCAATTGGGCATCGTTTAAATGCCACATCTTACCTGAGCATTGTTTCTGACCATGTCCATCCCTTTATGACCACCATGTACCCATTCTCTGATGGCTACTCTGATGGCTACTTCCAGCAGGATAATGCACCATGTCACAAAGCTCGAATCATTTCAAATTGGTTTCTTGAACATGACAATGAGTTCACTGCACTAAAATGGCCCCCACAGTCACCAGATCTCAACCCAATAGAGCATCTTTGGGATGTGGTGGAACGGGAGCTTCGTGCCCTGGATGTGCATCCCACAAATCTCCATCAACTGCAAGATGCTATCCTATCAATAAGGGCCAACATTTCTAAAGAATGCTTTCAGCACCTTGTTGAATCAATGCCACGTAGAATTAAGGCAGTTCTGAAGGCGAAAGGGGTCAAACACAGTATTAGTATGGTGTTCCTAATAATCCTTTAGGTGAGTTTATATATGTATGTGGGTCAATGACAGTGATAAATAAGGATGTCCTACTTATGCCAACAATTTTTTTTTTGTTTTTTTGTGAAGAATTTAATAAGGCTATTTTCCTTTTCACAATCCCCAGACAGTTAAACCACCTAAACATGTTTTAATTTTGAGCCCCACAAAATTATCAGAATGACTTTCAACTCAGATTTTTTTATGAACCGCGTTTTTAAATTCTTTTATAGCAAGCATGTGCTTTAACTCACAGCATAAAACAATAAATATAGGCTATGTATCGGGACACTAGTGGTTGCTAAACATTAATGGATCATATTCATGGTTAAAGGGTTAGTTCACCCAAAAATGTTGTCCATTACTCACCCTCATGACGTTTCAAACCCATAAGAATTCCATGCTCCAGTGGACCCAAGTGGTTTAATCTCTATTTTATAAGCAACGTGAATGCTTTGTTTGCGAAAAAACAAAACAAAAAACCCCCCACATAATTTACCACTTTATTTTCAAAATATTAATCTCCAACACACGTTCATGAGTGCATCACAACAAGTGTAATGTGTTATTGCAAGATGAATGGCATAGGAGATTTATATTTTGTAAATAAAGTGGTAAATTATGTTTTTTGCAAAAACAAAGCACTCCCATGGCTTCAGAAAACTGAGGTTAAACCACTGGCGTCACATGGATTATTGTAATGATATCTTTACTGCCTTTCTGGGCCTTGAAAGTGTTAATTATACTGCTGTCAATGAATGGAAAGCTCTCAGATTTCATCAAAAATATCTTAATTTGTGTCCCGAAGTCTTATGGGTTTGGAACAACATGAGGGTAATTAATGACAGAATTTTTCATTTTTGGGTGAACTATCCCTTGAATGTGACAAATTACACCTGTGGTTACTCTACTAGGACACTTTAAGGGTAAACTGATGTCATACATCCACTAAAAATCAGCTTTAGACCAGTTGGTTAAAAGGAATTGAACAAAAGGTTGAGACTTCTACAGTTTACAGTGTCCAAATAATGTTCAGTATTATATAGTATATATTCTCTTGTCTGCTCGCCAGCTTGGATTTGTTCTTCAGGTGGCTTTTTGACATCCACTTCCTGGATGAAACAGATGTAAAGTTCCAGTAAGTTCTTACTGTTCCCTAAATCTACAGCTGCTGGTTAATTTATTTAGAACATGCATCATTTGTTGAGACACACTTTGTTTTGTCCACTCAGGTGTGTGTTTTTGCCTGATAACGGAGCTTTTTTTGTGAACTACGTGATCACGTCTAGTCTGATCGGAACGGCCATGGAGCTTCTGCGTATTCCTGCTCTACTGGTGTACTCGCTTCGCCTTTGCTTTGCCAAATCTAAAGCTGAGCGCATCCACGTTAAAAGAGTGAGTGAATATGGACAGTGAGTGAGTTGTGTTAGAAATGCTCGAAAAGGGTGTATTTAATTATTGCAAAAAATACAGTAAAAACAATAGTTGTCACGCGAGGCTTGACTTGATAATACAGACAAATATGCCTGACACAGCTGAACGATGAAATAACATTTAATAAACACCAGGAACTATACAAAGGCATATACCAGCATGAAACGAAAGTAAAGAACAGACGAAGACTGCTGCTGCGTCCCAGTTCGCCTACTTATACTATGTCCTAAAAGTATTTTTGTGAAGAAAAAGTACATACTTTTGAGTGTGTAGCAGAAGAGTAGGCAAGCTTTGGGACATACTACTTCTTCATCTTTAACTCTGTCGCTTGGTTACGTGCACCCTGTCACTGTTTAAACTGCCCTGTCAATCATCTTCTCACAGTTAAAATCCTCCACATTCAATTTAATTAAATTTCCTTAACTAAATTTCATGCAGAGACTCCTCATGTGTTTGTATAGTGATGCATTTAAAAGTTAATGTCGTATCTTTATAAAAGTTCTCAGTGCTGTTGCAGATGAAATATAATGTGGATAACATTGAATAAATATATTTTTGCCAGGTTAGATACTGATTATTATTCACTCACACCCCTTTATCTAAATCTCTCTACTTAACTGTCAGACTTGCGCATCCGTCATGTCTTTCAACACTTTATTCGTTTTTGTAGTTCTAAGCGAATCATCGTCCAACTCACAATGGGTTGTGGGCAATATTAACCATCAGAGTGTGCCAGGATCTGCACTTCAGATTCGGAAATAGTAGAGCATCCGGGTATCTTTGGAATACTCATTTCAACGTACTACGATTTGGGACTTACTATTTTCGAATACTATTTAGGACAGATAGTATGCAAATTGGGATACACCGTGAGTATTTAAATACACAAGATGATGAGTAACGGGTGAGACACTAATCATTGAAACAATGAATAACTATGGCAACTAAGGAAACTAAACACACAGAAACTGAACACAGGCTAAACTAGACAAAATAACCTCAAAATAAAAGTCCAGGAACACAGAGACACCGGGAATCGTGTTCAGTGATATAATGAAAAATATTTTCTATTTGAATATATTTTAACATATAATTTATTCCTGTGATGAGAAGCTGAATTTTCAGCAGCCATTACTTCAGTGTTTAGTGTTACATGATCCTTCAAAAATGCTAATATGCTGTTTATCAATTTAATAGGCTTATTATCAACATTGAAAACTGTGGTGGAAACCGTGAAGCTTTTTTTTCAGGATTCTTTAAAGTTCAAAAGAACAACATGTAAAAGTCTTGACTGTCACTTTTTTCAATTTAATGCATTCTTGGTCAATAAAAGTATAATTTTTTTTTTTTTTTAAATAATATACATTTATATTATTAAACTTATACTGATAGTAATTGTCTAGAGCCCTAATGGAAAAGTTCACCTATAAAATAATATCTCTTTGATCATTTATTCACATTCATGTTGTTCTAACCGCATTCACTGTTATTTTTATTGTGTAACACTAACGCTGCATTCACACGGGACATCGGCGTTAACGCTTCTCATTTACTTTGAATGGGTGACGTCATGCGTTGCCAAACTGAATTGAGTTCCGTCGTGTTGCTTCACTCGTGTTGCAAGCGGCAGAAGTTGAAGATTTCTCAACTTTTCAAGCACCAACAGAAGTCATCCAATCAGATCGCCCTATGCAAATATCCTAGAGCATACGCTAGCCAATTGCGTTCATGCAACTCTAGAGCAGACGCAGCGTAACGCTGCATTCACAAGGGGCGTCAGCATCAATGCTTGACAGAGGGTGTGTCTGAAGCTTGGTGCTGTTGTGACCACCATAGCTGACGCGACTGTCATAGTGACAACAGCCAATCATATTACTTTTCCAGTGTTGCATTAACACAATTGGCTAGCGTCTGCGCTAGGGCATTTGCATAGGCGAACTGATTGCCTGACACCTGCCTTGGTGCTTGAAATGTTGAAAACTTTTCGACTTCTGCTGCGAGCAACAGCAGTGACGCGACTCAGCAGAACCCACAATTCAGCAACGCATGACGTCACCCATTCAAAGTAAATGAGAAGCGTTAACGCCAATGCCCCGTGTCAGTGCAGTGTAAAGGAGAATCTAAAGAATCTTTTTTCACAACCCTTTTCCATACAACAGCTGTTCTTAGTGACTGTTAATCACCAAAATGTATACATTAAATGTAATTAAATAGACTAACAAACTATTTCTCTATTCTCACCCTCAGAGTCAGGCCTATGAGTTTCAGTTTGGTCTTGAGTATGCCTGGACCATGTGCATATTTTCAGTCAGTATGACCTACAGCATCACCTGCCCCATCATTGTACCTTTTGGTGAGTCTGCATAATTTTAGGGTTTTTATTTTTCAACAAACAAACTTTTCTTTTAGTACTTCTTGTTCCCCTCCCTAATTCCACTTTCCTCCCAATTTGCACTCAAATCCATTTGTCTATCATCTCCACTGCACCATTTGTGTCATATTTTTCTCTTCCTTTCATTTTCTCTGTTCCTTTTTACCCACAGCTCTCTTTTTTCTTTCCATCACTCTTCATTTCCACCTCTGTGCATGTTCTAATACCTCGTTCCCGTCTTCAGTCAGTGTGTGGGCGTCTGAGCCGTATCTCCAACAGCATCTCAGTATCGCGGTGTGACATGGCCGCTAGGTGCGAACCCGCTGTAGTCTTCCAGACGCTCCGACCCGTCTAGCCGAGATCCAGACGCCCACTCCACGCCTGTTCTGTCACCAATACACACATGACTGTTTATTTACTATACGCTGACATCCATCATCATGATTTTTCACTTACTTTTGAATTCATTTGGCAACTTGCACACACATGTGGTCTATGTAAACAGGTAAATAGATAAATATTATGTGCAGTAGCATAAAAGGACAGGAAAACTTCATACAAGATGACTTTACCTACAAAGCACTGCTGCTGGATCACCTGAAATACACTTTTAAAAATGACTATGTAATTTTGATAGATAAAAGCTTATTTGATAACTCCAGCTCTATTCATTTTGCAGGGTTGTTTTACCTTGTGCTGAAGCATATGGTTGATCGGTATAATATCTACTACGCCTATATACCCACAAAGCTCAGCCAGCGGATCCATTCGGCCGCCATCAGTCAAGTGGTGGTGGCACCCATTCTCTGCATGTTCTGGTTGCTGTTCTTCTCTGTGCTCAGACTGGGTAGGTTCATACAGAAACTCAGAACTCAGATTTTTGTAAGTGGATATTGAATTCAACAAAATTAAGCTTAATATTTTTACAAAACAGCTATCAAAATGTGAAAGCTGCTCTTTTCTGTAAAACTGCATATAGTCTGGGGTATAACCAAGAACACTGGGTATTTGGAAGATAAGTCAGAATTAGTACTACATTTGTTAACTATGTACAATGACTGTGACAAAATGTCTTGTTGCTCATTGACTGTCATTCGCATTTGGTTTCAATAGAGGGTATGCATTGACGTCACTTTCTCGCCCGAACACGGCCCCTCAGCCGGACTGAGTGGCAAAAGAGTTGCTGCATGACTGGAGTTAATAGAGGAAAACGCAAGCAAAACAAACGATTATCAGTTTAAACTAAAGACTCCATATAGTGTTCCTTACAACTTACCAAAGATCCAGTGATCCATGGATATTGACATGCAGCCTGGAATCATGTTTCCTGACATTTATATGAGCCTAATTTTGACGACGTGGAAATAAATAAAACAATTTTGCCTGTGAACGCTTTATATAAATACAATATAGGTAGGACTAAATCCGGGTGATCACTTATGTCAATGTTATATATTATATCGTCATATCGTCCAGCCCTAAAACTTTTATTTTTTGTCAGTGTTTATTTAAAAAAACATCCAGTTTTGTAGAATATAAGATGGTAAATATTTAATTGATGAGTTGTCAACACAATATATAACAATACAATATATAGGGTATGATTTTACCCCAAAATTGGAGTCTGGAGTCCAGCTGTTCTGTGAATTGCAGCAATCCAATTGCTTCTCTTTTCTGTAGCTTTCGGCTATCTGTAAAAATATACCTCAGATTTCTTGTCAAATCTGTTTGTACAGTCAATCTCAAAACTCGTTCCCATTTTAGATGTGTTTTGTGTGTTTTTTTGTGGCATTCACGCTGAAAACCAATGCTGAAAACCACTGTCACTTAATGGGCGTAACCGCAGTCACTCCGACTGACGGTGACGTCACGTGTATACCCTCTATTTCTGTCACATTGGAACTGGGTTGCCCCGCCCACAGTGTAATCCCATTGGTCCACAATGTTCCACATAAATGTGTACTAAACTAAATATGTTGTAATCAGCTGTGATTGTGCCACATTGCAATAACATAATACTTGCATTAAAAGTTTTTTTTTTAAATAGAACCAAACCACATTAAAAAAACAACAAAAAAACTATATGGTCAAATCCAATCAAAAAAGGTATTGCTGATCTGACATTAGGATGTGTTCATGTTTCACTGTAGAACACGTGTTCACTTGGAGTCAAGACCAGACACTCCAAGATCCAGACCAATACCAGACCCCAAGACTAGACCACTCAAGGCCTAGATCCAGACCAAGATCTAATCCCCAATACTCAGACCGAGAACCAGAATGACCATTTTGATGAACTGAAATGGAGAAAATGTGGAATTTATTGCAGCAAATGCTGAGCCACTTTGACAGTAGCTAATTAGAGCATGACAATCTTTGCAAATTCTTTGTAATGGTTAAGGTACTTTGCTGACCTTTTTTTTTTGGAAATTGCAGTCAGGACTGTGGTCTTGTCTAAGGATATAATAATTTACATTTCCAGAACTAGACCCAAACCAAGAGACTAGTAATGAGACCCAGACCCAGACCATGTTTACTGTATGTGGTTTTGAGAGATCTTGAGACCAAGACCACAAAAGCATGTCTCCAACTCTGTTCCATATTAAAGCATTACCTCATGTTTTATCTCTTGCGCAGGTCCAGTGCAGCCCATCACTCTGTTCACCTTCGTAACTCTCCTGTGCAGTATTGTCTTCTCCTGCTTTGGCTTTTGTCTGAAAAAATTACAACCTGACAGATCAACAAGCTATCAGGTCAGCCATGTAAACCTTGATCTTGATGTTCTGTAGAGACATGGTGAATATGCTTGTAAAATTGTAATGCTCATGAGTTAATGAGTGAACATCAAGGTTATAATTCAGCCAAAATCATCATCAAAAAAATTTTGACAACTAAGCACAATTTCCCCCACAATTCTCATGACTTAAATGCAAAAAATGTAAATGTATTTTTTATGGTGAAATATGACCCTGGCATATCTCAACAACATTGGTGGAAATTAACGAGGGCGTGGGCCAAAAATGGCACCAAAATTAATACAAATTGGCCCCACAATTCAAGATATGGAGGCAAAAAAATGTCCCCTATTGAGCTCTTGTTTTTTGATATTTATATCATATGATATACACTTACCTAAAGGATTATTAGGAACACCTGTTCAATTTCTCATTAATGCAATTATCTGATCAACCAATCACATGGCAGTTGCTTCAATGCATTTAGGGGTGTGATCCTGGTCAAGACAATCTCCTGAACTCCAAACTGAATGTCAGAATGGGAAAGAAAGGTGATTTAAGCAATTTCGAGAGTGGCATGGTTGTTGGTGCTAGACGGGTCTGTCTGAGTATTTCACAATCTGCTCAGTTACTGGGATTTTCACACACAACCATTTCTAGGGTTTACAAAGAATGGTGTGAAAAGGGAAAAACATCCAGTATGCAGCAGTCCTGTGGGCGAAAATGCCTTGTTGATGCTAGAGGTCAGAGGAGAATGGGCCTACTGATTCAAGCTGATAGAAGAGCAACTTTGACTGAAATAACCACTCGTTACAACCAAGGTATGCAGCAAAGCATTTGTGAAGCCACAACATGCATAACCTCGAGGCGGATGGGCTACAACAGCAGAAGACCCCACCGGGTACCACTCATCTCCACTACTAATAGGAAAAAGAGGCTACAATTTGCACCAAAATTGAACAGTTGAAGACTGGAAAAATGTTGCCTGGTCTGATGAGTCTCGATTTCTGTTGAGACATTCAGATGGTAGAGTCAGAATTTGGCGTAAACAGAATGAGAACATGGATCCATCATGCCTTATTACCACTGTGCAGGCTGGTGGTGGTGGTGTAATGGTGTGGGGGATGTTTTCTTGGCACACTTTAGGCCCCTTAGTGCCAATTGGGCATCGTTTAAATGCCACAGCCTACCTGAGCATTGTTTCTGACCATGTCCATCTCTTTATGACCACCATGTACCCATTCTCTGATGGCCACTTCCTGCAGGATAATGCACCATGTCACAAAGCTCGAATCATTTCAAATTGGTTTCTTGAACATGGCAATGAGTTCACTGTACTAAAATGGCCCCCACAGTCACCAGATCTCAACCCAATAGAGCAGCTTTGGGATGTGGTGGAACGTGAGCTTCATGCCCTGGATGTGCATCCCACAAATCTCCATCAACTGCAAGATGCTATCCTATCAGTATGGGCCAACATTTCTAAAGAATGCTTTCAGCACCTTGTTGAATCAATGCCACATAGAATTAAGGCAGTTCTGAAGGCGAAAGTGGGTCAAACACAGTATTAGTATGGTGTTCCTAATAATCCTTTAGGTGAGTGTAGTTAAGCAATATCACACAGGCAGAGTGTTTTTCCTCCAAATATTTTATATTGATTTTATACAATGGTTAAATAAACAGGAAGTTAATATTACGTGACTTACATTTTAGACAAAATATTAAGGATATTGTCTGTTTGACTACAGCCACAGCATAAGTGTGTGCATTTCCTAGCCGCACAAAATGGTATTTCCTTATTGAAGAATCGATTGACTGAATGATTCAGTGACTCATTCATTCATAAAGATGTCACATGCCTATTCCTAAATTACCATACATTTAGAAAAATTTACCCTTTTGCTCCTGGAAAGCAAATTTAATGGGGTAAATATTAGCCAGGGTCCCAGAGAACATGTCCCAGGGAGTGCATAAACTAAAAATTATAAAAATGTATACCTTGAATGCAATGTCATTTTGTGTTTGGTAGTTACCCCACCCATGTCTCATCCATGATTTCTCGCTCATGTACATACACTATATGGATGAAAGTATTGGGACATACATCTTATTGAATTCAGTTGTTTCAATCAGACCGATTGCCGATTGCCGGATTTTACAAATATTTGTGGGAAAAGGGCTGTTCTGAAGATCTCCATGAATTCAAGGGTGGTACTGTGATAGGATGCCACCTTTGCAGTAAGTCAGTTCATGAAATTTCATCCCTGCTAGATATTCCAAGGTCAACTGCAAGTGCTATTATTAAAAAGTGGAAGCGTTTAGGAACAGCAGCAACTGTTAAGTTGTAAAGTCCACATCAGCGTAGCAGGGCCACTGACTGCAGAGGTGCATGGTGCGTAAAAGTTGCCAACACTCTGCTGATTAGAGTTCAAAACTTCCTTTGGCATTAATATCAGCACATTCCACGAAGTGTCGGGAGCTTCGTGGAATGGGTTTCCATGACTGAGCAGCTGCATGCAAGCTTCACATCACCAAGTACAATGCCAAGCATCAGATACAGTGCTGTCAAGCACGCCGCTGGATTTTGGAGCAGTGGAAACGTGCTATGTGGAGTGACGAATTACGCTTCTCTCTTTGGCAGTTTGATGGGCGAGTCTGGGTTTGCCAGATGCCAGGAGAATATTACCTGCCTGAAGGCATTGTGCCAACTGTACAGTTTGGTGGAGGAAGAATAATGATATGGGGTTGTTTTCCAGGGGTTGGACTAGGCCCCTTACTTCCAGTAAAAGGAAATCTTAATGCTTCAGCAAACCAAGACATTTTGGACAATGTTTCCAACTTTGTAGGAACAGTTTGGGGAAGGCCATTTTCTATTCTAGCATTTCTGTGCCCCAGTGCACAAAGCAAGGTCCATAAAGATGGTGTGGAAGAAATTGACTGGCCCACACAGAGCCCTGACCTCAACCCCATCGAACACCTTTGAGATGATCTGGAACGGAAATTGCGAGCCAGGTCTTCTCATCAGTGCCTGACTCACAAATGCTCTACTGGATGAATGGGCAAAAATTCCCACAGAAACACTCCAAAATCTTCCTTCCTAGAAGAGTTGTTGTAGTTGCAAAAATAAGATCAAATCCTTATTAATATCTATGTATTTAGAATGTGATGTCATTACAGTTGCTGTTGGTGAAATGGTCAGGTGTCCCAATATTTTTGTCCCTATAGTCTATATTGAGAGTTATAGTTGGAAAACAATAATGTTTTTTGATTGTGACTGCTAGGAGAATAATGTCCTCAGGCAGTAAAACGTGATTGCCATTCTGCTTTGTTTCAGATGTCCGATCAGACGACAGAAGGAGGCTTCAGTGATGCGGAGAGAAGCACTGTTTCCACCACAACCACAGCTAATGTACCTGCTTATCCCGTCACAGCTCATTTAATTCATCACACTCTCATTTCAAGTCCCTCTTATGAAATTAATTTCTCTCTCTCCTCTCATCTCCTCTAAGGCTTCCACTCACTGTGTCAAAGGCACTTCACATGTCACCCTCATTCCTCCCAAATCTCTTTTGTTTCAGCATGTTGCATAAACAAAAAAAGAAGCTCTTAAAATAATGACACTCTTGCTTTCCACCTACTCACCTCTCATTCTTTCCCTCCTCAGCTTTTTATAGCCTCCGTCCTGCTGGAGCCAGAGCTGGGCCTGACTCCCATGCCCTCTCCGGCCCACCAGAGCTACGGCACCATGGGGAACAGCCAGAGTTCAGTGCGTGATGCTGAGGAAGTGGAGGAGAAGGACCTGGAGGAAACTTTGGAGACTGAACTCAAGGATGACCCAGATCTCAGCTGCCCTAGTCCACTCATGGACAGTCCTGTGGGTTTCCAGTGAACAACCTGCCCAACGTTCCCACTCCCTAACTAACGCTCAAGCCCCATGCCTCATCTTAGCTAGTGGCTGATAAAGAGGCACTATGCTGCAAAATGTTTCCTCTAAAACCTCCATTTACATGTAAAAGACAACAAATTGCGTCCGTCCAAGCAAACTGCTTCAAAAGCTTGTTGGCAATTCACTGACATGGCGGTTTTAGTTCTGAGGACTTTGATGAGCTTTCAAAGAAATATCTGAAGAGGATAAAAGCAAAGATCTGTCAAAGAACAAGACCAGTCCACTTCTCTTGCTTGGACTATGCTTTCTACTTTCTGCTATATTTTTCTTTTCTCTCTAATGATGGTAATGGGTGTTTGGCAGTTTGGTTGACTGAAGCTTGGAACATTGTATTTTTTTGATGTACTTTTTTATGCATAGTCACATCATAGAGCTTTAAAGAGTTTAGGCAATGCTCCAGACCTGCAAGTTTGATTACCTTAATACTCATTTTGCTGTTGTTGCGGTTTGTGCTTATTATTGTTATTTTTATTCAGTACTTGTATTTTAGCAATGCTACGTAATTGTGCAACATTATGCTGAGAGGCTGTTTTCATGTGTTTACTATTAGTAAATTATTATTATTACTGTTATTAACATCCTCAACCTTTTTTGCAGTGTGCGCCAGAGTCAATCGCTCCCAGCTATTGTTTGTTTTTCAGTGACAATAGCAGTTGTGTTGTACATACTGCAGTCAATTGGCACTACAGTAGATTTCAAAGTCAATGAGGCACATCATTGCATAATTTCTTTTTTTCCATGTGAAGTTCAGTCAGTAATGTGGTCTATGGAGGAGATGTGAGAGGACATTCAAAAGTGAAGCTTTTCACTAACTAATATACAGTCTAATTTAGCAGACTCCAAAACCCACTTAATAAACTGAAAAAGTTTGTAGGAAGAAAAAAAGATTTAAAAAAAGAGCAGTTAAAGGAATGATCGAAAATACTTTGATTCCCAATTTCTACAGTAATGCACTTATAATGAAAGTCTATAGAGCATTACAGAGGGTTTAAAGATCCGTGAAGCTTAAAAATCACTTGATATTAGAGCTCCAGACAAAATAAAATAAGTCTGAATTGTCTTTTTTGACTGACAACAGAATTGCAAGATAAAGATGATTTAGTCATTTAGTTCAGCTTCATAGTTGAGCTTTTAATATTGTCACTATTGCATGCAGTGAGGAAGATAGTGTAACGATTTAAGTTATAAACTGATTTTTATTACAGTTGTATAGTAAAAATTTGTTTTTGTGCCATAAAAACTAAATTTTGTTAGCATACTTAAAAATGACTCGTAGAGATGTTTTCCACAATCAACTTGGGCGGGAAATGCAGCCCAGAACAGTTTCCTGACTGAGTCTGATTCAAACAGCTAAATAACGATCGACTTTGTGGCTTTTTCATGATATTTTTAACAGAAAGAACCAGTTCACACGAGTCATTTTACCGCAAATCATTGTTGCGCCACGTGCACAAAACATTGGCGCAAATTCCAACGCATGATGTCTGTGAGCGGAAAAAAAAAACGTTAACGACTTTTTATTTACAGTCTGGAGCCCTAAATTGTGTTATTTGAGCTGGAAGTTTGTTTACATGATCATGACAGTTGAAAAATTTGCTTAAACAAGGTAAGCTATTTTGTAACATTGAAAACATTTTGTGGCCATACATTCGAAACCGTGTGTATTTTAACATTTATTCTGGTGCACTGCATATACCACAGTCTTTTATAGTAAGTGCATTGCTGTAAACAAATTTTTCGTTGTTTTTACAAAGTTAAAGTTATAATTATGCATGGAACTTAAAGGGATAGTTCACCCAAAAATGAAAATTCTGTCTGTCTGAATTCTGAAAATGATTTACTCACGTTCATATTGTTTTAAACCTGTATGCGTTTCTTTGTTCTGCTGAACACAAAAGATGATATTTAATTTTTTGTTGTTGCTTGTTTGTTTCTGGTCCCCATTGACTTACATAGTATTTTTTTTCCAACTATGGAAGTCACAGTGTTTGGTTACCAACATTCTTCAAAATATCATCTTTTGTGTTCAACAGAACAAAAAAACTCATACAGGTTTAGAACAACTTGAGGGTGAGTAAAACTATCCATTTAACATGTATTGAAATCAGAACATTCCTTTTAAAGATCATTTTCAGGGTAAAATAATTTAGTGTTTAGTTTGCAGACAAACTGAAAATGGCACCTTGGTTGAGCCTGCTACACAAATTCTAGTCTCCAACTGCATGTTCTTCTACTCTGTCACATGCTCAAACCAGCCTGCAGCTCTCTTTAGATCCGTCAAGTGTTGCTTTGGCTTCTGTAACACTTTAATTTTCTTAGTAAATTTTGTATTCTTGGTCTTTGCTGCTAGTGGTTCTAGGACTGGAAGGGAAGGGGTGGGTGGAGGGTTTTCTTGCCAAGCTGAATGTAAATGAGTTGTGATTTGTACCGTGCTCTCTTGCTGTGCCTTGAAGAAACAGATCTTACGAAGAAAATAGAAAAAAAAATGTTATGTCTGACAATCCAGCATGACCTGCAATATGCTGCATGGACTAAAGAGCAAGATAAGACAAAGGAACTCAATTCTAAAGAATGAATCAATCATGAGAGATTCCGAACATGTTTAAAAACTGACTTGGTGCTGAAACATACTCTTTGCAAGTATGCAAATGGTTCTTGCTAAGTCGATTTTGATTTCTGAAATGTGTCAGACCACTACTGATAACGATGCTAAAATCCACATCATTCTATAGCGTTCTTAATACCTCTATAATGGACAAATGTTGTGAAACATTTTTTGGTGCAAATAATGTTGCCTTCGTGCCGATTACATTGATGGCAGAGCAGCAGTTTGAAGAGGATATTGTTGAGCAAGTTAAAGGGTCACCCAAAAATCCATTCCTCAAGCCATCCTAGGTGTATAATGACATTCTTCTTTCAGACGAATACAATCGTTTTATTTTTATTTAAGTTTTATTTAAAAAAATGTCCTGGTTAATCCAAACTTTATAATGCCAGTGAATGGGAGCCCAGAATTTGGAGCCCAAAAAAAGTGCATCCATGTGATGTCCTCCGTCGTGTCAGTTTTGCTTTTTTCGTAAATTGAATACGGAAGGTATATGGCGGAAGCTAGATATTTTACTTTATGAAGTTTTAAATATGGATATTTTTCTTACACAAATGCATCGATTCGCTTCAGAAGGCCTTTATTAACCTCCCAGAACCATTATAATAGTGGAGCACTTTTATAATGGTTGGATGCACTTTTTTGGGCTTCAAATTTTGGGCTGCCATTCACTCCCAATATAATGCTTGGAAGAGCAAGGACATTTATTAATGTAACTCCGATTGTGTTCATCTGAAAGAAGAATGTCATTATACACCTAGGATGACTTGAGGGAGAGTAAATCATGGGCTAATTTTCATTTTTGGGTGAACCATCCCTTAAGTTTTGTAAGTGGTTTACATGTCCATTGCTAGCCCGCATATTCAATAGGGCAAATGCACTGACCAAATATTTGTGTCTGCATACTTGTGTAAAAGTATGTTTCTGGCCTGTTTAACAGCAAATCAAAACAATTGCATCCCAATCGCATCTAATCCATAGCAATTTTCATTGGTATCATTGATCACAGTATCTATAAAAACAGGTAAATACACACAAACATATACAAACACTCTTGCGTCATGTCTTCAATAGCTTGGTACCTGAAAAACTGCTCTTATGAGATACTTTTTGACACTTTCGTTCTGTTTGTTTTGCAAGCTGTTGATATGTACAACTGTTTTCATTATTCAGTGTTAGGGGCCGTTTACACGACACAATTTTCTAAAAAAATTAGCTTTCTTGCTTTGGGGGCCTGAAAACGCAAACTTTTGAAAACGGGTTTCAAAGGGCACGTTTTTGAAAACGATACTGTTATCGTCTCCGTGTAAACTAAAAAAACGTGAATTTGTGAAAACGGTGATATCATGCGCATGCGTATTACGTGTTCAGTCTATAGGCACGGAGTGCTTCTTTACAAAGTGACATCGCCAACTATTGGCCTTGCAGCATAACACAGCATTAGTCGTTTTTGCGGATCCGTGTGAACGGGGATTGTTTTGACAACATTATCGTCTGTTCGCGAAAAACGCAAAGGAAAAACGTTTCCGTTTTTAGGACATCGTTGTCGTGTAAACGTACCCTCAGTTTACGGAATGTGGCTTGAGGTGCCATTGTCATGTGACGGGGCGCTTATGACAAAGTAAATTGCTGTACCTTGTTACATTGCAGCAGCACAGCTTTTAAGGGTATAAAACTAAATTTGCAAAAAATTTATGCTGTCAAGTATGTGTCTTTATTTTGTTTTTATGTATATATATTTTAAACAATTCCTAACCCTAAAGGCCCCGATATACTTCACGCAAAATCGAAGAACGAACTGGTGTGATGCCATTTCGAGCAAAATCAGACCAAAATGAAGTTCGTTTGGAGAGTTTGAAACAGCTTGCTGGTAAAACACCTTCGAACTACCAGCTACATGATGATTACATAATAGGTTGGTGTGTTCTGTGTGCCCAGCCTTCATTAATGTGGAAATCTTAATTCATGGAAATCTTCTGTTGAGTTTGTCGAAATCAGACACAAGTGAAAACATAAGCATACTGGAGAGCTGATTTATAATAGAAATTCTAATTTGAAAGTGACACTGGCATTGTTTTTCATGTTTAATATTGTAAAGCTTGCTTTAAAGCAATCTATTATATAAAGTGCTGTATAAATAAACAATTGCAGAGCTAGTGCAAACATATCCACATCAGTTACTGCTGTTTTCTCACCGCTGTCATTTCTGTTGTGATTGTTATTGAGAGGAAAGCCTGCAGCACATATTTATATATTCATGTAAATGCCGTTCCCAGCAGCATGGGCAGCGTCTGGATGTTTGCTAACAGTATACCGCTGCTCATGCATTTCAAATTTCTTTTTGCCCCTAAGCAAAGAACGAAAAACAACTTTGCTGTAGTATATGTTTAGTATATGTGAGCACCATTTGTGCAATGTGTATTAATACCTCAAATCGTGTGACTTCTTGTTGGTTGGCTGCTATTATTTTTTAAGAGGTAAGACCTACATTGAAGGTGGGACCAAGCCATAGAGATATAAGGGGCTTGTAGTTATAGGAATTAACCACCAGGGTGATCCCTCGAGAACTAAATGTTTCCCTTGGGCCATTTTCCTGGTTGCATTCACACCGCCAGTAGGAACTCTGAAGTGACGTAAGCCGCGTTTGTTGTTGTGACTTTTATTTTGGCTGAGAACGTGTTTTCATTAGTTTACGATCTGTTTAACAGTCCTGTCTAATACATTATTAGATAGAACTGTTATACAAGGAAAGTAGACAGTATATAAAATAAGTATTAGTGTTTGCCGTGTGGTTGATGTCCAATGTCGCTAGCTGAGCAGAAATACATAATCATGTTTCGCTTGGTTCCCTCAAAGTTGCGTTGGATTTTCTCTTTAGCGTAAACTTTGAGAGGTCCATCTATCACTGTTTTGTCACATGTTTGTACACAATTTTTTTTTTTAAATGGGGGGTTGTAACGACAGAGTCAAATCGGATACAATTATTTGTTATATTTAACAAATAATTTTTAAAACTCACTCTGGAGTCTGTGGACAAAAAGAGTTAAAAAAAAAAGTTACCATGGATACCAACTGATAAGACTAAAATGTGGTCACATGGCCATAGGAAAGACCCATAGCCCATAGAACGGACTTTCCTGCATTAATTTATAGACAAATTGATATATAAAAGAACATGCACCCCAGGACATTGTGTGTATGATTATTACTGTCTTATGTAGTGTTTTCTGTATGGTATTTTTGTTTTATGCATATTTTATGATAGAACTAACGGTCAGTGTAACCTCACCTATTGGTCTATAAATTTGTACTTTGAAGATTGAAATGATCATGTATGTGATGTGTCGATAGCTGCGCAACATATTAGTATTACAAGAATCTTTAGTAGTTTCTTCATCGGCAACCAATCCAGCTGTACATGCAAATGAGCATGTTTGAAACAAAGAACCATAAAATCTCCAACAGAGGAATCTTCCCGCTTGGAAATTTTACCTTGGTTGATGTGTGTGGAGGACCCCACCGGGGCCCATGGGCGCCGGCAGGCCTCAACCACGGTCTATTATGTCTTCACTGTCCACCCAAGAGAGAGAACTCTTTCAACAGAATCAGACTGAAATGTCCTCATTCCAACTCGGAACGAAATTGCAACTTCACCGTCACTGAACTGAGTAAACATCAGCGCTCTTCCTGCTTCTCCTGGTTGTTGTGCGTGTATGTTTCCGGTCCAACCACACGGTCGAGGGCCGGCAGGCCCAACACCTCAAGCCATGTGCAACTTCCTCGACCATGACGGAGTTGAACTAACCGTGCAAGTTCATCATATCTTCTTCAGTCAACGCAGAAGAAATTGATTGCAACTTCAACAGAACCATCAACTCACAGAACCATCAAATCAGGAACTTTATGAAACTGCTTCAACTGCACCAGCAATGCAAGTATTTCCTATTTTAACTAAACAAAATATTTCCCCTTTGAGCTAACTCGCTACAGGGTACTGATGTTTCATATACGTATACACATATACGTGTACACTTACGTCACTGGTAGTTCCTATTGTGCTGGGTTATACCATACTCTGAAGTAGGAGCTAAATTAGTTTCCCCAAAAGGAGTTCCTAAAAGCCCTCTCATAATACCCTTGGATCTTGGTGGCAGGTTTAGCATGGGAAAGCGTTTGTTTTGTTTTTTTCAGAAAAAAATAACAAATAAATAGTTCCATGCTGTGGTCTCAAAAACATTTCCCTGTAAGTGTTCTTCAGATTCAGTCTCTGAAAATGAAATGTCGGCCCTTAATTAAATCTCCTGCCGTGCCAGAAGACAGCCAGTGGTCACTTGACTGGTCAATGCTTGAAAACTGCCAATTATGTTTTTCCTGCACACTAGATGTCATTACCATCTGAGTGCTAGTGTTATGGGACACCACAGCAGTACAACAACTGAGCATGAGAAATGTTTCCAAAAAGTAGGACATGCATAATAGGGCCAAATAAAATGTGTACTCTGATGTTCTGCTTCACTGAGCTTCTACACAGCCTTTTAAAATCCATGATTTCTTCTCTTGTAAATATCTGTTCTTTAGACTTGTTACAAAGACCACAACTGAAGATTATTAGAAATGAATCAAGTTACAGTATATTCCAGGATCTCGTTATGGAAGTTTCCATTTCTATATGGAAAGTTCCATAGATTGAGTAGTGCTGATAAATGGAATTCCATGTGTCCCACAATCAGATATACTTGTGGAAATATGAAATAAACCCATAAAAATGGAAGATATTTTAATATATTTAATTGATTTGCCCTTTGAATCGCTGTGAATGTCCATCCACAAGCAGTCTTTGGTTTATTTAGGGTATTTAGCGGTTTTTGTCACGGCTATTATTTTCCTTTCTTTTGCAGAACTGGCAGGAATATCTGACAGAAGGCCAAAAATGTGGATACATCTAAATATCTAAAACATTTTCCAGAAGTAACAACCCAGAGACAGAAACATTCTGTAATTCTATACTAGGATGTTAGTTTGCACCACTGCTGGTCTGTATGCATGTGCTGAGATGTGCTCATGTGAGGACATTGAGCCAACCATGGATGGATGGATAACTTAACTTATTTTAGTGTGAAGGTTCAAATGTTCCAATTAAAATAATCCTCTGTGGACATAGTAGCACAACTTGCCTTTGCCAGGGCTTTTCGGGATTAATTACACTGATGTTTACCTTTCAGCGGGGTGAGAATTCCCTGATGGTTGCAGTGATTAATATGTTGGGACCATCAAATGTGGCTGAGTATATGCCACAGCTCACCTCTCTAATGACAGGCTGTGAAGAGCAGTGAGTCTGCATACTAATTACTGCAGTTTGGGCTGGCCCTGCATAGAGTCAACCTAATTATTAATATGCGTGAGCATGATATAGAGAGCTGGACAGTTGCCAGTTTAAAGGATTGTAAGAGTCATGTTTTTACATTATTGTTCAGATGATACATGACATGCCTGCTGCCAAAACAGCCCTGACCCATCAAGGTATGGACTCCACTAAACCCCTGAAGGTGTGCTGTGATATCTGGCACCAAAATGTTAGCAGCAGATCCTTTAAGTCTTGTAAGTTGCAAGGTGGGGCCTCCATAGTTTGGACTTTTTGTTCAGCACATCCCACAGATGCTCGATTGTAGTAAGATTTGGGGAATTTGGAGGCAAAGTCAACACCTCAAACTTGTTGTTGTGCTCCTCAAACCATTCCTGAACCATTGTTGCTTTGTGGCAGGGCCCATTATCCAGATGAAAGAGGCCACACCCACCAGGGAATACACTTTCCATGAAAGGGTGTACATGGTCTGCAACAATGCTTAGGTAGGTGATACGTGTCAAAGTAACATCCACATGGATGGCAGGACCCAAGGTTTGCCCAAAGCTGTCAGGGTTCTGTCACTTCGGTCTAACATTCTCTTGGTTTTGTGTCAGAGCCCTGACACTCTTGTATTGTTTGTCTTGTTTGAGTGCACAGCTTCGAGCATGCTTGAGCCGCATGCTCTTCTGTCCTTGTGAGTTTTGTGTGCGGAGTATGGTGTTCAGATCCCAGCATTTCAGTCTTGTTTGGTTTCGGTTTTGTGTTGGAATTCGGACATTCATGCTCCGTGTGTTTGTTTTCTGTCGTGAGCGCATGGAATGAGCATTTTTTTTGTTGTGTGAGTGTGCGCTCTTCTGTCCATGTGTGTTGTTTGTCATGTTTGGTGTGAGCACATAGCTTGTCATGTGTTTCTTTGGGCCATGTACTCTCCTGTCTATTGTCTAACCCTGCCCATCTTGTTTCCTGATTATTGGTTAATTTGCCCCACCTGTCTTCCCTCGTTACCCTCTTTTGTTTGCTCCCTATTTATTCTCCTTGTGTTTGCAGTCCTGTGCTGGATCGTTGTCAAATGTGCCCCTTGCCCCTTGCCCCCGTCTCCAGTTTTCCCCCTCAGGGTAGTTTTGTTTGTTTTTGTTTTATTTTTAATAAGGCCCATTTATCTGCATCTCTGAGTTCTCGCTCATCCATTACCTTAACCCTGACACAAAGCATCACACTGCCTCCCCCAGATTGCCTTCTTCCCATAGTGCATCCTGGTGCCATGTGTTCCCCAGGTAAGCGACGCACACTTTGCCACGGCCATCCACGTGATGTAAAAGAAAACGTGATTCATCAGACCAGGCCACCTTCTTCCATTGCTCCGTGGTCCAGTTCTGATGCTCACGTGCCCATTGTTGCCGCTTTCAGCGGTGGACAGGGGTCAGCATGGGCACCCTGACTGGTCTGCAGCTATGCAGCCCCATACGCAACAAACTGTGATGCACTGTGTATTCTGACACCTTTCTATCAGAACCAGCATTAACTTCTTGAGCAATTTGAGCTACAGTAGCTCGTCTGTTTGATCGGACCAAACAGGCCAGCCTTCGCTCACCATGTGCATCAATGAGCCTTGGCCGCCCATGACCCTGTCGCCGGTTCACCACTGTTCCTTCCTTGGACCACTTTTGTTAGATATTGACCACTGCAGACCGGGAACACCCCACAAGAGCTGCAGTTTTGGAGATGCTCTGACCCAGTCGTCTAGCCATCACAATTTAGCCATTTTCAAACTCGCTCAAATCCTTATGCTTGCCCTTTTTTCCTGCTTATAACATATCAACTTTGAGAACAAAATGTTCTTTTGCTGCCTAATATATCCCACCCACTAACAGGTGCTGTTGATGAAGAGATAATCAGTGTTATTCACTTCACTGGTCATAATGTTATGCCTGATTGGTGTAAATATTATATTTTACACTGCAAATGTGGCACTTAAACACCACCTGAAGTGGCGTATGTACAAAAAGTATACAAAAGATCTAATGCAACATTAATGTATTAACACAGCAATGTTTCGCATTGTGGAATGTTTCTTGTCGATTCTCATGCACAAAATTTAATTGTTGCTCCCATTGAAAAGGAAGATCTTCCAGTCACTTGAAAATTCCTGTCCAGTGTGAACGGCCCTTAACTTCATGCAAATGAGTAGTGCATACCAAAGGAATTACTAATAGCAGCGGTCATGTGATCAGTTTTCTTAAACAGTTGAACACTATAGTAAATTTGAACTCATCAATGTATAGACAGTGGTAGATTAAGACATGTCTAGTTACAATATGCCTCCTTTCTCAGTATACAATGATAAATGTCCTTGTTGTATAAATGAAAGCAAAATAAGACCAAGCACAGGTATGTTTCATCAGTAATGTGCTGCACTCATGGGAGCGGTGGAGAAAGCAATTTTTCATACATCTGCCACAGTGGAAAGTGTCAACACAGGAGGGAAAAAAAGAAATCTGCTTGACATTTTCCTTCTGTCTCCTAAGCAACCTTCCTGAGCAGGCAGTCTTCAGAAGGTGAATACCCCTGGGAACTGAACACGCTGCTTTCTCCTCTGTGCCATATGCTTGGAATAGAACTGCTGCTGTTTTCCCTATTTGACTGCTACCTGTGTTTGTCTCCCCTGCTGTGCATGTGCATCTGAACAGCTTGATTTGTTATATACCAAGCTGTTATGCTGGAATGCTTGCATTTTAATTTGCACAGGAATCTTGATTAAGTTAATCTTTCTTTTTGCTCTCTTTTACCGTGTGCTTGACCATCTATAGTCAACATGAAATGGCATTTGCTACCAATCATACATTTGCCATTTTAGTTTCCATTGGCTGCTATTTTATGTTCCACGAAAGAAAGAAAGTCCTACAGGTTTGGAATGACATGAGGGTGACCGTTTTTGCTACTGTAACTTCTGCATGTAAATTACCTTATAAATGTAATGTGTATGTTCAGTTTTGGTTTTGTTTCTGTGGCTGATACAGAAATCGCATACGCTCTTGAGTAGGTACATATTTTGAATAAATAATTACTTCATGGCTGCTAAAAAAGTACCTTCTATATAGCATGAATGTGTGTAGTATGGTTGTAACCTGGACAAAATACACTGGCTATGTTGTCATTATCATGTGACCTACCAGCAGCAGTTATGTCATTTCACTGCCATTCACAAATCGTCTCCCGTGGCCTCATGGGATTGTAAAGTATCCACCATATGCGCACTTCAGAATCTCACCGGAAGTAGTAGGTCATCCAGGTACTTTTTGTGTACTCTTTTGTGAATACTGTGATAGGACATACTTTTGTCACATACTGTTTTCCACCTACTATATAGTAGGAAAGTATGCAATTTCAGATCCAGCCAGTGTGTTCTGTTCATGTTTTGCCTCCCTGTGTTTCCTTAGTTCCCTTGTCCAGTATCGTCTAAGTTGTGTTATCCTGTTCTCTTACGTGTATCTTCTTGGAATTATTATTATTAAAGGACTGTTTATTCTATACTCCATCTTTGTGCACTTTACTTCAATCATATGTGACAATAATTGACTAACTTTATTCTTTTAACAGTGCAGGCCAAGTTACTGAATACATGTTATGTAAATATGTATGGCCATATGTTAACATGCTCATGGTTGTGACATAATTGTGGTGATTTTGTATGAATGACCCATTTTAGCATTATAATTTCCACAAATGGTTCGAGTGGACTAGTAAGAAAGCCTTGCCTTGTGAATGTCAGAGTAAATGTGCATTAAGCTCTTTCATTTTTAAAAGAGCAGGAAAAATCCATGATTTAAAAGTAATTTTCATCTTGTTCCAGATATGTCGAGAGACGGTGCTTTTTGAATTTTGGCATAAATGTGTGGTGTCTGAACTCTTTCTTGGATTTACTGTTACAGTCTGCTGCAATTTTCTTGGCAAACACACTATGACAACTTTAAATGTGCAGAGAGTATCTGATAACCATGTGACCGCTTACTGTGTGCAGTCTTGTATTTCCTGTCATTAGTGGGATCCTGAGGGAAACTAGTGGAGATGTCGAGGAGAGGTGTGAAGAATTTGGCAGAGGCTGTGTCACAGAAGGACTCTCATTAGAAGAGGGAACATCAACACCAGAGACTGACATGTACAGTAAGGTGCCACACGACATGGCTACTGATCCTACAGTAATCCACAACTTTTACAATTACGGCTCTTTTGAAAGTTTGACTGTTCAATTTCAAACTTTGATTGGCTAATTCAGTCAAAGATTACAATTCTGTCAAGTTTAAACGACAAAAAAAAGTCTCTTCATGTAGATCATACCAGCGGTTTTCACAACCCACTGGTGATTCGCAGAGTGGGGATAAGCAAGTCGGGCAAAGTGTGAGAATGCTGATGCATTTAAATTTCAGTTTTGCTGCGTGGCATCCACATATTTGGGTATTTACATATTTCTGACATGATACACCAGTGTTTCAGAAAAGGTGTTTCCTGCATTGCTTTCCATTGCAGCGCTCCTCACGCACTGTATAAAAGCATTGTTTGCATGAACCCTTAAAATTCATGGAACCTTTCCATTGGACAAAAGGTTCTTTATAGTGGAAAATGGTTCTTCCAATTATTATTATTATTATCATGTTTTTAACTCTAAAAAAAATGTATTTTAAGAACTGTTCACTGAAAGGTTCTTTGAGGAAGCAAAAATGGCAAAATCCTGAGTGAACTGCGTAGTCCGATTCATGAACGAATGACTCTTAAGAGCCAGTTCGAAAAAACTTTCAAATTTAAGGTGTAGGCTGCGTAGACTGCCCTTCATCTGCATGCCATGCAGGCTAGAATTGCAAAACATTATTGGATAATTCTTATAATTGACATTTCTCTGGGCCAATCGGAATCTTAGCACTTTTTCTCTGGGCCAATCGGAATCTTAGCACTTTTTCTCTTGGCCAATCGGAACCCTAGCACTTGCGTCAGAATCTTGAAGCAACTGAGCTCGCCATTGAATGAGGCGCCTGGCTACCACGCGAGTCTGATGGAAGGAAGCTTATTGTTAAATTCAAGGTAAGTCAAGTTTTTTGGAGCAAAAACAACAGCTATTTGTTTGCTTGATTCAATTAACGTTAGCTACCGCTTTTTTATGTGATATAATTTACAATAATATTGTATTGTCGTCATACCTATGACGTTACCTAGGCTTATCATTAGCCGGGTGCTCTGCCCTGAGTTACAAGATATACGGCTACTGCTCGAATTCTGAGCTACCCTGAATATTAGGTTGTCGTGTGTCCGCATGAGCGCGAAGGCAAAAATGACGTCATTGCAACAGCGCGCACGCCTCCGCATCCGAAGATGCACGACTTTGAGCCGAATCTGCCTGAGCAGATGGATATTAGTACATCTCATCAGACTAAAACAGTAGCGTCAAGTAAATGCCTCGTCCGTTTGGGGAGATGCGCGCGCAGTCAGCGGAGGCTCGCGCTGCGGTGCCAGGCGAAAGCATAAACAAGGTTTTAAGAAGTTAAATGTGACTGTTTACACAATAGCTGATGCAAGAGTAAGTGTAACATGAAGCAATTTGGCAACCGTGTTAATATCTTGTTGCATGGGATGCATTTCTAACAACATAGGGCTATTTAGATAAACAATCTGGCGTGTGTGTTGTTTTAGGCTAATACACCAACAGCGAATTTCTATATAATAAAGGGCTACATTTTGCATCCAAGTCTATCATTTGAAATCTTTACATTGTATTGTAGCTCAGAATTCGAGTAGCCGTGTATCTCGAAACACCGATCAGTCCTTGGACCAATGAGATTGGCCTACTTATCATGATTTTCCATTTCAGAATGAGGGAGCTTAATGAGGAGGACTCATATATAGCACAGCTAGACTCAGCAGGGAGGTGCAAGTGGAGCTGGGCATGGCTCAAGGTGGAAGTGAAGCAGGAAGGGAAGGTAGTTGCGCATACACTTTCATTAATAAGGCAGGACATGCCAAATGTACCTTATGACAAATGTGTAATTTGCATATTAAAATCACAAAAAAAGACTTTTACTCTGAGGAGTTTGCAGGTCTGAAAAACACTCACCTGCCTGTAACTTTAGTAATCCTGAAGACCTTGATTAGCTTCAGGTGTGTTTGATTAGGGTTAAACTCTGCAAGAGAGTGGCCCTCCAGGATCAACGTTCCAAAGCCTGGTCAGTACCTGGATTGGAGACCTCCTGGGAAAACTTGGGTAGCTGCTGGAAGAGGTGTTAGTGAGGCCAGCAGGGGGCACCCCAGTATAGTGATGGGGACACTATACTGTAACAAGCACCATCCTTCGGATGAGACGTTAAACCGAGGTCCTGACTCTCTGTGGTCATAAATCCCAGGATGTCCTTTGGAAAAAGAGTATGGGTGTAACCTGGCCAAATTTGCATCCATCATGGCCTCCTAATCTTCCCTATATACTGACTGGCTCCTCTCCACCAATCAGCTGGTGTGTGGTGGCCGTTCCGGTGCAATATGGCTGCCGTCGCATCATCCAGGTGGATCCTGCACATTGGTGAACTGATTGTGGACTGAACTGATTGTGGACTTCAGGAAGAGACAGCAACGGACATACTCCCCTCTCATGATCAGCGGGTCACCAGTAGAGAGAGTGAGCAGCTTCAAGTACCTGGGTGTAAACATCTCCGAGGACCTGACCTGGACTGCTCACATTCAGACACAGGTGAAAAAAGCCAGGCAAAGACTGTACCACCTGCGCCAGCTGAGGAAATTCAGGGTTTCACCAGCTATCCTGAAAACTTTCTATTTAGGGGCGATAGAAAGTGTATTAACTCAGTGCATCACAGCGTGGTATGGGAACAGCACCAGTCATGACCGCAAAGCCCTGCAAAGAGTCGTGCACTTATCCGAGCGTATCTCAGGGTCAGCTCTCCCGTCTCTGCAGGACGTCTACACCAAACGCTGCAAAGGTAGAGCTACTAAAATCATCAAGGACTCTAATCACCCTGCAAACCCTTATTTCACGCTGCTGCCATCTGGTAAGTGCTTCCGAAGCCTGATGGCCAAAACTCAGGAGGAGCTTCTTCCCCCAGGCCATCAGACTCCTGAACTCAGTCACCTAACATCACGTGACCATCGATATACTGACATCGCACTGCACTTTCTGTTCTCGTTGTTACTGTGTAACAACCTGTTAAAAACCTGTTTGCACATTATACTTTGTACATTTCTGTTAACCACATATTTATAACTATTTATATATATATATATATATATAGATATATATATCTGTAGAATTATAAAGTACTTTTTTATCCTATTTCTATTATAATCTCCTCCTTGTGTTTTTAACTGTGAATTTGCACTGTCCATGGAGCGGACCTGTTTACATTTCACTGCCGGTTGTATATTCTGTATATAACTGTGTATGTGACAAATAAAACTCTTGAATCTTGGTGGTGGTTGAGGAGATTCCCCTCTTCTATATGTAAAGCGCTTTGAGTAGCCAGAAGAGCGCTATATAAATGTTACTACTTATTATTATTATTATTATTATTATTATTATTATTATTATTATTAATTACAGCTAACATGACCAATCCAAATCACCAATTCCAATACAACTCGAGTAAAAATCTTAAGACCAATTTACACAAATGTTAATAAACAGGTTTGTTTGTTTGTTTGTTTGTTTGGGATAAGTCTGTTATCCTTGTTGGCATTGATTGGGGTTTGTTTTCAGCAAAATTATAGTATTATACGTGCAATTTTTGTTTTAAACGAAGTAGGATTCACCTATTCAAAAATGTAGTCAAGTAGAGCTTAAAAGTTGGCAATATCTTTGATATTCTGTAAAATTGCAAAGTAGCCAAAAAGATGCTTAAGGTCAGTAACTAATTACATTTACTTATAATACATTACACCACTGAGAATAAATATAAATGAAATTAGCCAGATATTGTAGATTTGTCATTTATGAAAAAAAAAATTATGCTTTATACATTGATGGTAAACCAGAACATTGTAACAAGTAAATGTGAACTGAATGCAGTCAAAGCATAAAAAGATCACACACCAGCACACTCCTGTCCTCAACAACTCTTCTCTACTGTCTGAGTCTTAAAATACAAACACTCCACACACTCTCTCACTGTGCTTGTCATGGTTGTCATGGTAATTTCCAATGCCCTGCTTCCAACACATTACAGACTTGCTAAAAATAATGATCTCTAGTCTGATTTGTTATTATTATTATTATGCCTTTTTATCTCCGTCTCTCTCACTGTCTCAATTTTTCACTTTATTTAGCTTTTAGGACAGATATAGCACAAGTGTTTGTGGCTTCTATTCTTTTGTATTCTTAGAAATATTCTTAATTATATATCTGGTATCATATAAATTCCAAATAGGAATCTCATAAATAATAAAAACAAAAATAAGGGTGTTATATAGCAGTGGTGGATAGACGCTGATATTTGCGGAGGCAGATTTTGCGAGGCAGAATGTGCCTAGGCTTGACAGTCAGCCTTCAAGACATTTACAATAATGCAGTGTAATTGAATCCACAAACCCAGTGAGTAGCTCTCGCTTCTGGAGTTTTGCTCCATCTCATCCACTCTGACACTGTCACATCAGAGAATGCAAAGGTGTGAACAGTGTTTCTTTTATAACCATCTGAACTGGGACATTGTGAAGAATAACATAAGACAAATGCTATTTCTTTATACTTCAAGCCAGTGTGCCAGCATTATATAAGGATCATCGTCATGAAACAATGTCCCCATGACTTATAATTGATAGCCTATAATTAACAAGAAAATGCTACAAAAGGCATTTTATTTATAGACAATTTATAGACAATTTTTTGAATTCCATTAACTGTCTATGTAGTTTGATTTATACATTTTCTGAGAAATACTTTGTTAAACCCTGTTATGCTGTAATATGTCCTGTTTTAAAAATAATGGGTAGGGAGCACTTTTTTCATATACACTATATTACCAAAAGTACTGGGACACCCCTCCAATTGAATTCAGGTGTTCCCATCACTTCCATGGCCACAGGTGTATAAAATCAAGAACCTAGGCATGCAGACGCTTCTACAAACATTTGTGAAAGAATGGGTCGCTCTCAGGAGCTCAGTGAATTCAAGGACATAAGACCATTTGTGAAATTTCCTCACTACTAAATATCTACAGTCAACTGTTAGAGGTATTATAACAAAGTGGAAGCAATTGGGAACAACAGCAACTCAGCCATGAAGTGGTAGGCCATGTACAATCACAGAGCGGGGTCAGTGCATGCTGAGGCGCACAGTGCACAGAACATGCCAACTTTCTGCAGAGTCAATAGCTACAGTCCTCCCAACTTTGAGTGGCCTTCAGATTAGCTCAAGAACAGTGTGTAGAGAGCTTCATGGAATGGGTTTGCATGGCCGAGCAGCTGCATCCAAGCCTTACATCACCAAGTGCAAACTGGACTTTAGAACAGTGGAGACATGTTCTCTGGGGTGACCAATCACGCTTCTCTGTCTGGCAATCCGATAGACGACTCTGGGTTTGGCGGTTGCCAGGAGAACGGTATTTGCCTGACTGCACTCAATTTGCTCAAGTGTAAAGTTTGGTGGAGGGGGGGTTGTGATGTGGGGTTGTTTTTCAGGGGTTGGGCTTGGCCCCTTAGTTCCAGTGAAAGGAACTCATAATGCTTCAGCATACCAAGACATTTTGGACAATTTCATGCTCTCAAGTTTAGAGATGGCCCCTTCCTGTTCCAACATGACTGTGAACCAGTGCACAAAGCAAGGTCCATAAAGACATGGATGAGTGAGTTTGCTGTGGAGGAACTTGACTGGCCTGGACAGAGTCCTGACCTCAACCCGATAGAACACCTTTGGGATGAATTAGAGCGAGACTGCAAGCCAGGCTTTCTTGTCCAACATCAGTGCCTGACCTCACAAATGGACTTCTAGAAGAATGGTCAAAAATTCCCATAAACACACTCCTAAACCTTGTGGAAAGCCTTCCCAGAAGAGTTGAAGCTGTTATAGATGCAAAGGTTGGGTAACTCCATATTAAACCCTATGGATTAAGAATGGGATGTCATTTAAAGTTCATGTAAAGGCAGGCGTCCCAAAACTTTTGGCAATATAGTGTAGTTCAAACAGAGGTTTCTCTAACAGTTTGTATCAGTATTTCATAATGTTTACACTTTTGTAAACCATATTTGCAGTGCTGGGTAGTAACTGATTGCATGTAATCTGAATTACGTAATCAGATTACAAAAATTAAGTACTTGTAATTAGATTATATTCATTTTTAAAATACTCGTAATCCAACTATAATTACATGGAAATGAATTGTTTTCTCAATTTCAACATTGCATATCGAATCAACTCCTGACAAACACATTAATCATTTGAAATGTCACTCACTAAGTCATGCATTACTATGTCTTTGGAAGGCGTTTGTTTTCAAACTAATTTTTATTATAATTATTATTTTTTTATTTTATTTTTATTTAAAGCCTTTCATTAAACTCACAAACCCCTGCAGTTCCTTCACAAACCCCAGTTTGGGAAACCCTGATGTTATGTAATGTTTAATGCACTTCATGTTGTTCAAGAATTACATTTTCTTTCTCTTTTTAATATATCAATATGGCACAATATTTTCCTATTCAATTTAATGTGACAAACAACTTAATCTAAAAGTAATCAAAAAATAGTCTGATTATATTATCTGAAATGTCTAATGTAATGGATTACAATACTAACTAAAATGTTTAGTCACGTGATTTGGAATCTGTAACAGACTACAATTTGTAAGTAATCTACCCAGCACTACATATTAGCCTCATATTAAACTCAACAGTTCAACACTGATATGCAGACAAACTGCAAATAATGCTGTATGCAAACATACAGACTGCAAATAATGTTGTGTGGTGCAGTGATATGTGCATAAGGTCATTATTTTTGCACTTAACCCTAAAACTTTCAACCCCAAGAAATGTAGTAGGTTTATTTTGATTGAAGAATATTCCAGAAATATACAGGGTTGAAATAATGTAGTGTTTTAAGGTTTGGGCTCAGGGCCATTATTTTTAATTAAATCTAAGAGATGCAACTACCACTTTGACGCTAACGTCCATAAAGAGATCATAAAACGAATCCATATGAATTGAGCGGTTTAGTCCAAATTTTCTGAAGAGACACGATAGTTGGTTACGCATCACGTTTGAGCTTCTGCAAGAACCAATAAGGTTTATTCTCATGATTACGCATCATGTTTGAGCTTCAGTAAGAACCAATGAGGTTCATTCTCATGATTACGCATCATGTTTGAGCTTCCTCAAGAACCAATGAGGTTCATTCTCGTGTTACGCAGCACGTTTGAGCTTCAGCAAGAACCAATGAGGTTCATTCTCGTGTTACGCAGCACGTTTGAGCTTCAGCAAGAACCAATGAGGTTCATTCTCGTGTTACGCATCACGTTTGAGCTTCAGTAAGAACCAATGAGGTTCATTCTCGTGTTACGCAGCACGTTTGAGATTCAGTAAGAACCAATGAGGTTCCTTCTCGTGTTACGCAGCACGTTTGAGCTTCCTCAAGAACCAATGAGGTTCATTCTCATGATTACGCATCATGTTTGAGCTTCCTCAAGAACCAATGAGGTTCATTCTCGTGTTACGCAGCACGTTTGAGCTTCAGCAAGAACCAATGAGGTTCATTCTCGTGTTACACAGCACGTTTGAGCTTCAGCAAGAACCAATGAGGTTCATTCTCGTGTTACGCAGCACGTTTGAGCTTCAACAAGAACCAATGAGGTTCATTCTCGTGTTACGCATCACGTTTGAGCTTCAGTAAGAACCAATGAGGTTCATTCTCGTGTTACGCAGCACGTTTGAGCTTCAGTAAGAACCAATGAGGTTCATTCTTGTGTTACGCATCACGTTTGAGCTTCAGCAAGAACCAATGAGGTTCATTCTCGTGTTACGCAGCAGGTTTGAGCTTCCTCAAGAACCAATGAGGTTCATTCTCGTGTTACGCATCACGTTTGAGCTTCAGCAAGAACCAATGAGGTTCATTCTCATGTTACGCATCACGTTTGAGCTGTTGCAAAAACCAATTAAGTTTGTTCTCACGTGTTAAGCAGGTTCATTTGAGCCTCTGTTTATGTTCGCTGATCAGTGTTTATATGTGAATAAACACCTAAATTAAATCTGTTCATCATATAAAGCGATCGAGTCTCTTCAGAAAATTTGGACTAAATCATTCAATTCATATGGATTTGTTTTGCAATCTCTTTATTAACTTTTTAAAGCGTCAAAGTGGTAGTTGCGTAGTCTGTCAATGGAGGGACAGAAATCGCTCAGATTATATTAAAAATATCTTCATTTGTGTTCCAAAGATGAATGAAAGTCTTATGGTTTTAGAATGACACCAAGGTGAGTAAATGATGAGAATTTTCACTTTTGGGTGAACTAAGCCTTTAAGGATTAGCCATGAAAAAATGTCACTATATGTCCCTTAAAGTTTATAAAGGTTATCAGCTATCCACTGTTTACTGGTTGACTATAAATACTATAAATAGCCTACTACAGGAGATCTATGGAGATCAAACATGCTGTATTGGAAACTCAATTCATTAATTTCCAGCAGAGATCCATAAGCAAGTTATTCTTTATTTCTGTCATTTATTACAAATAAGCTTCAAACACATGTGTTTACATAGAGCCTTGACTGATCCTGATTCTAGTTAGATTGGTGACTGGCTGAAGAAACAGGATGTACAGTATAATTGAAATATAACTTTTTGGTTACTGAGGAGCCAGGTCATAACATCGCTATTTAATATCAGCTGCTTCAGTGAGGTAGACATTGAGACAATTCAGTCACAGAATATCAAGAGAAAAAGCACAAAAGCAAACACTACACACAAACACACAATACTTCAATGGTCAATTAACATAGATTATCACAAAGGAACACTTTCACTTGAAAATGTTATAACCATTGCATCTTTGTAAAAGATTTTCAATACTAATAAGCGGATCATTCCATAAAGACAGGTTATAGGAAAGCCATTAGGTGGTACATATTCAGAAAAAGAGAACAGTCTTTGAAAGAGAAAACAAAATATACATTTTACACAACAAAAAAAAAAAAAGTGTCCAAAAAATCAGTGCACCATTGAGCAATACATGAAATTAAATAATCAATCCACATACACCTAAATATACAGAAAAGTCTATATACCTAAAGTAGGTATTGTCATATAAAGTAACATGTAAAATGTACCAACAGTTTCAATATCTGTGACATTTGTACGCACTTTGAAATACTTGGCCTGAACCATTTAAATGTAGAAATATCTCTCATATAAAGAGGACAACATTTCTACAAAGCTATTTAATGTTTTAATGATAGCAGCAAAACGGTTATCATCGCTTTTAAAGTTTTTCTATAGCTCATAATTATGGCAACAAATATTCTTATCTTAGATAAGAGTGTGTCCGTTAACTAATGCAATTTACTATTTTTAAAAAATATTTTTCAGAAAGTTTGCTAGCAAAAACTCTGAAATAAAAGTTCTTATATATAGCCAACGCCCACTGGAGCGGATTATTTAGCATAAACACTTTTTGACTATCTACAATTCTAAATAAGTGAACAAATCATCTGGTTACTGTGATATAACAGTCACGTTATGTTAAGTAACAGTCTACACAAGTCTTTCGTAAGTAAGCCTTGGAGTAGAGTGCGTCGATTATAATCCCATACAATGGAAATGTAAACTTATGACATGGCACAGGTTCATAAATTAACAGTCTGAAAATTCCAAAAGCTATTTCGGATGTAACAGTTCTAGTCATTTACTTTCATCGCCAGAAATACTGATAATGACTGTAGAATGTGGCAAACAAAATTTCACATAAACGTTTGGATGGCATCAAAACATTATGGCTACTGATTGCTTATTGTCTTTGACACTATCATTTGGACCATATTGCCAAATACTACTGTTCATGCTCAGATAATTTACTGAACATCACTAAACTTAAACCGACACAGCACAGGTAAGATTATAGAATTAATTCTGTGTAATTTAAGGTTAAAGTGATATTGTAGTGGCTCTAAAGGACTTTATCTAAATTGATTCCAAGAGGCGACAGAATTAAACAACTTTTTCAAGTTGACCAAGCTCACGTGTGCATAGTCAAACCTCTGTTTTATTCTCACATGAAACATCAATACATCAAGACAGTCATTTAAGATAGTTTGAGGAAACACATTTAGTCATTACTATATGTACAAAGCAAATTTTGCTTTTGAAGTTTCAACCGTAAACTATCTAATGTCCTGGACTCTTGAAAAGCATACTTCAACCTTATCTTCGTTATCTCTAACTACAATCTCAGTCTACAGTTAGACCAAGCTACCAAAGTCGAGACTGTTCAGGGAGCCAAAACGCAACTCAGCTGAACCCATTTTCCTTTTTGGTAGTCCCACATCTAAGCCCCTCATTCTTTGAAAAGATTTTTGAGAAGATACATCTGCTGACCTCTGTAGAAACTGGGTGTTCCAGTTTGAATCACACATCTACCTCCTTCTCAGTTGGACTTATGTTCACCATTCTTGGCCCAGCCTCTTGTCATGGCTGATACCACAATGCTGTACATATTGAGCCAGGCCTGGCGCAGTGGTGTTGTGTAGGCTGGACCCAGGCTGGACTGAAGCATATAGAGCAGGGACTCTCCAACCACCTAATGAATACATGAAAGAATCCAATCAATCAACCAATGGTCTGAAAAATCACAATGACTCTCCTGAAGATGACTGTCAATGACTCATTGTCATCTTTGACGTTTGCATGTTACGGTTGCAATTTGCATCATTGAATTTGCATCATCATCAGATCACTAGTAAGTGATCACTAGACCTTGCAGTGTGTACTCACAGCAAAGGACTGGGTCTTCACCCCAACTGCCTGGTGCTTCCTGCCCAGGTTCAACAAGAAGTCCTCCAATGTATGTAGGTCATCAAGATGGCTCACAGCTGCATCGATCACTAACATGACCTGGGCAGATATACAACCACTTTTTAACATTTCTGTAAACTAAGGAGTTGGGCCAAAATTAATATAAAAATATACATTATAGACCTTAAGTAGCCCCGCCCCCTTTCAGCACTACGCTCGTTGTGTTCTATTTTCTGGTTTGTTTTTCCACAGCAAGTTAAAATCTTACGGATTTATGAATGCACCCATTTAAAATCTTCCCGGTCTACTGACATTTGTTGTGACATCTGCCTCAAACATTGCTTGTGACAACTTTTGTTAACTCTACAATAAGTAAATCCACTTTACCAGCTAAATTAAGGAGCATAATTCACCAGCATAAGGTCGATAGGAGTGTTAATTTGCCTAAATCAGTGGTGTCCAATCCTGGAAGGTCATCTTCCTGCAGAGTTTAGCTTCCACCTGTTCCAATACACCTGCTTGGATGTCTCAAGTAATCCTGAAGATTATGGCCGTTTCTCAATATGCGCTCTTAAACAATCTTGTGCCCTTGTGTTCTCGTACTACATCATATCATCATCATCATCATCATCAACCGTCGAAGTTCAATTCCAATACTCAAGAACCTAAGTACAGAGAATGCATGAAAGTACCCGGATGTGTTCTTGATATCAAGGATGCATCAAATGCAGACTTGAGAGAAACAAACCATTAAAAATCCCAGAAGACCCTGTAGGCTGTCGTTGTACAGAAGCCTGTAAGCTTTAAATTTCTCGTTCTCACTTAAGAGATTACCGCAGCAAGCTCGCAAAAAAAGTTTTTTTATTGGCATATCAAAAAAGAATCTTAACATTGACAAAGCACAGGTAACGCAGGCTATTCATTTTCATACATGCGGTAAATACAAAGACAATTTTATATGAAAATAATGTCTATAATAATATGAAAGAAATGTTTTAATAGGTTGTGACATTTGTTATGTTGTATTAATGTGTATTAGCCACTACTTATAATATGCTGGGACTGTCAGTTGAGCAACAAGATCACTTAAGTTCTTTTAAGGTCGCCTGGCAAGACTGGTCTCCACGAGAACCCAAGTCTGTTCTTTACGTTCTGGGAGTTGTTTGCTGGTTGACTCGTAATACTATAAATAGCCTATAAATTGAAATCTATGGTACAATAAACAACAAACAAACATATCAATGATCTGGCTCATGACTTAACTCTGTAAGTGACATGTGAAGTGTAAGTGACACATACCTCTGCATTTAACCCACCCAAGTTAGTGCACACACATTAGGAGCAGTGAGTAGTGAACACAGACACAAACACCCTGAGCAGTGGGCAGCCAGTTTGTGTTGAGAATCGAACCTTTGGGTTACCAGTCTGACTCTCAAACCATTAGGTCACGACTGCCCCTGACTGTTACTGTAGATGGTACATCCTATGTAAACTCTTAAAAGTGCATTTTCTACTACAGGTGTAGGGTTAGGATTAATCTGTCCATCTTGACAAAACACTTGCTCCTTGAGGATCGAACCAGCAACCTTTTAGTTACCGGTCTAGCATCTCCACTTTAGCAACAATGCCATACCAAGACCTTTTCTCAATTCTATTAGAATGCAAAGAATGGACTTGCATTCTCATGGAGACCGGTCTTTCCAGGCTACCTTGAAAGAGCTTGGAATGACACGGAACGCATCTTTGTGAGAACTGAGATGTGCTATGATCCTGTTGCTCACCTGAACGTCCCAGCACATTTTAATTACTTGCATTATTTTTTTAATATGTGACCCATGCTGGCAAAATGAATCGCAATGTGCAAATGATCAAAAATTACTTAATTCATTTTTGTGAAAAACTCAAATTCGACCAAAATTGACATTTTTCACTTCTTTTGCCTTTAACTCATAATTAGCTTGTGAGCATTCCGAATAATTTTGCCAGCACGGGTCACATTATTTTTTTATATATTTTATTTTACCATGGATATTTGTGTAAAGGAGTTTTTATATTAAATATTGCCTATGCTTTGCAAATATTAAGATCCTTTTATATATGCCAATAAAATGTACTGTAGGCTTTCTCCATGTCTTTATCACTTTATTAAAATTATGCCAAACAAAACTATAAATGTTTACTTTCATGAACCGTCACATTTGCATTCTTATAGCGGTAATCTCTTGTCATGAGTGAGAACAAGAGAACATTTAAACGTACACAGCCTTCCACACATCCTCCACCCACAATGACTTCTGGGATTTCTACCGGTTTGATTCTCTCATATCTACATTCTATGCATCCTCAATATCAAGAACACATCCAGGTAATTTAATGCGTCCTCCGTACTTGCATTCGTTGAGTATTGGAATTGAACTTCAGCAAGTTGATGATAATGTTGAACGAGAACACAAGAACGCAAGATCGCATAAGAACGCATATTGAGAAATGGCCCAAAAGTAGGTTCCTGCTCTTTTACTCTACCAGTTGTTACAGATTTGACCTTTGAGCTCACCTTGGTCACATGCTCGAGGAACTCTGGGCTGGAGAGGCATTCAGGTGCGACCCCACAGTTTGTGCTGTAGCTGAAGAGAGTAAGTAGTGCTGGATCCAGCTCAAATAACCTATTAAGAAATATTACACTTAATCAGTCAGCAGTCACTGACATGGATCTTCAACCATAATTGCTTATTTCTAGTGCTGTCAAATCGATTAATCGCGACTAAACATCTAAAATAAAAGTTTGTAAATATATGTGTGTGTATAGATGTGTCTGTCTATCTATCTATCAACTTTTTGTTAGATGCAATTAATCACGATTAATCGATTTAGCAGCACTACTTCACATTTCCTTAACAAGAAGGAAAATGAAATGAGGTAATAAGTCATTTAACCTTGAATAATAGAAAACAGAAAAATATGTATCCTTTTTCCTTTGTAGCTTCAAGTCGCCTTCACTTTATAGTGAGTTTGAAGAGGAATACTCAGGAAAGTGACACTTGGTAGCATCTTTCCTCCGACAAGGTGATTCTGATGAAAATGATCTTGCTGCTCCCTGTCGCCAAGCAACAAGTCAAGCCTCTTACCGAGCTGCGGTTAGAGGAACAGACAGCGGGAGACTGATGGGGAATTTTGATTCATTTAAAGAGATTGCGCTTTAGTTTTTTAATTTGCTTTACCTTCACGATGAGTACAATCTTTAGGTTATGGAAAGCAACAATCTTTTATTTTGATTGCCAGTTACTGTACTGTATGTATTAAGTGCTTTACATAAAAACATTTAATAATTTTAAAATAAATGTACTATTTTTATTAAACTATTTGACAAATGCTTCAGTCTCACAAAAACACAATGTACTGTAGATGTACACGGAGTACGCCACACAGCTCTGTCTGCAACTTTCTAAATAAACATGCAGACTAATTCAAATTTTACAAGGATTTTCCCTGACAGCAAAAGAGTTTCAGCCAGCATGCAGCGTGACGAATACATTACCTTGTGAACATAACAATTCCATGTGGCACCTTGTTCTTCCCCAGACTCTCCCAGCTGTCCCGGATCAGACCTTTATCTTTTTCAGAGAGTTTCTCCATTGTGACCCTCAGTAATGATGTGATCCCTGGTCGTCTTTCAATGTTGTGGCATCAAAATGTGTTCTTCAGTTTAAAGCAGGACCTCCCGGATTCCCATTTCCAGACTTCCAGAGTTCAGTCTTCAGGTACGACCCCCCCTGTGAAGTGCCAATGTTTGCAGATATCATTCGCCAAGGACAAATAAGACTTATCAGAGGAGCGTGCATGATGGACTATAGGATCAAAAAGCTTTTCAAATACATCTCATTTACAATCTATTTGCAAAGCTTTGCAATCAATTTCACTGCCAACGCTTTCCGACAAATGCTTCATGAACTCAACATATAGAAGAGAAGAAACCTAACTTAGCCCTGACTTTATGGTCACAATAAACAGTGTGTGAAGCTGACGTACCGTTCCTTCACTGCTCTAGAGGTGACCTTCTCCTCTCACTGGCTTCGTCTGTCTTTCTCTGGCATTAGGATGTCTGTTTGTTCACTGCGAATATGTATATGTCAAGCCTGCTATCCTTGTGTTTGCTCTCTCTCTTTCTTTGTCTCACTCTCTCGCTCTCTTTTCCTCTTTGCTCCCCCCGCTCTCTCACACACATGCAAACACTCACTCACTTTATCTCTCCCTCTATCTGCTCCCTCTCCCCTCTCCGCTGCATGCAACCTCAGATGCTGCTTGATGTGCATTCAAACTAAAATGAAGAAACCTTATGGGCAATCTTCTGCATTTTCCCCAAAAACAAAAAACAAAATGTTTAGATTTAAAAAAAAAAATTAAATCACACTGTAACGGTCCTAAATTCCTCATCCCTGTGATAGTGTGCTCATATGGACCATAAATAAGGACAGAATGGAAATATCTCTGATCTGCTCCTAGTGTTACATGTTACGAGCCATAGCTCCTCCTACAGGTGAGAGTCTGGCCTTCAACAAAATAACAACACCTTCATGCACTCCGTATGCATCTATAGTCAAAGAAAATATTTAAGGAGAACTAATATGAATTTATGGATTCATAGATGAGTGAACGACGATAAAGATTCAAAGTACTTTTTGTTTTTGAATAAACATTTTTAAACAAACAAACCTTGGCTTGCATAAGGTGGTACTCTTGCACACAATCAGTTAAACACAGCCAAGCATTTTTAGCGCTTAGTTAGAAGCATCTCTTCTTTATTTAAATAAAGATTCAAATTAACCAATAAGAGTTGTACAGCTTTGGGCCATCAGAGAACCATGAGAAAGTTCTCTCTAGCTCTTTAGAAAAACATATGTGCTACATAACCCAAACCATCTGAAGAATCTATGAATGCATCTATATATATATATATATATATATATATATATATATATATATATATATATATATATAACATCATTAACTTTAATCTGTAGAGTAACATCCTATGCTTTGAAAAAATGGTTACTGAACATGCACTACTGATCAAAAGTTGACAGTAAGATTTTATTTTCTTAAGTTATTCAGCAGGGATGCATTAAAAATAACAGTAAAGACTATGCTCTTCTTTTGAACTTTCTATTTCTATCTTTCCTATTCTCTAATAAGAAATGTTTGAAATATTAAGCTGCAAATCATCATATTAGAATGATTTCTGGAGGATCATGTGGCACTGAAGACTGAAGTAATGATGCTGATTTTTATTTTTTTATTTTATTGTAATATTATTTCAATATTTAATCAATAATTATTTTTATTTTTTTTTACACTGATTTGGTAAGCATAAAAGACTTTCAAAAACATTTAAAAGATACAAAAACGTGCTTATTCAGAAATATTAGTCAATCCACATGACGGTGAACATGTTTTTCTGGGATTACCTAAATAATTTGCACATTATGTCCCACCTGATTCATTTTGTCAGTGTAAGGGACATTCAGTTGTGACAGCAAGACCCAAAGCACAGGAGAGAGCACAGTTGCCATGGCGACCTCGCAGGAGCACTTGAACTTTCAGTTAGCTGTCACTCAAACACAGCGTTCTGTCCTCACAAAATGACTTGACTGATGTGTCAGTTTCAGTGTGTGCATGAAACCGGATGCACACTGAGTTTGCCGGTCAACTTTATTAAATCTAGCTACATATTTAACAGAATTAAATGAATTTCTTAGAATGATATCCTTAAGATACCTCAGCATTTTCAGAATGTGAGGCTGGAGCTGTCACAGCAGTTTTTTGTCAAATTTATAAACCCAAAAAGTTAAGTGATAATGAATTTAGCTGCTAATGCCTACATGCAAATGAAAACAACTTGCAACCAGGAGTGCTGTTGTATCAAGCCACTACTTTATGATGTGGTGATGTAAATGTTTTGTAAAATCACACATACACGCAGAATATATAGCTACTTTTGAATGGTCATCACTGGAGAAAGATGCTTTTTGCAAACACAATGGTGCAATTACAGCACCTACCAGCAGAGGCTAATGGTGCGTTTAAGGGTGTGTTCACAATTGGCATGTTTGGTGAAAACGAACCCTGGTGCGATTGCTTTGTTAGTGCAGTTCATTTAAATAAGTGTGAATGCTGCCATTTGAACCGTGGTGTGCACCAAACAAGCAGGCCAAAACCACTGAAAAGATGGCTGCTTCCAAACAATCTCTGCGTGGTTTGACTGAAATATGAATGCAACACGGACCAAAGACATGTAAACGAACCAAAAACAGGACATGATGTCACAAGATGCGACCATAAAAAGGACAGAATGCATAGCATAGCTGTTTTTTCTCGTCATAGTCGCGATGTTGCCATCACAGTTTGGTACAGGCATCAGAACCGTGTTTCCTTGCACCAGATCTTTGTGTATGTGTGTGTGTGTGTGTGTGTGTGTGTGTGTGTGTGTGTGTGTGTGTGTGTGTGTGTGTGATGGAGGGATTCCTGTCACTGTTTTAACTTCTTGACTTTTATAAGCTCTTCAGTAGTTCACAGCTGGTCAAAATACCATCATATGTAGCTATGCACATACAGCGAGCATATTTAGCCCAGCACACAGCATTGTTTTGCATTTTTGCATTACCAGAGTTTTTTTTTTTTGGACTAAATGAACCAAGTGAACCGAAATACAAGTGTGAACACACCCTAAGTCCTCCTGGAAAGTTTGTGATTACAAAAGGTGTGTTCGACCGATTGTTTTTATAACATTAGAGGTTATGTTCAGAATGCAGGCAAATCAGATTCCCACATCAGGTCTTATCTGGCAGACTGTCCACACTATTAATTGCAAGTGATCAAATAAGGTGTGTCCAGACATAACCATCCTGTCTGAATGGGTTGCTTTGGCGTATACATGTATGTGACCAGGCTGTATCATCTCGCTCTCCAAATAAACGCCCTGTCAAGTTGTGGTGCAGAACTCCTCCATCGGACAGGAAAATGCCAAAATCTTTGGAGATATCATTTGAACACCATTTCTGTCACCACTTTTGACGTTATCGCTGTGACACGTTGAGTGACGCAAAAGACAGTTTTGAAATCCAATCCAGCCAGAGCGTACAGACGGAGTAAAAATCTGCTGTAAAAATCTGATTGGAATTGCATTTAAAACCACCTCTATATGTGGTTTGAATCAGATTTGAGAAAATACAGATGCTCTTTTTTTTGCTGTCATTTTATCTGGATAAAATGTGAATGGTAGTCTGAACATGGCCAGAGATCCACCAGAGCAATTCGAAAGCATATATGGAGCTGTCTGCTCTCCAATCGCTCTTGTGGATTTTATTTTAGAATTTATGTACATTTTGGTGTTTCCATCCAGTGTTTTCCTCAAAATACACATAAAAACAGGAAACACAGCTAGTGTCACATCAACTCCAACTCAAGGCTAAAAGAAAACGCAGAGTTTACCACTCTTACAGCTTTGTGGTGCTGTTCTTGTACGCTCAACTTTTATATGATAAATACAATATTTTTGACATGACTTGACCCCCTCAATTTCCCATTAGTGAAGTACATACTTATAGTGCATGCATACAATACGTATGCAAGTTGGAATGCAGCCCTACTTCCACTTTGTGTTTTTTCCACAGTGTTTTTTGATAGTTTCAGCCTGACTCAGTTATCATTTTCACATCCAGCGCCATGTTGTTTAAATAGCTAATGCACTCACACCCATTTGTTTGCCTATGGGTGTGCTGGTCTGAAAATGAGCTGTGTTCAGGCGCATTGCTGGAGACTGCGCCATTGACCAACAAAAACCTGCTCTAAAGTCAATGGCGCAGTATTTTTTTGTGTTATTTAAAGAGCGCGTTAGTAATATGCACCTATAGGCGGGTACACAACGTGTGTACACTCTGCTTATTACACACACAGGGACGAGCAGCAGCACTCAAACTTTTTTAAATATAAAAAATAAAAGGATTCCTCTCTGGAGAAGCATTCAGTCTTTTCACTTGCAAATTCCACTATGTAAATAGTGAATCTTCCATGGCGCAAGCGCAACTGGCTTTTAAAGGGAATGGGAGATGAGACTCTTAATTGGTTTATTGCATACATGGTTTATGATTGGTATAGTTTCACTAAGTCTCACTAAGAGACTAGGTACAACCGTTTTGGATCATGCGCTGTACGCGCAGACCATTTTTTTCCATTGTTAAACTAGCAAAAGTGGATTCGAACGCGCCCTAAGTGCACCGCTTTAGGCCCTTCAGCTTCATTTAACCAAGACCAAAACAAAAAAAAAAGGATTTCCAAACCAAAATGAATGGGTATCATCAGGTGAAACTGGGAGATCATTTCAAATTTGCCTCAGACTGGATCATTGTTTAGATTTCAGTCCTATTTGAGCACAAGGATTTTTCAGAGTTATCACATCTTCAACCACAAAATGAACAACTTTATTCTGAAATTGACAAGACTGGCTATCATATTTTCTCCAAAAGTCGGCTTTTACCCATAAAATGAACTGCATGCTACACGGCTTATTTCAAGTTTCTACGTTCCATCTTAAGATTATCATGTTAAAGCAAAAGCAGAAAATATGCCTTAAAATCTTTAAAATAACTAAGAACGTTCCATCCTCATTCCAAACACAAACTCCTTAAAAAAATCTCAAAAAATCCAACTAGGACTGAAGAGATGTTCCCTATGAAGGGCAGTTGGAGTAAAAAGCTCTTGATGTGGCCAAATGCACTAGCAAAAGCTCTTTTTCCAATAGCGGATAAATACGCAGGACTGTTTACTCAACCAGTGCTGCCTCTCAAAATAGCCTGACTTCAGGAATGAGAATTTCAGATGGGCCTTGTGCTAAAGAAGAGTTGTCATTGAATGTTATTTGTGTATTTATTAAAACGTAATTTCATGAATAAAGCCATCCTCTGTGACAGTTATAGTTTATAATTATAGCAGACGTTCAAAGCCGCATTTGACAGACTCCAGGTGGAAGATGTGTTTGTGCTAAGACAAGGCTTCCCCAATTTAGCGTTTGCAAACCTTGAGGGAGCCCAACTCCAGACCCAAGAGCTGTTTCTGTGGTTTACAAGATGATTTAATGTGCAGTAAATAGAGCTCAAGCAAATATACTGCTTTTAATATGGTTGCCAAGGGTTTTTTGGGGTTATTTCTTTCTTTGTTGGGACGGTAGCCCCCTAACATACTTAGAATCATAAAATAAAACTTGCTTTTGATTTCTGTTTTATTAAAAATGTTATGACACCCATATGGAATTTCTTGAATATTCATAATCCCCTTTGTATTGTAAAAACATAAAAAAATAAGAGGGCTCAGCTGTTTAAAGACCCACACTGCTTCACTAGCACAATATGTATAAAAACAATCAAGTAGAGAAAAAAAAAAACACATGCACAACACAATCTTTCAAAACTGAAATGATCTGCCAGCAATTTGTTGTCTGACCACAGTCTCCCCTGCACATATGGAATATTGAAGGAATACACTGGCCCACCAAACACGTCTTCTGTCAGCACAACTCTTCCTCTTTGGTTTCCACAGACCCTTCTTTTTCCTCCTCATTTATGACACCGTCTTCCCCACTTCCTGCACTGCAAATAAAACGATAGTAGAACACCGTGAATCCATATGACCGCTACATCATAATATTTGCATGGTTACTTTTTCACTATGCCAATGACAATAAAGCTTATTCGTGGATGACATCAAATCATAAAAAGACAGATCTATGATAAATAGATCTTTTCATATGTCAAAACCACATCTATTGTATTTCCATTGAGCAAGATGATTTTATTTTTTAATGGTATGGGTCACAAGAGAGGAAGCAATGTCAAACCTTTCATCAAAACTGGGATAAATGCTTTAACACACTGTTAAACCTCTGCACTGAACAGATTTGTTCTGCTCCGTGATAATAATAACACATATTCACTGCAAATAAAATGGCCACACTTATTTTAAACCCCCACCATTCATTCGTCTCCATACCTCTTCTGGGTTTCGCTGTCAGTGCTGTAATGATCCTCATCCACAGACTCATTGTCCACATGGTTGGCCTTGCTTGTTTCTCCCTTTGATCTCACAAAATTTTCATCCAAACCTGCTTGTTCCAAAGTATTCTTATATCTGCGTTCAACATTATTCTTGGCATTTTTCTGAAAGCATTAGGAATATGCATATGGTAAAATCATTGTTGAATTATTTAGAAGATAATAGATTTTGAGTTTCAAGTGGTGTACCTGCGACACCTGCTCAAAGAGGTACGGGCGAGCCGTCACTCGTGATTTGATTTCCTTCAGCTCTTTTTGATAATCTTTCATCCTCTCTAGATCAGCTTGCCTACATTCACAAGGACCCATAATCAGTTATTACATTCCTGATGGCTTGTTCATTCATCACAGTCCTCTGACATGTTTTTCAACGTGCTCACCGATGCTGTTTGAGTTTCTCCTGGTAGACCTCTTTAAGACTTTTATGGGGGTCCATTGCTTTGGCTCTCATTGCCACTGCCCTGCTCATGGCTTGAGAGTTCATTCTGTGCTGCTTCATCCACTCTGCATTCTCCTGCTCCTTGAGGTCCTTCAGCTCCAGAGATCTCCTGTATGACAAGCGGATTAAGCATCCCTTTTTTAGGATAATAAAAAAAGCTAATTTTATTAAAGTGCCCTATTATGCTATTTTAAAGGTTACTGATTTTGTTTTGGAGGTCTCCTACAATAGGTTTACATGCATCCACTAATTTTCTCATAATATACTGCAGCATCACCTGTTTTCTCAGTGTCTGAAATGGTTCAATCAAGGTCTCTCTAAACCCCTCCTTCCCACGATCCTACTCTGCTCTGATTGGTCAGTTGGCCCAGTCTGTTGTGATTGTTTTACTGCTTACAGTGCATGTCAGAAATGAAACACCCATTACCATATCTGAATTTCAGCTCCGGAGGCTTCCTCAGCACTTGTTGTAGACAAGGCATCAGTTTTACTGTATCAATTCAACCCCAAGTCATCATCCTTTAAAAGCGCATGCATAGTGGATTTGCTTTTGCAATGCAGAAAAGAAAAAAAACGTCTTCTCGACATAACATGAACCAAATTCTTCCAGGCCTCAGCTACGACTACAGTGTTTGTAGATGATGTCCGTGGGCAGCCAATGAAAACCATAGGCTGGCATTATGCAAATGTGTAACAAATCTATATAGGCTCATGCAGAGCGTAAGACTGGAATTACTGACGACTTGTTTCATGCAGTTCAGAATCGGTTATTTCTTTTAGGAGACAATAACTCTATTTATCATCCACTTTGATCACTTTGAACTTTGCAGGCCTTTACTTTCACAAACATCTATATTACACACTACATGAAAGGTAATATCTGAAAAAGCATAATGGGGCACTTCATTTTAATAGAATTAACATGATATGTGCATACATCTATGATTCATACATTTATGCAATTCATTATGACATTTTTTTTTCTAATTCACAAAATTATAGTCGTATAACAAGACAAAATATGGTGCAAAAAAAATAACTTTAAAGTGAACACAATTTATTTCTGTAATTTGACATTTATCTATCTACGTATTTTTCAAATTTTCCATTATTTTAAATATTTTATTATCTATTGCTTTAAATAATGTATTTTATTTGTTTATTGCTTTATCAATTATTCTCAGAAACTGTTTTACATTTAACAGGTTTTTAATTTAATATAAAACAATGTTTTTAATAAATTGTAAAGAGGTAGAATAAGATTTGATAAAAATAAATTACAAATACGTTTTCTTTTTTGAAATACAGTGAAGTCATGAATTGTGCAACAAAAAAGAGACCATGATCCTGTGTATTATAAAGGAAAATTATAAATTCAGATTTTATTGGGTATGAGTCATTCATAAAATTGTGAAAATTTAAGAAGCAACAGGCTCACCTTACAGCCATGGATCTTTTCCTGGCAGCATCTGTTATGTAAGTTGGAAGAGTATCCATAGACAGTGATGTCAGGCCACCAAGTGAACTGCTTCTCTTAAGACTCATCTCGTCTATAGATTCCTAGTTTTGAAAAATTGCAAAAAAAAAATGATGTTAAACGAATCTTCAAAAGTCCATCAAGCCACTACAATCAGTTCTACTCATGAAAATAGTAACCTGTGGGTTTTCTGGACTCCTGTGGCGTGGCTGTAGTGCAGATGTGCGCAGCTGGAAGGGTTTACACTGAGTGACATCTCTCCTCTCTGCTGTCTTCATTGCCTTCTGCTGAAAGGCCTGGTAGAGCTTGTCAAAGTCAGGCACGGCGGCGTTAGTTTTAGGTCTGAAGGACAGCTTCTGGTCCAAGTAACCCAGCATCTTGTTTTTGCTCTTCTGAGCATTGCGGGTCTGGCTATCTGCACTGACTTCCTTCCTTTGAATGGGTGCTGAGGAAGCTTTCAGAGTCTCCTGAGCTCTCAGATGAATGCGAATCTTCCTTTGCTGCTCCTGTTCTGAACCACCATCACATACAGTAAAATGAGGATGAGTGCATTATGGCTTATTTTAATTAAATTCAAATTAAATGTACATTCTCAAATTAAAAATTCAAATTAAATTTGAATAATATATATTTTTTAATTCTTGTTTTCCTTTTTATATGTTTAATTTTCAATTAAATATGTTGCATATGGTGTTTTGTACATGCATATATACTGGTTAAAAGTTTGTAATAATTAAGATGTTTTAATGTTTTTGAAAGAAGTCTCTTATGCTCACCAAGGCTGCATTTATTTGGTCAAACATTAAGTAAAACAGTAATATATAAAATAACTGAATATATTTTAAAATGAATTTTATTTCTGTGATGGCAAAGCTGAATTTTCAGCATCATTACTCCAGTCTTCATTGTCACATGATCCTTCAGAAATCAATAAAAAATACTATATTCTACATTATTTTGATTAAATGTTCATATAAATGGCACCTTTCAACTGTTTAGGACCCCTGGGGTTTGAGACTGCTTTGGGTATAGGTTTTCTCACACAAACTGGTTCTGTTTTTTCACTTTTATTGGCAGAGCCAATCTCCTCCTTCCGCCTCTCTTGCTTCTTATCCTCCCTCTTGTGAAACCCGAAGGGCTTCTGCATGGTCAAGAGGAAATCTCTCCTCTGCTCACGACCTTCCTTCCTCAAGCGCTCTTGTTCATGGATGAGGTTATCATAAAGAGGCTTAGAGATGTGCTCAGGGATGGGAGCAACGCGAAACTGTTTCTGACACTCAACACGGTCTGCCTCCTCTTTGGCTTTCTGTGAATCTTGGGGGAGAGGCTTCCTCCGTCTCTCTGTCACTGTTCCCTGAGAAGCTCTTGGTGCCTTGATTCCACTTGAGGTAAAATTCTTCAGAATCACCTTTGCGCTGAAAACAAGAGTGGAAGATGCATGTTTCAAGCCAAACATCACATTTAAAGGGATTTGTTCACCAAAAATGTTTTTATTCTGTCATCATTTACTCACCCTCATGTTGTTTCAAAGACTTTCATTCATCTTCGGAACACAAATGAAGATATTTTTAATGAAATCTGAGCAATTTCTGTCCCTCCATTGACAGCTACGCAACTACCACTTTGACGCTTCAAAAAGTTCATAAAGAGATCGTAAAACTAATCCATATGAATTGAACGGTTTAGTCCAAACTTTCTGAAGAGACTCGACCACTTTATATGATGAACAGACTGAATTTAAGCTTTTATTCACATTGTCATAAAAACATTCATCAACTCACACATCAGATGTGGTAAAAACAGAACCTTAAGCATGTTCGCTTGACGTGTGAGAACCAATGAGGTTCATTCTCATGTTACGGAGCACGTCTGAGCTTCAACAAGAACCATTGAGGTTCATTCCTGTGTCACGCAGCACGTTTGAGCTTCCTTAAGAACCAGTGAGGTTCATTCTCGTGTTACGCAGCATGTTTGAGCTTCGGCGAGAACCAATGAGGTTCATTCTCGTGTTACACATCACGTTTGAGCTTCCTCAAGAACCAATGAGGTTCATTCTCATGTTATGGAGCACGTCTGAGCTTCAACAAGAACCAATGAGGTTCATTCTCGTGTTACGCAGCACGTTTGAGCTTCAGCGAGAACCAATGAGGTTCATTCTCATGTTATGGAGCACGTCTGAGCTTCAACAAGAACCAATGAGGTTCATTCTCGTGTTACACATCACGTTTGAGCTTCCTTAAGAAGCAGTGAGGTTCATTCTCGTGTTACGCAGCATGTTTGAGCTTCGGCGAGAACCAATGAGGTTCATTCTCGTGTTACACATCACGTTTGAGCTTCCTCAAGAACCAATGAGGTTCATTCTCGTGTTACACATCACGTTTGAGCTTCCTCAAGAACCAATGAGGTTCATTCTCATGTTATGGAGCACGTCTGAGCTTCAACAAGAACCAATGAGGTTCATTCTCGTGTTACGCAGCACGTTTGAGCTTCAGCGAGAACCAATGAGGTTCATTCTAATGTTACGCAACACGTTTGAGCTTCAGCGAGAACCAATGAGGTTCATTCTCGTGTTACGCAGCACGTTTGAGCTTCAACAAGAACCAATGAGGTTCATTCGCATGTTACGCATCACGTTTGAGCTTCAGCAAGAACCAATGAGGTTCATTCTCGTGTTACGCAGCAGGTTTGAGCTTCCTCAAGAACCAATGAGGTTTACTCTCGTGCATTAAAGCCCAATTTATACTTCTGCGTCGAGTGTACGCCGTAGCTACATCGTAGGCTGTGTGTAGCACGCATAGACTACGACGTAGCCTGACACGCACCTCTCCAAAAATGTAACAACACGTCGATTCGCGGACTGCAAGCGCTGTGATTGGTTTGCCAGAACCCCTCCCTCAGGGGGGTATCATGCTCCCTCTGCATGTGTAACTGCCCATTGCCGCGGACAATGACGCAGAAGTATAAATGAAAATCGACGTGTAGTCCATGGCGTAGAGGCTACAGTGCAGGTCCGACGCAGAAGTATAAATCAGCCTTTACACATTAGGTTTGAGCTGGTAGTGTTAGTTGCATAGACTGTCAATGGAGGGACAGAAATCTCTCAGATTTATTAAAAACATCTTCATTTGTGTTCCTGTTGTGGCAGTTTTTTTTTTCCAACTCTGAATAAGAGACAAATCTTTGTCATTTTAATAAATGGTTTATTCTTTTGCAAAGGAAGAGTCAACAGTCGTACAGCCATCCTGGATGTCTGCAGAGTGCTTCCTGCAGAGTGCAGACTAAACAACTGAGTTCCCTTTTATACCCTTTCCAAGGTCAGCATCTCTGCATTCCTTCTGTAATTTTCCACACATACTCAAATAACCCCATATGTATTTCATCCTGATGCTTGGACCCTCAAAATTATATGTACCCTGACCTCTGGGGTCATGAAACCCAAATTTAGGTGGACAGTGACCTCTAAGGTCATGAGAGCTGGTCACTGTATCTCCCTCTGTTGATTTTAACTCTGTCAGGCATAGCAAACAGAAATACACATGCATAATGATTCTTTGATTTATGGATAAAAGTCTTATGGGTTTGGAACAAACTGAGGGTGAGTAAATGCTGACAGACTTTTTGGGTGAAATAACCCTTTAAGATATGAATTACCCGTGGTGTTTGCAGTTCTCAGAGTTTCGGCCATCATGAGCGCTGATGCTCTGCTGCAGTATATTGGCTTTAAGCATCCACTCAGTGCTGCTGGTGAGCAGTGAGTTCTGCAGGACCCTCTTCTCCAGCCCAGTCTGGTGCTGAAGCTCTAAATTCTCCAGCTGCTCCTTACGTTTGGCCTTCAGAGCCTCCAAATGCACCTCAAGAGATAGTTCAGACTTCTTCCTATCCTCATTGAAGGACAGCAGACATTCCGAAACGTGTACATTGTCTCCCTCTTTAGATCCGGAGAAAGCTAAAGTGGGAGAAATCTGGACGGACAATATGTATTTAGTTTGTTTGTTGGATTGATCAATTAACTGATGAACTAAAGGAGATGGAAAAAGATGTCTGAAACTTTGTACTACTAGCACTTCTCATGTTTATTGCCTCTATAACATGAATCGCTACTCCTTTTTGTAAGTTGCTTTGAATACGTGTCTACTAAATGAGTAAAGTAAAGTCAGTAATGAACAAGCTGTAATTTTGGAATTAAAATACCCATAAAAGTGCGATATGGCATGGAATATAACTTACTGTAAACTACTGTAATCAGGTTTTGAGAGTCTACATGAAATATTTGTACTGCATTACATATAGTTAGACCTATTGGACCGGATGAACGATGTGCCATGGGCTGCATTGATTTCCATGTGTGCAAGTATTACTACTAAAGTAAGACTACTTTTTGATTACTTTTAAAATTACTTTTCATCTAACTTGTTTATTTAATTGATTTGAATAGGATAATCTTGTACCATATTTATATAAAAGTACAAAGATCAAGAAAATATATTCCATTCTTTGTTATTAACAACATGAAGTGCGTTAAATATTACATTACGTCAGGGTTTCTCAGACTGGAGTTTGATAGGGCTCGTGAGTTTAATGAAATGCTATTAATTAAATAGTTTTAAAATACAATCAAAATAAAACACACAAAAAAATGCATGTCATGTGACCATAAACCGACATCAGAGAAGCGTGAACTTTTGTTTCAACTAACTATTTTAACATTTTATTATTGACCTAACTTATTACCTTAAAATCTCAGGGTACTTCATGTAGCCCTAAATATATTAAGTCAAAGAATATATTAAGTCAAAAAAAAAATAAATAAATAAATAAATAAATTAAAAAAGTTAGGGAATCCTGCACTGTCTGCATGAAATTATGTGAATATGTACATGTTAGAAAGACAAAAGCCTTCCAAAGACATGGTTAAATGACTAATAATAATTAGTCAGGAACTGACTGAATATGTAATGTTGCAATGTTGAGAAAACAGCACTTCCTAAAAGTGAAATGATTTAGGTTAGGGGTTAGCCCTAACCCTAATCAATAAAAAAAAACTAGTCTGATGAGTATTTTAAAACGTAATATAATCTAATTACAAGTACTTATTTTTGGAACCTGATTACATAATACAGATTACATGTAATAATCGGTATCCAGCACTGTAAGAAAATAACATTTATATCATCAAAAATAATATTGACTGTCCGTTTTTTTTCTTAGCTAGGGGAGCCTTGCTGAATGTCAACAGCATGTTGTTACTATGGCAACCCCAAACGCGCATAGTTACGCTCTGTTATTGTTATTCGCCGCGGTCAAAAGCGATACAAATGAATTGTATACACATGGAAACGAGCAAATTAATCGATTGTAAATCAATAAATACACTGGAAAATATCAGACACTTGTTTTCCACTTGAACTCAAACTCTGGTACCGTATAATTATTGTTTGTTTGTTTTCCTCACCATTGTCATCTGATCCATGGTGTGATCAGTCCCGCTATGAGGAAATCATTCAAACACATCCATTAACTGTAAAGGCTCAAGAGACACTCCATTTCCTTGGAATCGTCAAATATTATGATCTCTGTGCCGATGACAATCTCCACCCACCTGAACGCGAGCACCGGATCCTGAGGTAACAGTGTACCCTTCAGGAATGTTACTCTATGTTAGCATCTATTGTTAGCATCTATTTCACAGCAAATACTTTATGCAGCAACAAAACACGCCTGTTACCTGATAGTACATTTAAATAAACCGAACGGCCTTGATTTTCCCTCCGCGACGGCAGGTGGCGCGAAAGAGAACGTGCTTCCATCGTGCTACTTTCTCAGACGACTCCGATGAAGAACTGGAGAAGAGAAAGCGTTTTTAAAAGGCACAGATGCTACACTTTAGTACTGGTGCTATCTGAAATACACCTCACTTGTGGACTGGGGACAAATTAAATGTTTTTGGGAATGTCCATGCGCCATTGTCATTATTTCAGTGGCTTTTAAAACCCGGAAGAACTGAACTCTTACGTATTACGACAACAACAACATGGCTGGGTGACAGATAAGAGTTCACCGTTATTGTCAATAACAGGACACATTTAACGGAGGCCGTTAGATATTTCCTTACAGGCTTGTTAGCTGTAACAAGTTGCTTCGCGTCTGTTTTTCCGCTAGGATGCTGACCAGACTCGCTGTGTTCGGGATAGGACGACAGTGTTTCGCAGTGAGGGCACTCAATGGAGCGCGAGCGGCGCGCAGAGGCTTCGCGTCCTCCGCGCGCGATGAGGAATCCTGCGCGTCTGAAAACGAGCTCTTTGACGTTATAATATCTGGCGGGGGAATGGTGGGCACCGCGATGGCATGTTCTTTGGGTGAGTGAGTGAGTGAGTGAGAGAGCGAGAGAAAGACCCGCTTGCCCCTCAGCTCCACTCTGCACTCTCCCACGCTTCCTCATAAGTAGAGTGTTGGCAAACTTCCCAGTAATAAAGTCTCTCCCGTTGCTCTCCTTCACCCCTTCACGCAAAGGAGAGGTTGTTATTTTGTTTGATGAAAGTGTTTTAGCTGGAGGTGAAGGGTGCAATTGCGGTTGTACTGCAATGTGACGTTCTCATGCCGTAGGATGCTAAAGCAAGCAGTGTGCAATCAACGCACAGATTTTAGGCGAACTCGAGTGAGTTCATATTCAAATGCATTGGTAAAATCATGCAAAAATGCGCGAATGGTGATTTAGAAATGGCAAAAGAAACGAGAAAACATTTGCAACGCAAATAAATCATCCTGCATTTTACCCGTGTGCTTCCTTTCAGGTCTAGATCCAAATTTAACAGGGAAGAAGATTCTTCTGCTGGAGGCTGGTCACAAAAAAGAGATGGACAGGGTCCCTGAGACCTACAGTACACGAGTCAGCTCCATCAGTCCAGGCTCTGCAACACTTCTTAGTGGTATGCACTTTTATACCCTTTTAGGTTTATTTTGTACTGCGTGGTTCATATAACATTCACATGGTTCTAGATGAATCAGAAATCTCCAAATCATGGCCATCAAATCAATTGATGTACGTCATAATACGGATTAGTGCATTCCATTTAGTGCGGCTTTGAAGGGATATTTCATTCAAATATGATACTTCTGTCGTTTATTCATCCTCCTGTCTTTCAAAAATGAACAAAGAGCATCAAGTACATCACAGAGGTAGTCCATACATCTGCCACACTATATTCAGAGCAGTGTTGGGTAAGTTACTGTAACAGTGTAGATTTACTGTAATGATATCTCCCTAAAAGTATGGCTATAATAAATGCATCCATTATTGTTTTACCAAATTTTTTTCTGTAGTCTATAGCCTACAGTATCTAAATCTAAATTACATCAGAAGTAACTTTGATTAAATTACAGGAAAAAGTAAGAGTAATCCCTTACTTCACTTTTTCATGGGAAAATTAAATTACAGTAATTAATTACTTAGTAATGCCCAACACTGATTCAGAGGCTGCTGAAACCATATCTTTGTGTGATGAACAGTGTTGTTATTGTTAACTAAAACTATTTGAATAGATAATTGAAATAAAGCTGAAAAAAAAAAAAAGAATATAAATAATAAAAATTAGAAATGTAACTGAATTATAAAATTTTAGGTTGAAGTATTATATTACAAAAAGAAAACTAAATAGAATTAAAAAGGCAAAAGTACTTAAACAACCTAATATTAAAATAAAAAGTAAACTGAAAATATAAAAGCTAATTCAAAGTATGAATCAGACAATCAGTACTATAAAAATAAATACTAAAATAACACTGGTGAGGACTAAAATTTAGAATGTGATTGGATATTTATTCCCCTGGGGAAAATGCTGTAATATTTCTAATAATTCCATGCATACATGCATAATTATTATGTATATAAGATTTTGTTTAGTTTTTGTAAGTTGTTCACTTTTGCCCTTAGTGATTTTACACTTTCATACATTTTTAGAGTTTACCTTAAACAATGACTGCAGATCAGATCTCTTACCAGTATTATTTAATATAGTTCTTTATCACAAATTCAGAAATGAAACAAGTGCAGAATGGGGTTTACCAGAAAACAGTAGATTTCAGAGGCACAGTAGCAGATATGATACTGAGGACATTGGTCTGCCCTCGGTTGCCTGGCTACACAGTGTGTTATGTTTGATGAAACGTATGCTTTTGATTATGTCCACAGAATGCATGTTTGCATTATGGGCGATGTTGGGCACTATTTAGAACCAGTACTTTAGGTAATGTGGGTGCACAATCCAATCAAAAGGCCTGTGGCGAGGATAAGTACATCTGTTCCATTCAAAGCTCTGAATCTGCACTCCTGTCATTAAACCTATTTACAGTATAATGTTTGTATATGAAAGATTCACCAGGAAGTAGGTCAGTAGGTAGCGCTCTCTCTTGTGTGGTGTACTTTTTTCCATTACTATATTCATTATATCCGTGCTTTGTTCTGGTTGGATATGATAAAGGAGGAATTGAATGAGTAGGAAAAAATATGGTGCCTTTGTAATTGTATCCTACTGTGTTACAGGTCTTGGTGCTTGGGACCATATTGTAAATATGAGATGCAAGCCGTATAATAAAATGCAGGTCAGTAAAACCAGTATGATGTAATAAAGTGATTACTCCATCATGCAATGATATGCTACTAAATGATCATCATATTCGCGCATGTAACTTAGTTACATGCTTAAAATAAAAAAAATGTATTTCACTACAGTTACATTTTAATGTGTGGTAATCAAATTACAGGTACATCCGAAAAATATTTTAGATTACCAAAGTGATTATTTATTTATTTTTTTTCCTAATTTAAACATTAATGTAAACTGTAACGGGCAATCAATGTAAACAGCGACGGGTGGTTCTCAGACTCTGACAGTCTGCAAAAGCATCCTAAGATACAGTCGTGCTCACAAGTTTAATACCCCTTGCAGAATACACAAAATTTTAAAATGATCAAAAAAATGTACGGTAACACTTTATTTTGTGGTCCCTTTTGAACATTCTGTTGACTATAAGTAATGTTGCACCGACATGTCAGCTAACTCTCATTAGAGTATTAGTAGACTGTCTGCTTAATATCTGCTAACTCTTTAGTCTAATGGTCCTCCAACAGACATTCTACTGACTATAAGTAACTTTGCAACTACATGTCAGCTTATTCTAACCCTACCAGTCTACTAAAACTCTACTAACACTCTAATGATACTTAGTGGACATGTAGGTGCAACGCTACTTATAGTCAACAGAATATGTTAAAGGGACCATCAAAATAAAGTGAAACCAAATGTACATGTTACTTTTATTTAATACTGTCCTGAATATGCTATTTCACATAATAGATGTTTACATATACTCCACAAGACAAAATTACTGCATTTATACAAGTTGCCACATTCAGAAATTTACATACCCTTGCATCTTAACTGTCATTACCTGGATGATCCACTACTGTTTTCATATTTCATGTTAAATTTTAGTGAGACTTTATCTCACAATTCTGACTTTTTTAAATGAGAATTGAGAGATATACACTCGCAATGCGAGTTATAATATCCAGTTATGAGGGGAATAAAGACTGACGTTTTTTTCTCAGAATTGCCTCCTCGTTGCAGCCTTCAGAATTGCGAAAAAAAAAAAAAAAAAAAAAAAGATGGCCTGAAAAAGTCAGTTTTTTTTTTTTTTATATTTAGTGATGGAAAACAAGTTTCCTTGAAACGCAATGCATTAAGAGCGGGGGTGAAAACTTTTGAACAGGATGATGTCTGAATTTCTTAATTTGTTTAAAGATCATATTTTAGTACCGCCCTTCAGAAGCTATTACCTTTCTTTTTTTTTTTTTATAAATGTTTCCCAGAAGACTAAATAAGTACAATTTACCCTGTTCATCCAATTCAAAAAGTTTACAGACCCCAGATCTTTATGCATTGTCGCCTTCTTGAGCATCAGTATTTTTCCTAAGATTGTCTGCATTTTTTACTTCAAGAAATATTGTGGAAAACTGATATTGTCTAAAATAATATGTAAAGGAAAACCAAGTCTTATGTTTGATGGTCCCTTTATGTTACGTACGTTGTGAAATACATTTTAAAAGTAACCTTCCCAACCCTGCGCTCCATGGTATTACCTGATGCTTCACAGAATGTCAACCAAAACGCCTTATTAATACTTTTATTTTTTTATTTTTATAAGTAAATGTATATAATCAGATATCACACTAAATGAAACTTGCATCATTTGAAAACAACTAAACACTTAAGCAAAACATTGAGTAACCAACACAGTCATTTACTATGACCTTACCTGCTTATTTTTTCGAGGGCAGGAAGCCACTTCATTAAAAACAGCTGTATCGTGCTTTGCTCATCGTTGTTTGCCTATCATCACACTGTAAGCAGCCACCCATAAATTAATGCTACAGAACCACAGCCTTTGAATACAAAACATGCATTAGAGATGCAGAACCTCAAACTCCACAACGCAACGTGACAGTTAAGCTCGGTTTTGCTTGAGGCCACAGTTTATCTATTAGAGTCTTATTTAGTGAGATTACATAAATCTAACCCTGCATCTACTAATTACGAAGATTCATGTGAGATGCAGGGAGAGGAGTTAAAAGCTGTGGAGATCACAAGTAAAAGGACCCTTCGTTTTCAGGGCTGTGGTGGGGTTTCTCCTGTAAGATGTGGATTTTTTTTTTCACTGGCAAAATGAAATCCTGTGGTTTCTGGGCAACCTAAGGGATGTCATCAGAGTGCACTTTATAGTGATATACCTCGCCCATTATACCTTTCCTGTACCCCTTAAGATTTTTTTTTTTTGTTTGTTTGTGAATGCCAAGCAAGGATGAAATTGCACAGGACCTGAATTAGGTTCCCTCTTGCTCTCCAATTAAATTGAAGCGGTTAGAGGAAAGCGACTAAAGCGGGTTTGGGAAGTGCCATGTACCAGAAAAAGGTTGGATTTTTTTTTTTTTTTTTGTGGAGTGTGGAGGTTCCCTAAAGTGTTATCAACTAGATTTTTTTTTTGTTTTTTTTTTTCTCCGTAGTGGTCTGAACCTTTTCTGGTATCTTTGTTGCAGAAATTATGTTAAATGGCTTATTTTTGGCAAGGGACATTTTAATTTGGCAATGATTTGAAGTACATAGCAACTCCAAAACTTATCAACAGCTGTGTTTTTCCAATGTGTAAAATCCTTATAATTGTGGGTTGGTCACGTTTTAAATCTTCCACGTAACCATGTATCAAAAATTGCAAAACCACTACTATTAGTGGTTTTAGCATGGCTGTATAACAAGAAGGATGGAACAGTCCTTCTGAAGCCATGTTACACATGGATTTAATTGTTTGCCAGTCACCTTAGTTACAAGTCGTTTTAGGTTTTTAAAAAATAGCTGCGTCAATCACCAAGACGTTTTTGCATGTTTTAACTAAGTTGCAAGGCAACTTGGATGAAACAAACTTAGCTCGACAGTAATGTTCGCATATTTGTTATTTATTATTGGCTTAACTATAAATACGAGCATAAATCGCCGCAAAGAATGGCATTTTACATTTCTGCCTCACCCCAGTGCGTTTACAAAGTCAACCGTGCAGCCTCAAGGGCTGTTGGTGGCTTCTGTTGAATCTAGTTTGATGTTTGGTTAGAGTATCTGGCAAAAAACTCAGTTGAACGGCTTTGATGTGTTCAAGTTCAGTGAAGCACGTGCTTTTTGGAAATCCATAAATAGAAGCCGAGTGGTCGCTTAAGGATAGAGTTGTAAACCACAGCAATAATTTGGCTTTTTGCTTTAGGTTTGGGATGCTTGTTCAGATGCTCTGATTACATTTGATAAGGAGAATCTGCAGGACGAGATGGCGTACATCGTTGAGAACGACGTCATTGTGGCTGCCCTCACCAAACAGCTGCAGACTCTCTCTGGTAACGGACACATTTTGATGTTTGATATATGGATCCATTTGTGTGTTTGTTTTTGTAATCATTGCTTCGCACACTCAACTTTGATCATTACATGATGATATATCCTTGATCTTTGCTTTTGCTGTGCTCTTCCCATGTTTCTTCCTGTAGGAGCCTGCGCTGAAGTGGGCTCCCTGTTAATTAGTTTTAGGGATGGCTTGGCAAATGATGTCACCACAAGCCATTCCTTCCTGTCTTGGCAAAATGTTTATTTGTACTCGTACTCCTTTTGAACGTCTTTCTTCTTATGTTTTTTTCCTAAAGATTCCACTTCTTTGGACCTATGCATGTTTTTCCTGCTATTTCGATCATCCAGCACATTGCTTTTGGTGGGAGTTTGAAGCCCCACGAGAATTGCCACCCTGTTCGGACACGTGCAGTGGTCTATTGACCCATTTAAAGAAACCACATTCCTTTCCAGCCGTAGCATCTCGCTCGATCGGGGTGCCCGAGCACGGACAGCGTTTTACTGTAACATTTTGTTGTTGTAATTAACTAAACCGTTCCAAGGCTCTGCATTTGGCTTTTCCATGCCATGCTCTGTAAAACTGCATATTTTTAAAAACAGGCCTTTTTTAAAACACTTCTTACGTTTAACAGATGTGCGGTAGCACGTGCGTGTTCACGTGTTTGTCAAGTTGGTGTTTTTTAATGGTCTTCTATTTCTGCTGAAGTACTAGATGAAAAGTACATGCATCAGCCAACTGTTTTTTTTTTTTCCCGTTACTTTGCTTTCAAATCAGCAAGAAACCAATATTTCTCACCCGTGTTGTCTGCAAGAACTAGTGTTCAATTTCGTGGACTGAAAGGTCTCCAAGTCTGAAACGTAGGCGTAATTCTGGATCTTTTCATGTGCTAGACTGCCAGTGATTCTAAGAAAAGTGGATTTTCTGCTTCCTTTACTTTTGTTCGATGTTGTGTGCAGGATATTGGCAGCTGGTCACATGTCTTGCATGGTCTGCTTGTAGATAAACACCATTAGTCAGATGTGGTTAACTTGCCATCAAGAAATTTGTCGATGTTAGCAGGCCTCAACCAGAGAAAGGAAAACAACTTTGTGTTTTATGAGTTGGTTTGATGAGCCTTAATTTTTGAACATTGTCACAGCCATGTTTGTTTGGATTTTTTCCCATTTCTCTGAACTGAACAAGATTTGGACTAATGGTCTTTTTGTTGCATTTTAATGTGAAATAAGGATGTTTTGGCGTGATTTATCATTCATCTCTCAACCAGACCAAGTTGAAGTGCAGTACCGAACAAAAGTGGTGAAATACACCTGGCCCAGTCCTTACCATGTTTCTGAGTCCATCCCGTGGGTTCAGGTGACTCTAGCGAATGGAAAGACTCTCCACACCAAACTGTTGGTATGTAGAGCATATCCAGTGTTTTATTTGGTATTACAAACAGAACAGTGCTCGGCTAAATAAGCAAGACCTCCGAATTGTGAAGGTAGGTGTGATTGGCTCTTTCAGATTGGTGCCGATGGGCCGAACTCAATGGTGCGGAGAGAGGCGGGCATCCCCACGGTCAAATGGAATTACGATCAGTCAGCAGTCGTCGCTGTTCTGCACTTGTCTGAGGTATGACAAACCTCCAGTTTGAAGTTCAAAACATATTGCGACTCATTGTGTGCTTTTCAGATTACTGAATATTTTAATTTGCTCAGAAACATCACGTTACGGAGGAAAAATGAACTTGCATTGTTGTTTTTCAGCCCACAGAAAATAACGTGGCCTGGCAGAGGTTCCTTCCAACCGGCCCCATTGCGATGCTTCCTGTGAGCTGAACTTATGTGTTTATTTTACTTGTAAATGATGTCAGTTGTGCTTGATTTTTTTTTTTTTTTTTTTTTGTTTTATTGGCTCGTCATGATATCGCTTAGTGGTCAAATGGAAAATGCATTTCATGCCCAGACGTGGTGTATGTGTCTGCTTTGCAGTTGTCAGACACAGAGAGCTCGCTGGTCTGGTCCACCAGTCATCAGCACGCTGAAGAACTTCTACAGCTGGATGAGGAGAGCTTTGTGGATGCAATTAACTCTGCATTTGTGAGTACACACCGACACTGTTGCCACACTTGTGGTTCACCTCCTTAAATTGAACACCTTTCCAGTGCTGTGCTATTGCAATATTTCTCAACAAAAGGTAATATCCGTATGTAGAATAACATAATAAAGCAGTGGTTTTTGATTGAAATGTCATGTCATATCTTTGCTCTGCATTCTCTTCATTTCGGCTGAATGCCCTCAAACTGACCCTCACACCCCTTTTTTTGTTTCCATCAAAGAAACTCCTCTTTTCCCAAGCTGGCTATTTTTACTGGCCTTACTGGTCACAGGCCTTTGCATCTGAGTCACGCTTGCCATCAAAACTGGTTTGTTAATTAAGCCCAAGGTTTGCCAGCATTGGTCATTACTCCACGGAATGTTTTTTCTGCAGACCAAACTCAAATTTGTGGCCTGGTCAGCATTTTACTTTAATTAGGCATGCTTTTTGCATCTCTGCTAAAATACCTTGTCTTTTAAGACTGCTTTGAGTGCACAAAAGGAAGAAGGTATAGTTTACCTCTGGATGTCAAGATGAAGATGGCGTTAAATGAAAATTCTGTCATCATTTACTCTCCTTCATGTCGTTCTAAACCCATATGACTTTCTTTTTTTTTTTTTCTTTCAAAAATTGCGGTGTTCCACTGAAGGATGTTTACGCAGCTCTTTCCCATACAATAAAAAGCAGCAGTGACCAGAGTTTGTCATGATCCAAGAAAGACAAAAAGCACCATAAAAGTGTCATTTGAAGTAGCCCCTACAACTCATGTACTCTTTTCCAAGTCCTCTAAAGCTGTGGTTCTCAACCTTTTTGACTTGAAGGCCTCCCATTGTCCAACGCAATATTCAAAGTCCTCCTGGGGTAAGGTATTTCCTCCACTATTTTTGCTATAATTATGACATTACTGAAACTGGGAGTGTAGATATAATAAACAACAATTCATTTAGTGATTACACTAAATTTCAAAGTTTGTATGTTTTTAAAAAAAAAAAGTTATATTAATAATAATAATAATCTAGTAATTTTAAATAATTTTAAATCATCCTGAGGCCCCCTCAAAAGTTTGCTGAGGTCCCCTAGTAGTATACTGCTCTAAAGCTTTAAGGAACAGACTTTAAGATTGTATGTGAAAATCTTCCCCTTCTGTTGCACTCATGCGAATGTGAATCGTAAGGAATGTGATGATTCTGGTTCCAAATTTATTTCTGGTTCTTTTACAGTTCCATTAACAAATTGTGTTCGTTTTGAGGCAGAAATTGGGCAGATTTTTGGAAAACAATTCCTACTGCCATTTACTGCAGCCTATCAAATAATGAGATGAGAGAACTTCAGTGGGACGATAAAAAAAAATATTGTTTTACTGATCTTCTTTTTTTTTTTTTTTTTTTTAATAGGAATCTTTCAGGAATAGGACTTTAATAGGAATGATTTCTCAAACCTACTTGGATTAGAGCATATGACTTGTATGGACTACTTTTATGGGGCTGCCTTTTAGTTCTTTTTTTGAGAAGTTCCAACATTCAGATGTGCTTCACAATTCATCCTTTTGCCTGTTAGTTTGAATAAGTGATGTGGATTTGAAATGACATTAGCAAAAGTCAATTATTGTCACCTATTCCTTTAAAGGGATAGTTCACCCAAAACTGAAAATTACCCCATGATTTAATCACCCTCAAGCCATCCTAGGTGTATATCACATTCTTCTTCCAGACGAATGCAATTTGAGTTATATATATATATATATATATATATATAAAAAAAAAAGTTCCGGTGACAAACGCGGAAGCACAGAGGATAGAGCAAAACAACTTGGTTCTCATGGGAACTAGCATATTCTCACCGGAGAGTCCTACGTCATACGCTGGAACGCCAGTCTCTCATGAACGCACGTATACGACAGTTAGCGGAAGTTAGAGATTACAGTTTTAAATCTGGATATTTTTTCTTACGCAAACGCATTGCTTCAAAAGGCCTATATTAACCCCCCGGAGCCGTGTGGAGCACTTTTATGATGGATAGATGCACTTTTATGGACTTCAAAACAGAAAAGGCCATTCACTGTCTGAAAGAATAATGTCATTATACACCTAGGATGACTTGAGGGTGAGTAAATCATGGGCTTATTTTCATTTTTGGGTGAACTATCCCTTTAAGTGGCCTCTCCACTTTTCCACACTTCACTTTGTACTTTGGCTCATCTTTCCATTAAGTTTGAGCTTAACAAATATATTATGAATGGAGATTCTTGCACACATCATTCCTCTGTTTCCATTGACACTGCTGTTCTCTTCTGTTTCACTCTCTTCAGTGGAGTAATGAGAACCATTCTGAGCTGGTGGAGACTGCCGGCTCTCTGTTCCGGACTGCCCTATCTGTCCTGATGCCTGACAGCGGCTCTGCACGTCAGCTTCCACCTAGCGTTGCAGGCATTGGCCCAAAGAGCCGGGTTATGTTCCCACTAGGCATGGGTCATGCCACAGAATACATCCGCCACAGAGTGGCCCTCATTGGGTATGTTCACAAAGTTATTTAACTTTTGATTTTGAGTATTTGTTATTCAGAATTTAAAGGGGACATAACACGCACAGTTTCTGCCAATCTCATGTTAATCTTGAGTACCTCTGGAGAGTAGTATTGCATCTTTCATATCGCCGAAGAGTCTTTAATCTATTTATAAAAAACAGATACGCTGTACCGATTCTTTCTGAAAACAGTCGAACTCCTGGAGGCATGCCGTGGGCGGATCTAAATAGTCACGTTCGTGTTGTTTACATTATATGCACTTACACGCCGATTGCCAACAAAACACAGCCATTTGATGCAGTTTTACCTACCGCCTGCAGTTCTGACTCATGACCGGGATCTTTTATCACTGGGACCACTCCATCTTTCAGTCTGCAAATCCAGCATCAAACTGCCGGGAACAAACAAACACTCTTGCATAACTCCGTTGCTGCCCCGAAAAAACAAACTGCATCCACTGTTTCCTTAACACTGGGTTCTTTGGGAAGCTGAACAAGGTTATCTTTCCCTCACAACCAAAAACACACTTCTTTAGTGACATTGAGTTTGTGGTCTAAAAACAAAATGACGGAAAACTTTGGCATAGAATCTTTATTTATTTATTTTTTGCTTTGGCCACATTAAGCATCCAACTCTTTAACAGTGTAAATAAGTCAGAATGCATGTATGTACTAAATTTATCCATTAGTACATCTCTTAGAATAGAATCTCTTATAATAGAAATCTCAATAGAAATCTCTTAATGAGCATGCTTACATGATACATTGATAATCTTCACAAATCAGCTAATTGAAATAACTTGGCTAAATTACTGGGTTACATGCAAATTAATAACCAGTAATGTTTGCATTACCACATGTATTGTCGCCTTAAGCATAATCGGGTTGAATATGTGCATGTAAATGCGCTTCTCCATATGTTAGGTTTATATTGCCATGTTTATGTGGTTGTCTGAGACAGTTTAAACCTAAGTGATGACGTATTTAGGTGTGTTTTTCTTGGAGATATTATATGGGATCTAAGGTAATATAGAGGCCATGTGGAGGAAATTTCAGTCCTGTTAAATAGGTCCTATCCTGTTTCTTCTCTATATTTTCTGATCTTTCTAATTTCAGAGATGCTGCACATAGAGTCCATCCTTTAGCAGGCCAAGGTGCCAATCTAGGCTTTGGCGATGTGGCCTATCTCACACAAGTTCTTAGCCAAGCAGCATTTAATGGAAAAGACCTTGGTAAGTGTTCCCAGCATCAGAAGTCAAGCCTAATGTAAATGTACACTGGATACTTGTGTGACAATTTTCAAATATAAACCTTGAATATTTTGATCTAATAATAAGCATTAGATGAAATCAATATGCTTTTCTAAAAAGCATAATCGCATTCAGAAACTCATAAATTAAATTGTGAAGAACTGCCTCACATTGAAGAAATGTGACAAAGAAACACGAAGGCCTTTTGTTGGGCCTCTTGTTGGTCTCTCTCTCTCTCTCTCTCTCTCTCTCTCTCTCTCATAAATAAATATGTATGTATGTATGTATGTATGTATGTATGTATGTATGTATGTATGTATGTATGTGTGTGTATGTGTATGTATGTATGTATGTATGTATGTATGTATATGTATGTATGTGTGTGTACACACACATACACTCACCTAAAGGATTATTAGGAACACCATACTAATACTGTGACCCCCCCTTTCGCCTTCAGAACTGCCTTAATTCTACGTGGCATTGATTCAACAAGGTGCTGAAAGCATTCTTTAGAAATGTTGGCCCATATTGATAGGATAGCATCTTGCAGTTGATGGAGATTTGTGGGATGCACATCCAGGGCACGAAGCTCCCGTTCCACCACATCCCAAAGATGCTCTATTGGGTTGAGATCTGGTGACTGTGGGGGCCATTTTAGTACAGTGAACTCATTGTCATGTTCAAGAAAACCAATTTGAAATGATTCGAGCTTTGTGACATGGTGCATTATCCTGCTGGAAGTAGCCATCAGAGAATGGGTACATGGTGGTCATAAAGGGATGGACATGGTCAGAAACAATGCTCAGGTAGGCCGTGGCATTTAAACGATGCCCAATTGGCACTAAGGGGCCTAAAGTGTGCCAAGAAAACATCCCCCACACCATTACACCACCACCACCAGCCACCAGATGGATCCATGTTCTCATTCTGTTTACGCCAAATTCTGACTCTACCATCTGAATGTCTCAACAATTTTGGTGAGCTTGTGCAAATTGTAGCCTCTTTTTCCTATTTGTAGTGGAGATGAGTGGTACCCGGTGGGGTCTTCTGCTGTTGTAGCCCATCCGCCTCAAGGTTGTGCGTGTTGTGGCTTCACAAATGCTTTGCTGCATACCTCGGTTGTAACGAGTGGTTATTTCAGTCAAAGTTGCTTTTCTATCAGCTTGAATCAGTCGGCCCATTCTCCTCTGACCTCTAGCATCAACAAGGCATTTTTGCCCACAGGACTGCCGCATACTGGATGTTTTTCCCTTTTCACACCATTCTTTGTGAACCCTAGAAATGGTTGTGTGTGAAAATCCCAGTAACTGAGCAGATTGTGAAATACTCAGACCGGCCCGTCTGGCACCAACAACCATGCCACGCTCAAAATTGCTTAAATCACCTTTCTTTCCCATTCTGACATTCAGTTTGGAGTTCAGGAGATTGTCTTGACCAGGACCACACCCCTAAGTGCATTGAAGCAACTGCCATGTGATTGGTTGATTAGATAATTGCATTGAGAAATTGAACAGGTGTTCCTAATAATCCTTTATGTATGTATGTATGTGTGTGTGTGTATGTATGTATGTGTGTGTGTGTGTGTGTGTATGTGTGTATGTGTGTGTGTGTGTGTGTATGTATGTGTGTGTGTGTGTGTGTGTGTGTATGTATGTATGTATGTATGTATGTATGTATGTATGTATGTATGTATGTATGTATGTATGTATGTATGTATGTATGTATGTATGAATGTATGTAGGTACGTACGTGCAGTATCATACTTTTGGTTCAGTGGAGCCCAGTGGGGAGATCTGTGGGTTTTCATAAGTTCTTTTCCATTTCCTTATATTGGGGGAGATCTTTAGTAAAAAGAACTGGTTGTCCTGGAGCAGTGCATAGTGTTTTTGCTGGTCACTCCTGCCAAGAACTGCTCATAAATTTCTTTGCAGCCACAAATGGAAATCTTCTGAGGAATTGTTGACATTAGTTTCTCAGAAAATCAAATATGTAAAAATAAGAGCAGTAACTGATATTTTCTATATTCATCCATATGGTAAACATTGTATTTTAAACAGGAAAATCTCCAGAATGGCAAGTACCAAATTGTTAACAGAAAGGTCTAGTTTTTTTTTTTTTTTAACTCTTTCCCCGTCAGCATTTCGGTCACCCTCATCTTTTTTGATAATTTTCACAAAATGTTCATGGCCCAGAATATTTTGTTATGAATATCTGAACATGCAATATATAATGCAATTTTATATGCAATATATAAAAAGAAAGAACAGAGCCTCTGTTTTAAAAATTTTGTATCCTAGCTTAATGCTTTTTATTTGATCAGCACTTGCATGTGGGCAAGTTTTATAAAGAAAGCAACATTTTGAGCAAAAAGCTGAGGAAATCACGTTTTTGTCAAAGACCACGTCCAGACCGGATTCAGAACAATGATCAGTTTAAACATAGGTGGTTCAAAACTCCCAAAGCTTCACAGTCCTATACCATTTCTTGGGTCGACATTTCATTCAATAACATTAGGCAGTTTTGATTTAAATGCTGTTTAATGTTGATGATTGTGTTATTTTACATATGCTATCGCTTGTTTCCGCTGCTTCGAATCTTTTGATCAAAACACGGAAAGCTGGAAATTTCCGTCAATGGCGATGAATTTTATGAAAATGAATTTTACTTCAAATGCAAATAGTTTAACCGCTGATCCTTGAACTGTAGGAGCCATGCAGCACCTGTTGGAGTTTGAGACTGAACGTCAGCGACACAATCTTCCCATGATGGCAGCCATTGACCTCATGAAGAGGATGTATTCCTCTAATGCCGCCCCTGTGGTTCTACTGAGAACCTTCGGCCTTCAGGCTACCAACGCACTGCCGCCACTTAAAGTATGATCACATCTATTATTCTTCCCACAAATCCTTCAAAATGTCCCAAGTTTTGTTTTTATTTCTTGCTCTGAAATGATTGTACAATTTGTTCCCTTCCTCCATCGTATTCCTTTTGGATCTTGTTGTTTTCTTCAGCTCTGTGGCAGTGTTCTCGTTCCTTTCTGTCATCCGTGCCTCTTTCTTCGCTCTGTTGTGCTTCCGGCTTGAGCCTTTTTTCACCTCTCCAACTTTTGCTCCCTCTTTCACTCTTCCTCTGACTTCTTCCCCTTTCTAACCCCATCCCCCCAGCTTGTCCTCTGATTACATGCCTTTCTACTCTTATTCGTGCCTGTAATTTACATGGTCAGGAGCTACTACTATGGCTATGTTTAGCCCTAAATTTACTGTTACCGAAAGTGTGTGGGTGGGGTTGCAGGGCTGTGCATGGTGGTGTTGGCTTGTGTTTTCACACTCCTTTTATTATAGGCCACTCTTATGAAATGGCTTCATTCCTTTACTAAGCGATTCCAACCAGAGGGCCTGTAACTTGTCTTAAGCCTTGAGGGATATCTCCCACATTCTGTGAATTTTTTTTTTTTTTTTTTTTCTATTATAGATGTTACAGCCTAGTGTATGTGGACTTGTTGTGTGTCACCCTTCATTATCAAAAGATGGGAAGATCTGCATTTCCCTCATTAAGATGATGAAACATCACTTGTGGTTTATGAATATTGCTTTCCTGAATGTCACTTACCTGTAGTAATATATATTCTTTTCTTGTACCTGCAGGAGCAGATCATGGCTTATGCCAGCAAGTAAAACACTAGGTGTGCACTGGATATTTGCTGGACCTCTAATGTTATGAAGATGCTATTAATTGAATGTATACGTGTAAATTTAATAAATTATATTTTATTCCTCTGTGGGAAACATTTTTATGCCATTGTTTCCAATTACCCATATGAAAATGTTATTTAAAATATAAGATGCAAGTCCTACTGCTCTGCCTTTGCTTATAGAACATGCAAATATGTACTACAATGTTTCTCAGACTGTTACTTTCATATTATAAAAATGGTCTATAATGGTATTAAAGTTGTGAAGGATAAAGTCCTGTTTTAAAAATAATTATGTAATGTCGAGGATAATCATGCTTTCTTTGTAAGAATGTTTAGACTGTTCAAACATACAAGTCAGAAACTTAAAAGATCTGCCAGAAATGGTTGTTAGCATATGAAGAATATATTTTTTTCTATATGCACCATCACTCTTCTTGGATGGTAATGAGCCATAACAAGAACTTTTTGCCCTTGTGTATTCCAAATTAATTTCGTAATAAACCTACCATTTGACAAGGATTCTAATGGCATAATGTACTAATATTATCAACGAATAAAGTTCGCATTTCAGACCGCATTAGCAACCGTTTACTTAACTACTAACCCCTTGATCTCGCGACAATTCGCGAACACTCGCGATGATTCACACAGCTGGAGCTATTTTCATAATTAGCGCATAATTAGAATTTCAATCGCCTACAGACAGTAGACACTTTTTGGATCATTTGGTTCAACAAGGAGACCCATTCAACTCATTCTGAGAAGGTAAACCACAATAATCTATGACATGTTTAGTAGTTTCTGATACACACGAACATCAAGCGTTTCTTTTCATTATAGTTAATGCGATTATGCCTACATTATAACACTGTTTAAGAGAATAATAAAGAGAACAGTCTGTAGTTTATGAATACCTCAAGTTTAATTTATATACTTGATTAACCAAAAGATCAAGTTTGTAGGTTTTATTTATTTTTTATTCATACATGTACAATATCACTTCATACACAACACTGAACTGGAAAGCATATTTATAGCATTTGCTGTAGAGAATACCTCTAATAATGGCAAGGCAGTACATGATAACTTCATATCATAAATTGAACTATGACACAATTGGTAAAAAAAAAAAAAAAAACTGATGTAGTATATACAGTCGTAGAAAAACTACATATAAAGGTATACTGAAGCTGCTTTAAAGAAGCTGATGGATTAAGAAATGCAACAACGCCACACTGCATATCCAGCAAGTATCCATGTAATAAATATTTGTACATTAATTCACAAAACACACTTAACATGATATTGCCAAGTGAGTAAAGGTTCTGACACTGATCCTAAGCCTGTCAGGAGTATGCACCGAACAAGTAACAAACTCTGACCTAATTTTGCCCAATTAAACCTGAGCATCTGTGCATACACATAACAGCAACTTTTTAACGCTGTTCCACATAATATCCCCCTAAAACCATCCACAATAACTAACGTTTAAAGACATAAATGAGGTTGAAGGTACTCTAAACTCTGTTTGCATGTTGGTGTAAAAATAACTACATTTTAAATACAGTAATGAATAATATCTACTTTAATAACCTCTGACCGGTAGTCATTTGAGTTATATTTTAGTATTTGTAGGATCTAGCCATGTAAGCATTTATATACCTTTTGAATTTGATAATGGCTGCAGTGCAAGTGTATTAAACTGCATGCCATTCAGTGTTAAAAACCATGGCTGGATATACCTTGGTTAAAAAAGCACCTATAGAATTTCACCAAAAGTGACATCTATCTGAAAATGTTCCACCTCAACTCTACAACTCAGCTATGGAGACCTCCTTACCATTCAAACAGATTCAAACCATGCATTATTCATTAATACTTAAAACAGCATTCATGTGCCCATGTAAAGTGACTATATTTGATTTGTTCTGATCCCTACCTGTCCAATCAACCCAAGCTTAACATTCTATAACATAGACCGATGGCTGTAGCTCTACCAGCTACGTTAAAGTGTTACGTGCTAGATGAAGAGGCACTATATGGAAATTTCAGTATTATTCACTATAAACTAAAATAGCGCTACACTACTATGCAAGCACTATTAATAACCAATCACTGTAGAAGAAGCTACGCTACTCAAAGCAATGTTTTTACATGTATCCCACTGCACAATATCCTGCACAACAGCATGAATCAAGAGCTTTAAATGGGTCTAAGAGGACAGCTGGAAAAAAAAAAATTGTAAACATACAGTAGAAATAGCAGACTGGTCTGGCCATCTTTACAAAAATATAGTGATTTCTTTGTGAACAGTTCTCTGGGTGTTTAGTTGGTGAGGGAGGAGAGCGTTGTGATGCAGGGCTGCAGTGCAGGACAGATTTGAAACTCGCTTAAGAGTTATAGGGGAGGAGGAAGGGGAGAGATTGCTTGATCAGGTGAGGTTTTCCCCTGTGCTCCCCCTCATGCTGTATCCACGAGACTGCAGGATTTAATGAATGTTGAGGTTGTGGAAATGATCGAAGATGGCACCGAGTGCCCAGCTTGTCTCCACGTTATTCACCTTTTTGGTAAGCTGTGAAAAAAAAAAAAAAAAAAAAAAAAAAAAAAAAAGAAAAGCTGATCATTAATCTATGACTAAAACTGCCTAAATTGTGCTGCCAAGGAATGTTAATTTAGGCTCTTGGCAACTTAACTATGTACACTCAAAAATAGTAAACAGGCTTGGGATCTCCTATATTTCCTGTAAAGTTTCACATTTTTAAATGATGTATTAATATTTCGGACTCACCTGCAGAACAGTGGTATCCTTGAAGCCGAATCCCTCTTTCAGTAGGCATGTGATGTAGGTCATGTCCATGCACAAAAAGGGGCTGATCGGGCGGTATTTAGTCATCTTGTTGCACACTTGATTAAGAAAAAGAAAAGAACTATAATTAGCTGTGCTTGCTATGGGAAGCTATTGCTCATCTAGTTAAGGATTTGAACAAACCCTTAAGCCTTAGTATTAAACCTTGACGCATTTCTCATCCCACATGTTTTGTGTGAGTTATACCTCAAACTGGGTGGCTTGTTGAGAAACGCAGTGTCAACCACCTAGCAACCACCCAGAACACCGTAGCACTAAGCATTACTTTGGAAACCTTTGCAACCGCATGGCAATGAGTTTTGCACGGACAAGCATCATTCACATTTTCTTCAGAAAATGTAAGCATTTTCTAACTCTGTGAGTATAGAATTGGGCAATAAAAATACAAGACAAGAATAAAAGACTAAAAGACTCCCACATGAGATAAGCATAGTGTATACACTATCTAGTGAGACAGACTGTTGATTGTCAGGCTACAGTGTGTCAGAGTCTGGGGAAAATTACGTAAAGACATTGAGGCACCAGCTCGGTGTTTGCTACAACCGTCTGGCACGTCTCTGTGAAACAGGTCTTCCCAATGTTTTGTTTTTCCTCCAACTGACAAGGTGATTTGGGAAAGTTTGGGAAGAGGGCAAGAACAGGAAGAAAGTACAAAAGAGTAATTTCATACACGTGCCCCAAACCATGAGAAGGGCCAAGCAATACTAAGTGTTGACATTAAGTCCTGCATTGCCTCCAGTTAGATATTGGGCATTAGGTGTTGTCTCACGGTCAGGGAGGAGGGAGTACCCACAGGGCTGCTGCCATTGGGATAACCAACGTGTCAAATGTGGTTCATCGAGACCATGCGACAGTGTCAGTGTACAAATAAACGCCTTACATAAGACGCCAACTCATTCCCCCTAGTGATAAATCTTCTCTGTGGACATTTACTGTTTGACACAATCTACCAAGTGAGCCATATTCCATAAATCAGTTTCAGGTCTCAAACTGACGTATGCGTCACATTCTGTACAAGAACTCATAACATAATCCTCTACTCAAAGGGCATGGAAAAGCTGAGATAGCGGGTTGGAGAGTTACAAAAGAAGGTGAACACACGCAGGCAGAAGTATTTGTGTGGGAGAGGCGCAACCTATGTTTATGTGGTGGCAGAGCTATCATTTTGTGAAGCCAGTGTGATTGTCGAGAACCTCAAATGCAAATAAGCACCAAGGGTTTATGTTTGTGCAATGTGTGCGGCAGGACTTTGACCCGAGTGTTCTTTGGAGATTGGGAGAATGTCCAATGTCTTACCTTCTTTGGCTCTCTTTTTGAAATCCCTGACTTCCACTGTACCGCCACGAGATCCGTCTGAAAGATTGATGCATGTTTGTTCGGCATAATTCATAAAGATAAAGCATTTGAATTTGCATTTCCATAGCATTGACCACTCACCAATGAGACCAGACTCCACAGCTCTGTCATAGTAATAGGAGAAGGCATAGAAGATGCTGCTTCCCTTGACCTCAAAGGGCTGGTGCACAATCCCTTTCACCACTCGCATCACCTCTTGGTAGCACAACTTGTACCCTGCGTAACCTGGAAATAAAGGACCAAATGTATTTATACTCCTGTTATTGAGAGCTTGTAAATTGCAGCAGTTTTACATAAGCTGCCATTTATCATAAACCTAACTTTGTCAGACTTTTGACTATGAGTATAAAGTCTGGTGGTCCACGTTGCAGTTTTTATTTTTCTGAAGAACTGCCCATTTAGACAGCAAGTCAATCTGACAGACATGTGAAACAGCCAATCACAGTTTGTTTGTTTTTTTTATGCTGTGCTAGAGTATATTTGCTCAGCGGTGTTAGTCCCATATACCTTGTTAACACAACTTCGCTTCAGTTAGACACCCTGAATCTGTGTGGAAACAGGCATCAATGATACTGTGTAGTTCAGGCCATGGTTGTGAGGCTGAGACTAATCTAACCTTGGTGCTTGGTGGTCATGTCATTTTATTTATATATATATATATATATATATATATATATATATATATATATATATATATATATATATATATATATATATATATATATATATATATATATATATAGCAGAATATCCGAGGTATCTTGAATGAAGAGTGTGCATTTCAAGAAGAATACCTCTTGACAACATATGAGGGTTTGCCACAAATTCTCCAGGGAAAGATTTCCTCACAGGAAGCTCCAAATAGGGAGCTTTCATATGACCTGGAGCTAACTTGTTGGTTAGGTCTACCAGTTGGAAACCAAATGGACTGCTTTACAAGGCCTATCATAACATGTGAATCTGCACCACAACATTGCTGAAGGGGCAGGCTAAATGCCAAGCCCGTAACTAAACTAGTTTCTTTTTTATATGCCTGTGAAAGTGTTGAATCAAGAGTGTTGAGTGAAAGTCAACTGACTATTTTCGCTCCGCTTAAATACAATGTTCGTTTTAGTATTTCTGTGGAGGCAGAAATTACACTAAATGCAGAGGGAAAAAAATCCAGAGAAGTTAACTGAAGTAAAATCAAATTAATTTTAAAGTCTGTTTTATTCTTCAATAGAAGCTTGAAGTCGATGTGAGTGTGACATTTTTGTGTGAAACAGGATGTTAAACAAAAAAATGAAGGACTAGATATCTATTGTAAGACTTTATCTATTGAAAATTGATTGAATCGTGAAAAGTCGATTTCATTCTAACTTTATTCTATTCTGAGTCTGAGGTCACTCACCATCTGGAGTTCCACTGACTTTGTAGGTGAGTCCACCAAAGCTCCAGTCTTCTCTGTATTTTTTGGGCAAACAAGAGCTTCTGAAAACTTTCCAGTCAAGACCTGAAGGTTGAATATTGTAAGAAAGTATAATAATCATCAATTATAAAACATTAAGTAAACAAACAAACAATAAAAAATAAAAAAACATTTTATTAATCATTACCATCAGCACCAAGAGCACCAAGAGTTGCCAGTCTACCAGCAATTAGTCCATTTCCAAGGTAACTGCAAATGGGAAAAGAGTAAAAAATGATGGCATATTGTTGCATATTGTCGGTCTTTGTTTGAAAAGGGACACAATAACTGTTGTTTCGTCAAGTTCTCTGACCTGTGAGTATACAGCGCATAAGTGTTGTTGAACATATTGATTTTGGCAATGTAGTCTGGAGGAGCAGACAGCACTGTTTTCTGCGAAAGAGAATAGTGTCAATGTAAGACAGTGTCATACTGAAACATACTAGCCAGTATGTCAACTTTTGTCTTATTGTTATACCTTTAACTTAGGAAGGAAAGTAATCTGGGTTGAACCTCCACCCAAATCCAGGATCCCAACAGTTTTCCTTGTTTTAGTATACAAATGACCTGCAATACAAAGGTATAATAAACTTGTGTTAAATTAACTTTAATATCAGTCATCCAAATCCATGAAAAACATATTTTTTAACAATACTTTACCTGTGAGGAAGTTTACTGTAACCCATGCCAAGACCCCTGAAAGAGAGAGAATCCATGCTATTGAGATGCAGAATTTGTATACTAAATATCCAGTTTCAACTCTAAGTAATATGGTAAACACCACTCAGACATTATTTAACATGTGAAAACTTATGATAACTCTGACACCTGCAAGTGGTTTTTGATATATTCAGTACATACAGTACTGAATGTTTATCATTAATGTCTTCATAGAAAGTATACTGTACATCTTATATTGGGACCTTCAAAGACCAGCCCAGGTAATTAAACATGTCTGAGATGTGAAATTAGTCACACCTCATAAAACCACAGGACAAGTATGTGAATGTCTGAGTTTGCATGAAACGAATGTCAACTTAAATTAAAAATGTGGAGGATTATTTTATATTGAGCGTGGGAGGCTTCCAGACAAGGTTTAATCCAGACAGCTATATTAAATACTCAGGTCGCTATCACAATAACAGACATAGGAAAGCTGGGGTAAAAGGAATGTTTCAAAGTCTGTGCCTTGCATCATGGATTTATTTTACATTTGTGCTTCATTATCTTGGATAGGTTAAAGAGAGAAATGTTATAGTACCTTCATTGGTGCCATTCATGATGGTGACACTGTTGTTTGGCACAAAGAAAGGAGAGTCGTCAAAAATTTCTTTGACCTATGGACACAAACCAGAATTTACATTTATTAATCATAGTGTACAATTTCAACTCTAAAATGTACAGGTTTATGACTCATGTGTTCCTATATAATGTACACCATAAAAAATAAAGAAACCATGTGGTTGTTACAACATAAAAAATCATGCCGGCTCTTTTATCTGCAGTCAACTGGAAGTGCACTGAATCAATCTTGGGCAAAATTGTCTGAAACTGGGCAAGCTAGAAACCACAAGTGCGGCTGGTGCGGTGGCGTTGAATACGATAATTCAAAAGGCATTTGGGTTCCTTCAACTCCAGACAGCCTCAGAACAGCTGCTTTTGCACAGTATTGGTTTCTCTTCTCTCTTACGTTTCCTGTCTTTCTTTATTTCTCTCTGTCTCACACACAACGTGGTTTGCATCCCTTTGGGTGGTTGGTATCTCAAATTGTCTGAGAAAGAGAGGAAGCCTTACCTCATCCAACAAGGCTTTGGCTTTTTCTTGAGGCAGCAGGCGCAAGCCGGCAGTGGCTTTCAGAACCACAGGTGTCTGTATCCATTCCTCTTTGGGAATCGTCTTCTTTGCCACCTTCAGCAGCTGCCTAATGGTTTCTCCACCCTAGCATATGAAGAATATGTACATATTATTGCAAATACACCACAATTCCTCAAAGTTAACACAAAGGAACCATCCTAGCCCTGGTCCGTAAGAATAGTATGATCTGTAATCAGCTGAACTGGCATCTCTTTTGTCTACCAGCAACAAGGTCTTTCAATGGAGAGCTGAATTATTAACCATTTCAATGTTCTTGGCTTGTGACTACATAGTTGAGGATGGGAAGAAAAGCCATCAGTAGAATACTGGCATAAAGCAGAATGTTTTTTAATAATTCACTTTATATTAGGTGGCCTTAACTACTTTGTACTAACATTTACATTAATAATTTGATACTGTGCACTTATTGTGTACATGCATGTTTTTACATTGTACTTACATTTAAAAAAAAAAATACCTGCATGTAATTACATCTGTAATCAATTTCTGTAGTTACATTAATAATTGACACTTCCCTTACACCTTAAACCACCCTTAAACTTACCCATACCACCACACCTGTCCCTAACCTTACCCATATCCCACCTCAATATCAGCAAACGTGTTTTGCAATACATTATGAACACAAGTTCTTTAATAGTACATATGCAAAAAGAGAAATAATTTTTTGTATTTAATGTTATCCTTAGTTTAAAAAAATGCTTTCTCCAGCTGCACTGCACAGACAAGACTGGAAAAAGTCAAAGCCATCAGATTGTAATAGAAATAACATGTTCCCTGATATTATAAGAAAGTTAGTGGCTTACCACTTCAGGCTTATCCGCATACGCTGACAGTCCAGGCTTCACGGCATGGTACATCTCATTGTCAAGCACTGGAAGCTCCACTGTGGGACACAGAGACAGACAGAAATGTCAAAGGGGACAATTGAAGACGTATGCTATTAGAAGGTGCACATTAGCAATGGACTGTGGGCAACTTGACTCCGTCTCTTAAAAGGTTATTGTGCATGAGCAGAGACATTTGGTTATTGTATGTTTACCACAAATGGCGACCACCAAGATTTTTCCAGACAGGCAAATTAAGAGTTTCTCAAGGCTCGGAGTTTACCTCATCAGGAGTGATGCCATGTCTCCATTTGATGGGTATTTTGGAGAACCGATTACTGCATTATCAGCTCAAACCCATAATCTTTAACATATTGCTCAGGGTTACACTTTATTAAATGAAACTGCAGCTGCTTATTACCCATCGTTCTCCATCCCTCTACTATTCCCACCCCTGTGTTTCTGTGCCTTCACACCATGCAGTGAATGAACTACGGCAAACACAGACACAGTAAGCAGACGTGAACGCTATGAACCACAGGCTCCTGAGAGGGATGCAGTAAGAAGGAAATCGAGAGAGAGAGAGAGAGAGAGAGAGAGAGAGAGAGAGATGAAGAGGGCAGCCGTTCACAGAGTGTGCAAGGCGGGACTCTTCAAGATCATTCTGAGTTCATGGTCTAAGCTACACCGAAGCATGGATGTGAGTCAGGTCCATCAACACATCTGGAGAGGAAAATATAGAAATTCTAACTACAAGAGGAGCAAGTAAGTAACCTGGGGATCTGCAGAGCTCATTTAGTGTGCAAAAAGAGGCTATGGAGAGACTTACCTGGGTCTTTTTGAATGAACCTGTAAATGTGGATACGGGTGCCGGTGCTGCCAGCATCGAACATGATCCCATAAAAGGTGCGACTGAAGTTGACCGGGCGAGGGGCCACTGCTTCCGTCACCACAGGTACCTCTGGAGGAAGCTGATTGTCCATGTTGGCAGGGTGATTGAACGCACGATAGCGGTTGTACATATGGTGGTTAAAATATGTTGCCTCTGCCAGAAAGTACCCAGCAAAAAGCCACATGGACACCACCGTCAAGAGCAACATCTGCTGAGACATGGTTTCTTTCTCCCACGCCGATACTACAAACAGCTGAAGGCTTGACTGGCGGTTTCTTGAAAAGTGACTCAAGAGTTTTTATGGAGGAGGATGTGTTTGCTGTATTTGCCGGTCTCGTTAAGAGAAAAGTCTTGAGGGTGTACAGATGCAACGAAAGTCTACAGAAAAGATGAAGAAGGGAAGAAAGAGAAGATGGAGAGAGCCAGAAAGAGAGGGTGAACACGGAGACACACTCGGGACTGGTCGGTCATCTGTTTACAGTATATAAAGACATAAGTGCTTGGCAGGGGGCCATGCCAAACAACGGCATCCACCAATCCTGAGCCTCTCCATAGCAAGCCCTCTGAAATCCATCCTCCACCATCCCCTCCCCTTACTTATAAAAATGGACATGGGATACCTGCTGAAGAGTGTCATTTCTTTCTCGTCAATTACATGCAAGGCGTTCAAATTGGCAATACCCTTTCATACCCTCCCCCATCATCTGAAGTGGCATAGATGCTGCTAAAATGTCTTCAGAAGAACAAAAGAGAGTATATATTAAGACTTCAAAACCAGTTGGATTGCTAGGAGTAAATGCATTGGTTTAAAAATACACTTTATGGGTGTACTTAATTAAAACTTACAGCTTTACTTTCTACTTACGGCCAGTCTTGTTACTTCACCACTTTTTCTTTCTCCTAACAAGCATTTAAACCTACTCATGCAAGCTTCCAATTGCTGCAAGCCAGTTTCCTTTCCAAGAATAGTAGTTATATCATGAACTGGCTTCTAAAGAATCTTAAACGGCCGTTTAACTGGGATCTTGAGATTCTGTGTTACATGTAGTTAATTTGAGTTATTTGTCTCGTAATTTCTAAAATAGGGCTTTTCCCTCCTTTGCTCGCTTTAAAAGAGGTGTAAAGACATGTAGACATTATCTAATTTATTGTAGGAGTTTGTGGCAAGGATATAAAATGGCATTATTATCATTAAACTTCAGAGCTCAAGAATAGGGTAGACAAGTAATTCTTGTGTTGTTTTCACATCAGTTGCCAGGTATTTTGGCACGGCAGATGGTAAACTTCTGTGTCTGTGTACTTTCAGTGCCCACAGAGTAGTGGAAGATCCTGTACCCAGGACACGTAGGGTCGAACTTTAGACTCAAAACACTTCACTGTTTCTTAGGTAATTGACTACTTTTTTTTTTTAATTTCTTTTTTTTATCTCTGTGCAAAGACTTGTAGCTATGTAAGAACATATTTTAGGATTATACAGAAAGACAGCATATGTGTGATTGCATTTTTTTTTAGGTGGAAGTTTTGCAAAGCTTCTTCTTTATTGGTTTTGACAGGAAAAAAAAAATGTAGGTGGTCAGGAGCAGACACTGTTGAAAACCTCATATGAACTGAACAGAAGAGTTATAGAGGGGTTTAAGAACCTCTGTGAACCTTGGTCTCACATCAAGGAGGGTTGCTTAGATGAATTGTTGTGCAATCCTCAAAAATTCAGTCCTGATGGAAGGGTTGCATTACAATGACATTTTCTCTTTCACTTGCAACTAATGAAAGTGGTTCACCGCACATCGAGTTAAGAATGGCATTCACTGCCACTGCCGGTGAGACCCAGCTGAGGGACAGGGAAAAGCAGAAATAAGGGGGCGGTGGAGCCAGGTCTGCGATTTTAGTGCCTAGAGGGGAGATGAGAAGCACAGAGAGGGCAGAGGGAAGGAGGGAGGGGACCTGGGTGGAGTTTGGCAGTGGCTGCGCTCCCATCATGCCATTCCAGTCCCCGGACAGTCGGCTGAGCAAAGCAACAGTTCCAACGTTGTAATTTGGAACTAAAAATATTACACTTTCTTTCCTCTTTTTCTTCTTTTTTCAAACTGTGGTACCCCATTATGGTCATTTCTCCCGTGCCAAGCATGCATGTGCAGGCCCTCATACTGACTTCTGACAAGTTAAGAGAACACGTTCAACCGTGCCATAGCAGCAGTATAGTGCATCTATGAGCTAATTTAATAGGTGGCTGGCTTGCAAGTGTCATAAAAAATACTCATTCTCCTGCAAAAGATCATTATATGCAGGCTGCAATGCTTCATGAGGATTCCTGTCATTCAGGCTGGACTAATACTGGACTTACTTTACTTTATTGTACTGCTATATGGCACTGTACAATATGGTGACTATGTTACAGCTGCAGTTAAGCGCACCCTCAGTTTTGTTTTTTTTGGTCTCTAAATGAGCACTTATGTTCACACATAACTGAGACAATTACTGACAAGGCAGTCTGTACATCCATGGAATTATCACAAAACATCATAAACAGTGTTTATGGCATAAAGCAGGGCAATTACAGTACATTGTTTAACTGATGCAATAAAAAAATAAGCCATGATGCGCGCCAAAGCTTGACACATTCAAAACCATTTGTGCAATGTTGACTGAAACATGTTTTGCCACAACGAAACAATAATAATTTGGAAGAATTCGTTGCCAGCCCAGAATGTGCAATGCATCCTTTAATCTGTACAAAACAATAGAGTACTTTTATAGTGCATAAAACAAAAATATGACAACAAAATTGTGAGGTACAAATGAACTGAATGTGTTATTCATTATGCAATATGCATTGCATTTTAAAGTAATAGTTCACCCAAAAATAAAAATGTCATAATTTACTCACCTTCACATATTAATTCTTCAAAACACAGAAGAGATAATTTAATGAATGTTGGGTAATTTCAATACAATAGCAGTACACTGACTCACTTTTACACTTAAAGCACTTTTACACTTAGTACTAAACACTTTTGCTAAGAGTGTTAGCAAAAATTCCATACATAATTGATAATTTACCAGTTTCTCCAATCAGTTTTGGCATGATTTCCCTTCCCCCACACCAGTTCAGCCAGTTCAGTTTTATTGGTCATGTCAATCACGATTCAAGAGATTCAAGATTCAAGAGTTTTATTTGTCACATACACAGTTATATACAGAATATACAACCGGCAGTGAAATGTAAACAGGTCCGCTCCATGGACAGTGCAAATTCACAGTTAAAAACACAAGGAAGAAATTATAATAGAAATAGGATATAAAAAAAAGTACTATCTATATATATATATATGTATATATATCTGTAGAATTATAAATAATCAAGTCAAGAAAAAAAAAAAAAAAAAAAAAAAGGTAACAAATAAGGATAAAGTGGAATAAAATAATTGAAGTAGACTTTGCAGTGAGTAAACTGTAGACTTATAAATATGTGGTTAACAAATGTATAAGAGTATAATGTGCAAACAGGTTTATAACAGGTTGTTACACAGTAACAACGAGAACAGAAAGTGCAGTGCAGTGTCAGTGTATCGATGTTTATCCTGACGTGAAGTCACGTGATGTTAAGTTCAGGAGTCTGATGGCCTGGGGAAGAAGCTCCTCCTGAGTCTCTCAGTTTTGGCCATCAGGCTTGGAAGCGCTACCAGATGGTAGCAGCGTGAAGTGAGGGTTTGCAGGGTGATTAGAGTCCTTGATGATCTTGGTAGCTCTACCTTTGCAGCGTTTGGTGTAGACGTCCTGCAGAGAGCGGGAGAGCTGACCCTGAGATACGCTCGGATAAGCGCACTACTCTTTGCAGGGCTTTGCGGTCATGACTGGTGCTGTTCCCATACCACGCTGTGATGCACTGAGTTAAAACACTTTCTATCGCCCCTAAATAGAAAGTTTTCAGGATAGCTGGTGAAACCCTGAATTTCCTCAGCTGGCGCAGGTGGTACAGTCTTTGCCTGGCTTTTTTCACCTGTGTCTGAATGTGAGCAGTCCAGGTCAGGTCCTCGGAGATGTTTACTCCCAGGTACTTGAAGCTGCTCACTCTCTCTACTGGTGACCCGCTGATCATGAGGGGAGTATGTCCGTTGCTGTCTCTTCCTGAAGTCCACAATCATTTCTTTGGTCTTGCCAACATTCAGAGAGAGACAGTTGTCCTGGCACCATGATGTTAGATGCTCCACCTCGTCCAAGTATGCCGTCTCGTTGTTGTTGGAAATGAGGCCCAGGACAACAGTATCATCAGCAAATTTGATGATAGAGGTGGAGCTGTGTGTGGACAAACAGTCATGCGTGTAGAGAGAGTAGAGCAGGGGCTCAGGACACAGCCCTGTGGAGCTCCCACACTCAGGGTGATGGAGGTGGAGGTGGACTGGCCTATTCTCACCACCTGAGGCCTGCCAGTGAGGAAGTCCTCAATCCAGTGGCAGAGAGAAGGATTCAGGCCGAGATCCAGGAGTTTGGAGGTTAGCTTGGTGGGAACTATGGTGTTAAAGGCTGAGCTATAGTCAATAAATAGCAGTCTTACGTAGTTCCCACTTTTGCTGTCGATGTGAGTGAGGGAGGAGTGGAGGACATGAGAGATGGCATCTTCAGTCGATCTATTGGGACGATAGGCAAACTGAAGAGGGTCCAAAGTGTCAGGAATGAAGGCGCAAATGGTGTTTTTAATGAGTCTCTCAAAGACCTTCATGACTATAGACGTGAGAGCCACTGGACGATAGTCATTTAGGCAAGAGGGTTTACTGTTCTTAGGGACAGGGATGATGGTGGATTTTTGAAGGAGGTGGGGACCACAGATGTAGCGAGGACTCATTAAAGATAGATGTAAACAACCCGGTGAGCTGATCAGCACAGGACCGCAGAACACGACCTGAAATACCATCCGGCCCGGCAGCTTTCCTGACATCCACACGCTTGAGTGCTCTCCGAACTTCATCCTCCGAGACAGAGATCACGTGATTGTTGCTGCTCTGAGTAATTTCCTCTAACGCGCCACTTGGCGGAGTCGCGTTGCCGCGGTTACAGTCAAAGCGAGCATAGAAAGAGTTTAACTCGTTCACGAGCAACGGATCAACGCTTGCCTCTGCAGAGGATTTAGATCCAAAGGAGCAGATGGACCTCAGACCTTGCCACATGCGCCGCGAGTCATTGAGTTGGAAATGAGACTCCACTCGGTCTTTATAACGGGAGTTTTGCGGCTTTAACTGCTCGTCTGAGAGCATAGCAGGACGATCTGTATTCATTCATATTCCCTGAATGGAGACCGGCGTTGTAAGCAGCAGTGCGTGCGTTCACTGCCGCGTGGATTGAATTGTCCACCCACGGTTTCTGATTTGAGAAGGACGTTATTGTTATTGTTTGCGTGGCTTGCTCTGTAAGCGTGTTGATGAAGCAAAGCGCCACGTCTGTGAACTCGCTTACGTCAGCTGAACTCGCTCGGAACATGTCCCAATCCACATCGCCCAGAGCTGCCTGTAGCGCGGTCTCTGAGTGGGGTGACCAACGCTTAACTTCCCGCCTCACCGGGGGTTCCTGGAGGAGCTTTTGTTTGTATTCGGGAGTGAGGAAAATGGCGGCATGATCCGATTTGCCAAACGCTGGAAGTGACCGCGCTTTATAGGCGTTCTTAAACGGAGAGTAGCAGTGATCCAGTGTGTTTGCTCCTCGTGTGGGGCAGGAGACGTGCTGATGAAAGTTTGGCAGGACTTTCTTTAGGTTTGCTTTGTTAAAATCGCCGCGACAATGAATGCCGCGTCGGGATGTTGGTTTATGACGCCGCTGGCAACATCATGAAGGCCAGATAAAGCCAGCGCTGTGTCTGCCTGCGGTGGGATGTAAACGGCAGTGGCGATGACCGCAGAAAACTCCCTCGGCAGATAGAATGGGCGGCAAATGATTGTTAAATGTTCCAGATGAGGTGAGCAGGACCGCGAGAGAATGGTGATGTTCCTGGGATCGCACCATTTCTTGTTGATCATGAAACACACTCCACCGCCTTTGGATTTACCGGCCTCGGCTGTTCTGTCCATCCGAAAAACAGAGAAGTTCTCCGACGGCGTCACAGCTGTGTCCGGGACCGCGGGCGTGAGCCATGTTTCGGACAAACAGTAGATATTACAGTCTCTCATGTCCCGTTGAAAACTTATCCTGGCTCTAAGATCGTCCATCTTATTATCCAAGGATTGAACATTTGCTAGAAGAATGCTCGGGAGAGGAGGTCTGAATGCCCTTTTCCTCAGTCTGTTACGGATACCAGCACGTTTCCCACGGTGTTTCTTTGTTCTACGCCGCTGGCTCTGGCCATTGTTCAACTCGGCGTTGCGAAGAATCTCAGATGGCCACAGAGGATCGGCGAAAGTGTCCTGAAACAGTCCAGTGTAGAGGTAACCAATGTCCAAAAGAGTTTTGCTGTCGTAGTAGATCAATGCAGATGATAAGTTTGTAAAAACTGAGAGTAAAAGAAAGTAAAATAGTAAATAAAAGCACAGTCTTCGCGGAGCGACCTGAACGGCGACCAAACACAGCGGCGCCATTTTGAATGATCAAAATGGCAATCACAGTACTGATTGCACGTTTTGGTGAAAAATTCCTCCTGTGCAAATCACGTTCATGCAAGATCCAGTATACACTCCCTAAAGGATTATTTGGAACACCATACTAATACTGTGTTTGACCTCCCCCTTTCGCCCTTCAGAACTGCCTTAATTCTACGTGGTATTGATTCAACAAGGTGCTGAAAGCATTCTTTGGAAATGTTGGCCCATATTGATAGGATAGCATCTTGCAGTTGATGGAGATTTGTGGGATGCACATCCAGAGCACGAAGCTCCCATTCCACCACATCCCAAAGATGCTCTATTGGGTTGAGATCTGGTGACTGTGGGGGCCATTTTAGTACAGTGAACTCATTGTCATGTTCAAGAAACCAATTTGAAATGATTCGAGCTTTGTGACCTGGTGCATTATCCTGCTGGAAATAGCCATCAGAGAATGGGTACATGGTGGTCATAAAGGGATGGACATGGTCAGAAACAATGCTCAGGTAGGCCGTGGCATTTAATCGATGCCCAATGTGCCAAGAAAACATCCCCCACACCATTACACCACCACCACCAGCTGTGGTGAATTTTGGTTTATGCCAAATTCTGACTCTACCATCTGAATGTCTCAACAGAAATCGAGACTCATCAGACCAGGCAACATTTTTCCAGTCTTCAGCTGTCCAATTTTGGTGAGCTCGTGCAAATTGTAGCCTCTTTTTCCTATTTGTAGTGGAGATGAGTGGTACCCGGTGGGGTCTTCTGCTGTTGTAGCCCATCCGCCTCAAGGTTGTGCGTGTTGTGGCTTCACAAATGCTTTGCTGCATACCTCGGTTGTAACAAGTGGTTATTTCAGTCAAAGTTGCCCTTCTATCAGCTTGAATCAGTCGGCCCATTCTACTCTGACCTCTAGCATCAACAAGGCATTTTCGCCCACAGGACTGCCGCATACTGGATGTTTTTCCCTTTTCACACCATTCTTTGTAAACCCTAGAAATGGTTGTGTGTGAAAATCCCAGTAACTGAGCAGATTGTGAAATACTCAGACCGGCCCGTCTGGCACCAACAACCATGCCACGCTCAAAATTGCTTAAATCACCTTTCTTTCCCATTCTGACATTCAGTTTGGAGTTCAGGAGATTGTCTTGACCAGGACCACACCCCTAAATGCATTGAAGCAACTGCCATGTGATTGGTTGATTAGATAATTGCATTAATGAGAAATTGAACAGGTGTTCCTAATAATCCTTTAGGTGAGTGTAAAATGAGCATGTACATTTATTTTATTTAGTGATCAAAACACTCCTCTTTCACTTAAAATTGTTTTAGATTTACTTATTTTTATATCCTCATATTGTGAATAGAAAAGTTAATGCATTAATGTGAACTTGTGAACATGCATAGCTAACAAGTTAAAGGTGTTGGTGTTTTGTTCGCCCCTAGTGTCACTGAACAAAATTGCATTTATAATCTGAATATAATCAAACACTCCCCCATCTTTTATTGGTTGTACAAACAGAGAGCCACACCCTAAGTTGCAATTGGTTGAGCCATTGATGCTGTGTCAGGTTGGTTGGGATGCTCACCATTTTTTGAGGAAGATAACCTACAAATGTTAAAACATTAACATGTCTTCAGCTGCAAATGTTAATGTTTTATAAAAAAAGATTTTAATGGACAAGCGAGTCTACTTGTGCTTTGTAAATTAATCTTACATTAAATAATGTGCCACAGGAATGTCATTTTTTTTTACAGGAGTCCGACCCAAGAACACCTAATGAAGAGACCAATTCTTGTAAATTACAGATTTGATGATAATAACAATGTGAAAATGTTTATGGTTATTTGTATATGGAGGGGGTGTCTCTGCTTTCATCTCTGTCATAGCAATTAGCTTTAAATTTAGTCGCCTAACAACATATATGAACTTAAAGCCAAGTGCCGCCATAAGGTTACAGTAGCTACACCCTGACATTTTGACATATGTTCTTTTGCCTTTTTCTGCCTGTGGAATGTTTTATGGATACACTCCAGCTTCATCAAAAACGGAACCGAAATGACCGGCTGGGAAGCCGGCAGCTAACTTGAGTACAAGGCATGCAATGCGAGGGTGGTGCTGCTGGATGGATTCAAAATGATTCTGTGCTAAGTTTACCTTGTTTTTTAGAAGCTTGGCCCCTGAGAATCTGCTAAGTCAACTGCAATTTTGTTTAAGTTTTGTGGCTACTCCACATCTTATGTAATACTGGCTTATATCTTAAATGCGTTTGGTGGCTGAATGGCCTGTCAATCACTTGCTGAAGTTGCTCTCCTCTAAAAGAACTGGAAGTGAACCCCTTTTGCTTACATAACCTTATGCAGCCTTGGTTACCGCTCACCCCACAATTCTTTGGTTTCTAAAGGCTACACCCTTGTGTTGCAAACAACAGAGAGTACCGACCATTACGTGACCCCGTGTTTTTATACATCAGTCCCCACAGAGTGAACAGTTTTTCACAGGAAATCATAGGGTGATGGCAACCAATCTCTTTTAATCACAGCCATGAATATCAAAATAAGATCCTATCTAAAGACTAAACAGTACTGTCAGCAAAGAAATAAATCAGTAAACTACAACAAAATATAATTGCTTCTTAAGCCCGGTACACATTGTACAATTTTGGGCTGTCTCAGATGAAAGATGACCTATTGTGGTGATTTCTGTGGTCGTGACTCCTAAACGTTGGTCCTACGTCAAAAGTTCAAAGACGGCTGTTGTCACTGTCTTGCGACCAAAGTTAGCCTGCGATAATTTTCTAACAGTGTCAGAAATGTTGTGTGTTTTCTGCTAAGACCTACGTCTACTGACTATAAAAATGCAACATGAAATGCCGTAATGATCAACGCCACGTGGCGCTAAAACTACTTACCACAAGCTCCATTTGCAAAATTGGTATGCCAAGTTGGCCTCTTTACCCTAGTCATGACCGCATCCATGTTCTCTTTCGCTTCCTCCTATTTTTTTTCAGCGCACATAAAAACAAAACAAAAAAAGTGTGATTCATCTTGCTCTGTTTACCACTAGTACATGCTCATGACGTTTTCTTCTTCTATATTAACTTGCGTAATAGCCTACAATTCAATAGGTGTCATCATCGTACAGTCTACATACACCGATTAGACATAACATTATGACCTTACTAATATTGTGCTGCAAAAACAGGCATGGGCTCCACTAGACCCCTGAAGGTGTGCTATGTTATCTGGCACCAAGATATTAGCAGCAGATCCTTTAAGTCTTGTAAGTTGCGAGGTGGGGCCTCCATGGATCGGACTTGTTTGTTCAGCACATCCCACAGATGCTCGATTGGATTGAGATCTGGGGAATTTGAAGGCCAAGTCAACACCTCAAACTCATTGTTGTGCTCCTCATTCCTAAACCATTTTTGCTTTGTGGCAGGGTGCATTAACCTGCTGAAAGAGACCACAGCCACCAGGGAATACTGTTTCCATGAAAGGGTGTACATGGTCTGCAACAATGCTTATGGTACATGTAGGTGGTACATGTCAAAGTAACATCCACATGGATGGCAGGACCCAAGGTTTCGCAGCACTGCCTCTGCCAGATTGTCTTCTTCCTATAGTGCATCCTTATGCCATGTGTTCCCCAGGTAAGCGACACACGCACCTGGCCATCCACGTGATGTAAAAGAAAACGTGATTCATCAGACCAGGCCATCTTCTTCTATTGCTCCGTGGTCCAGTTCTGATGCTCACGTGCCCACTGTTGGCGCTTTCGGCGGTGGACAGGGGTCAGCATGGGCACCCTGACTGGTCTGCGGCAATGCAGCCCCATACGCAACAAACTGCGATGCACTGTGTATTCTGACACCTTTCTATCAGAACCAGCATTAACTTCTTGAGCAATCTGAGCTACAGTAGCTCGACTGTTTGATCGTGCATCAATGAGCCTTGGCCGCCCATGACCCTGTCGCCGGTTCACCACTGTTCCTTGCTTGGAGCACTTTTGATAGATACTGACCACTGCAGACCGGGAACACCCCACAAGAGCTGCAGTTTTGGAGATGCTCTGACCCAGTCGTCTAGCCATCACAATTTGGCCATCAGCCTTGTCAAACTCGCTCAAATCCTTACGCTTGCCCATTTTTCCTGCTTCTAACACATCAACTTTGAGGACAAAATGTTCACTTGCTGCCTAATATATCCCACCCACTAATGGGTGTCGTGATGAAGAGATAATCAGTGTTATTCACTTCACCTGTCAGTGTTCATAATGTTATGCCTGATTGGTGTACATGACATGTTGTACCTGAGTTTATTAGCTCCATGTCGTTCAGTGATTTGTAATGATCTTATAGGATTGCCGAAATCGCAAAGTCTGTAGCAGATATAAAGCTGCTATCAAGGTACAAAACTCACCACAATACATGAACACAAATGACCTTTCTATGTTCAAAATAACCTACATTCAAAAGTCATTCAAATATAAACCAACCTCAACAAAGCTAATGTTGCCATGCAGATTGTACTGCATTTTATTTGCTAACTTTTATAGTAGTTGATAGGTTAGCCTAATGCATTTTAAGAGCTTCCCAAAAACTGTCTGAATATGTTATGATACACAAAGAAAATTTTAATGTGGAACTTGCATGCTTTTTCCTACAGATAAAGTGTTATGCCTTTTTGCATAGATATATTTGTTTATACCACAAACATGAGACTCAGAACTCAAAACACATCTAAAAAAATAATGAGACCAAAGAATCTTGTAGACCCACATGTCCATAATTATAAAATTACTGGAGTTTTCACATCACATGCATGAAACGGCTATATGGAGTTTTTATTGAGTTAAATCCTGTCAGGAGAATGCTCCCAGCAAAAATGCTAAACTGATGCGTCCACTATATGGAAGCTTGTTTCTGCCACAGAATAAAAAATTATAAAGGCAACTGCGACTTTTTGTCTCACAATTCGGACTTTTTTTTTCTCACAATTGCGAGTTTATGAGTTCAGAATTGCATGATATAAACTCCAAATGCGAGTTATAGAGTCAGAATTGTGAGCCATAAACTCACATTTCTGAGAAAAATAAGTATTTTTCCCCTCAGAATTGGACTTCAGGACTCGCGAGAAGAATTGTGAGTTTATATCTTGCAATTCTGACTATTTCTCCCAATTGCAAGTTCATATCACGCAATTCTGACTTACCTCGAGAAAAAAATTATTGCAAGATATAAACTCCCAATTGTGAGATAAAAAGTCCCAATTATCTTTTAAATGTTTTATTCCGTGGCAAAAGAAGTTTCCACTATACAGTATGTTTCAATAGACGATCATTTAATTGCTCTGTGATTTGAACAGTACCACTGAACAATATGGCAGTTTGAAGCAGGCAGAGGAACAAAGGAGGCGGGAAACGTGCTGGCTTAATAGAGTGATAAGATTATGTAAAGAATCTATATAATGGACAATAAAGGCATTTTAAGTATCCGCTTTGTTTTAGTATCTTACACAAAGACAATAGAAAGTATAAAGTGGTACTGCAAGTGAAACCAGCTGATTGCAATGCCATTTTCCCAAATGAAATAGGCTAGATGGATATTATTACATATAAATATAACATTTACATTTCTAGAACCAGGAGTCACCTGGTCATTTACTGGTGACTCCCTGTTCCGTTTGCTTTATCTGTTTCAGCATGAATGTTCAGTGACTGTTTATTTGCCAACAGTGAATTAGACTATGAACATGAATTTTAGAAAGACCTCAAACATGACGTGACAAATTTGAAGTGTACGTTTTTCTGTCCCTCACGTGTCCAATGAGCTGGTGGTGGCAACTGGCAAATTACAAAAGGAAACTTACAAAGAAACTCAAACCTTATTATTATGCTGATGCAAACGTTTTATGGACCCAGCATTTCGATCATGAAATGCATTGCAAATGAGTTTCATTGAAGCTTAAATAGAAGTGGAACATCACACCACTTGTCTTGTTTTAAAGTTTGAAAATGTGCTGTTTTGGTCAACAGCTGTTTTCCATTTACCATCCCTTACTTCATACTGGTAAAAATGGGTCCCAATAAGTGTTCAGCAGAGAAAACAAGAAGCTTGGTCTGGACAACCTTAAAACACCCCTTTTAGACATTCATGGAAATTTCATATTTGCCAATGTAGCAAAATCCTGGAAAATGTATTGTTGTGGTGGGCTCAGATGTCATTTCCAGGCCCACTCCCCTTAGCCTTCACATTATGTGATAAAACACTTGAGCGAGGGTTTAGCTAATGGAAACAAAGCGATAGAACGTGAGTGTCTGCTTTTTTTTTTTAACAAGTGAAGTGGTCTGACATGTGACTAAAAACAGGGTGAAATTCAGTCAGCCAAGCTGTTATTTCATCTGTATATAACTGTGTATGTGACAAATAAAACTCTTGAATCTTGAATCTTGAATCTTGGAAACGGGCGATAGAACGTGCAAGTGTCTCGCTTTTCCATCTCATGTGTCCCTTGTGACCCAGCCATTTTTGACAGCAATTAAAAAAGGCAAAGGAAGAGAGAAAGGCATGAAATTCCACCACAGGATAATTGACCTTTGAAGTGGAGATTCATCTCCTAATTCAGTTTGACAGTATGGTCAAAACCTTAAGACACTGGCAGTTATGATTTACATTTGTGTCAATGTTTCAAACCAACACAGAAACACTCACAAAAAAAAAAATTCAGCTATAGTTTATTGGCTGTTGACTGTTCTATAATAATGTGTATTCTGTCTGATTTACATTTTCAAATTTGATTTTACTTAAAATTTAACCCCAAATTTGTTCCTGCTGCAAAGTTTTTTAACTTTTACAAATATTTCTGTTACATTTGTCAATCTGTTTATTTTATATAAAAATGACTAAAATAAATATTTTTATATCATAATTTATTATAATATTTGTTTAAATGTTACTGAAAGCTTTTGATTATACTGTATACTTTATTGATTCTACATTTATTTGGTGATTCAATGTGAAAACAAGTATTATAATACAAAATACATTTGAAATGTTAATATTAGGTGGAATTAATCACAATTAATTACAGAAAAAATATTTATGTAATATAAATGATCAACATTTTTAGTAAAAATAAAGAGTAAAAAATCGTTAACAATTTATTGTTCACATTAGACATTCTAATTACCTATTTCTGGCATGAAGCTCTTTGGTTGCAATCACGTCATTATCTACATAGCACAGCTGATTGGTTGTTGTTGCATCAGCGACCAATGAGTTGCAGCTCAGCATTGAAACAAATACCGGTAGTGTTGCTGTTAGCAGTCTGCAGCGCACTTTCACAACCCTCCACCTTCCCCAGCTCCACCTGTATCGATCTGCTACAGGGGTTATTTCATGTATGTTACATGTGCAGCAGCATTTCTTACATGCTCACAGCAATGTCTGTGAATGTATTGGCTGAAGCAAGTCTCTGCACTTGCTCTGCAGCAGCAGCAGCGTGTCAGATCTACTCTGCCGAGACCAAATACATTAACATTGCCATATCGGCCAATCTCTATTACCATGCCGATGTCCCGAAAGTTGTCATGACAGAACTATAAGTAACTTTTGCAACTACATGTCAACTAACTCTCAGTATTGGTAGACTGTTAGGTTTAGGTTAGTAGAATATGTTGTGTAGGGAACATGTAGGGAAAAATCGGGGCGAAAGTAACGCAGGACGAAAGTAACAAAGAGATTTTCTCAGAGCCCTGATTACATTTGCATTCCAAGCTATGGCAGCACGTTCAGCATACAACCCTTGACGGATCTGCCAGATATCATGTGATTTTGTCATCGTTTCCCGCAGTTAGGTCTGAAATTCAGTTTTCGAGTATGGCAAGTAAATTACTGAAGCGGTACTTTTTTTCTAATTACAAGTTGTGTTTCTCGTTTCATGTGTCACAGTAATGATCAATCTACAGGTTATTTAGTGCTGTTACACACCCTGAAGGTTTGTCTTTTCAGTATAAATGTAAATCATGGTTAAATGTCAGGACTTCCTGACGGGACGAAAGTAGCACTTGTTACTTTTGTCCCGCTATTATATATATACAGGTGTGTATGTGTGTGTGTGTGTATATATATAATATATAATAGATAGATAGATAGATAGATAATGCATATTATGCTAATTTAATTTTCATATTGTTCATACTGAAAAAATGTATCAAATGGATTGACATTGAAAATAAAAAAATATTCGAAATAATTCAAGTTTGTACTGTCGAGTTACATTTTGAAGCTTTTGATGAAACTTAAAATTTAAAATGAATTTGTAATTTAATAATTTTTTTGCAAAGATAAAGGATAAAATATGTTTGCAGTTACATATTAACGAGGTCATAGTCAGGTATGTTTAATAAAAACAAGAGTAACACAAAAAAAAATCTAGCTTGTATTGTTGTTACTTTTGACCCACCTGTGTGTTACTTTTGTCCCAACTGATGGGGTCAAAAGTAACAATGTGCAGCTTATGTTCAAAGTGGAATTATACTGTAGTCGTTCTACATTTGTACAAAATACCACCTGGTATTGGTAGACCACACTTGTGAGTTGTTGACCACAGCAAAAAAATATCTCTGTCTAAAACGGTATCTTTTAAAATGATGTTTTTCTGAAAAATGGTTCTTTCGCCCCTGCTCTCCCCTACTTGCAAAGTTGCTTATAGTCTGTTGAGGAGCATCAAAATAAAGTGTTAGTAGATATTAAACAGACAGTCTGCTAATACTCTAATGACTGCTAGTTGACGTAGTTAGAAATGTACTTATAGTTAGTAGAATGTCAAAAGTTGAACATTGAAATAAAGTGTTACCAAAAAGTCAATTGACAACACAACGCCTTTCCAGTCCCCATTTATACACTGTTCATGGAACAAAAAGGAAAGTGAAAAACTAAAAACAGAATGCATTTGTGATTAAACTGATGATCAAGTCAGCGGAAACTTAATTTACTCCAGTAAAAGTTCTAAACTGAAATTTTAAGTGTTATTTATGAAATGTGGTCAATAAAATATAAAGCACAGAATTAAAGGTCTCTAATTATAGAATCAGTAGCTGGTATTTTGCTATTGAACTATGTATTCTCTGCCCAGAATCACAGGAAAAGGCCATAGGTCAGACTTTGTTCTTATCCCAGTAACCCTTTAGGTTGCGGTGCTGGCTTTGCAGAAATACGTTATGTTCTCAAACATATTCTTTTAAAGGTTTTGGTTATGGAACAGGAAAGAGCACTCCGTACTTGCTGTAATGACTAACTGTTAGATGACACTGCACTAATGCACACTGTCATTGAGCTTGAAGTTACATAAATAAAGACTACAGCAAAGCTACTGTAAGTTCTGCATGGGCAGAGAGGGCAATAAACCCACAAGGTCTTCTCCATATTAGCAGTAAACAAATAGCCTCATGTGATATTTAGGCCACGTTCGCACAGTAACAGAATACGGTTGTCTGTATTTGAGTCCTTAAAAAAATACTTTTTTTCTCAGAATTGCACGTTTATATCTCACATTTCTGATTTTATAACATGCAATTTTGAGGGGAAAAAAATCCCAAAAGGTTTTTCGGAAACGCAATTACCTTTTTTATTCAGTGGAGGAAACAAGCTTCCATATGGTAACTTGCAGTAACTTGCAGCGACTGAGATATGAGCTGTGTGTTATCTGAAGGTTTTAGATCTTGTCAGATCCTGTTAGATCCTGTAAGACTAATCTTTGATATTACTTTGGTCACTGTCATGGTTACTGGTCAGATAATACGGGCTTGACTCTCGTTGCACATTCACAGTCAGTACGGGAGATTTCGAAACTCACACCTGTAAGTAAATGTGGTTTCAATCCCAAAAACTGAACATAGCCTTATAGTTTCTAGTAATGCACAACAGACCTTTTGAAACAACCACTTTTCAGACACCCATAGAAATGTCACATAATAGTAGCATTATTTTATCCCTTTCTACTCAGCCTTCATTTAGTGCGTGATAGAATACCTCTTCTCAAAAATAAACTTGTGGAGACAGTCTAGTACAGCTGGAGTCAAAAAGAGTGGGTTTTTGAAGAGAAAAAAAAACCCTGCAAAAATGGTGTCTTTGTATAGAAATTTGCTTACAGAAGGAAGCAGCGAAGATCGCCCAGCTAGCACTTTACAGTCCACGATTCTACCCTCTTTCCAATTATAGGCTAATTTTACACATCAAACTGCACTGTCATACAGTAAATGAAAACAAATAACATATGTTTAAAAAAAAAAAAAAAAAAAGGTTATTATTGTGACCATTCTATATTTTCCCCCTTGGAGACAGTATACATCACCTAAACCAATGATTACCTTGACCGGATGGGACTGTTCTCCAAACACAGTGTGGGAAGCACTGGCATGCGCTTGATTATGATAGTAAATGTCATTGTGTTTAGCTTTTCAAAGCCACTAAGAACCATGTTAGTTTAACATGATTAGTTCACCTAAGCCATGTCAGCAAAACACCTAGGATCTAGTTCACTTATGTGGAAATGTGTGGAAGCCTCTTGCCAGGGAGATTTAGAGTATTTCCACGGGGCAATCCTTCACCTGCTTCCCCAAGCCTAGCACTTGAGGTTAGCCTAATTCAATTAGATGAGTCAGACTTAAGCAGAGCCAAGACCAGCCCAATGCCCCAGAATTGTAACTTGGTGGGATGTAAAGGCAGTTTGTGGGAGTTTCATGCCAATTTTGCATCATTTGGTCTCGCCACATTTCACAGTGCCCAAGGTAATTAAGATGGATGATTTGCATACAACAATGTCTTTCCTGGCTCAGACATTAGTCAACATTAAATCAAACTTGACCCTATTTAATTTCTTAAAGGGGACCTATTATGCAAAATTCATTTTTGGTGTTTGAACATAAACGTGTATCGGCAGTGTGTGTACACAACCACCCTATAATGGTAAAAATCCACCAACTCCTTTTTTTAATCCCCATAAATCATAAGTCGTAAGTGTCTCAGAACAAGCATTTTCTATGCAGTGTGACATCACATTGCTTAGGCCCCGCCCACGACTGCTGATGGACTCTGGCCTATTAGCATAGACTCCGCCCTGAGTGAGCTGTACAGTCCGCCATGTTTATCTCCTCGCCAGAGCATTTAACAACAGCATTCAAGTAAGAAATGTATTCTTATTAAAGCTACTAAAGTTAATTCAGTCAAGAGCAGTGAGTGATTTTCTGTTTTTCTTTTGTTGTTTGATTCATATTAACAGCAGATATACAGTAGTAGTTACACAGATCTAATATACACACATGCGATTTCTTTACTTGCTGTTTACGTTCACAGACATAACGACTGTGTTTATGTGAACTTTGTGTTTCTGACATTGATTAGCCACTAGCTGGCGCTATAACAGGGGAAAAAAAACATGAAAATGGCTATAACTACCCAACAGCTAGTCCGATTGACTTGAAAACTGGCATGCACTGTCTTTGTCCAAAGTGCCACGATACTCTAGGAGGACATTGGCGTATCTCAAAAAAACATGGCCACCATTGAAAATAAATTTACAGTATCAAATATTTCTGAATGTGCATAAATGCACTTCGAAAAGAATCTGATAGCAAACCATCACCAACTGCTAACATTAGAGCATTTTGTCTGCACGTGCTAATGTGTCATTTGTAAGTAATTTATTACATTTATGAAAAGAGCCACAGTGGCTCCAAAGGCTGCAGGTATAGCTTTCGTTTCTATTCTTGTTTTTAAATGAACATTGAATGAATTTCAATAAATATTTAAGTTTCCATTAATCGACATAACAACACACACTACCTGGAAGCACAAGCTGTGCCCTATAACAGACGTTCTTTCCATGAGTTTGGTGTGCAAGCTCTAATTCCAAACCACATTCCTCTCGTTTTCTAACATGGGGTTTGTTTGACCAGACATCTTCCTGATGTCTCCAAAAGGTAAATGAATGGGAATGAAACGTGTCCATTTTTATAACATATCCCACACAATGGGAAGTCCTCTTGGTGCCAAAAACAAACCTGCTGAAGCTACAGCAAAACTATTTATAGATGTACAGTGATACTTGACTAAAGATTCTTATTCAGGAAGTTCCTGATCTCTGGTGGGCACAGCAGGTATACGGTATTCCCTCCCAAGGTATTTATTTGCAGTGTCCTGTGTATTTGTTTTGCTTGTGGTAGCTTTTTCCCTTCACCTCCGCAGTAGGAGGCAGTCTCCTGTCTCTGTGGCCTGGCGCTTGGCGCTCATACCGAAGCTCTTGCTTTCCAAGCCGACAGTTCTCTAATCCCTTTGTTGCCCTTGGACTTTTGCTGGGAAATGTAAATGTGGGAGACCGTAATTGTGGACACACTGGTACCAAACACACGCTTCAATCTGAGATATGAATATCCTTACACAAACCAAAGTTATTATAATCTTGTTCCCAGAACTTGCAAGAGCCTAGACATTCAGCTTACATGCATCCTAAGTTATGTAACATCGTTCGCTTGCTAATGCAAGCATTGCTATTACTATTGCAGAGAGGTGTGCATTACATTTCTAAATGATCAGAACAAATACTGGCGGGTGGTTAAAACAGTGGAAAAATCAGAGACTTATATTTTGCCATATCAAGAGGCCACAACATCATAGACGCTGTTTACACCTGGTATTAAGATGTGTTTTGGTCAATTGGATCACAAGTGGGCGACGCTAAATACAGGCGTAAACGGGGTCTAAAAAGTTTTCAGCTTGTCCAATTTTGACCACTTCCAGTGTTAGTCAGAAGAAGCAATTAACTGAATTGCTTTCATAGTGTAAACGCTCATGGTCGAACCATAAAAGACTCTACTCTGCTTACTGACAATTGCGCTCGGGCACGGTACAAGGCAACCGTGCCTAGTGTGAGTACACCCTTAATACAAGGTGTAAACAGGGCAATAGACACAGTAGTGGGCTATACCTTAGAACATGTATACCTGTTGAAGGACCACTTTTTGCTGGTTCAGTTGTGTCTATTTAGGGCTTAAGCGTTTACACTAGTGCGTTTTCGTTTTTAAAATGCTTAACTTTTGCTACAGTTATGCCTGTCGTTTACACTACTCCGGCGTTTTCGAACCTTGGAAACTGAGACTTTTGAAAACACTGCAGACCCTGTTTTAGTTTAAAAACTACGGGTTGTGTTTCAGTGTAAATGGACCAAAGTGGAGACTTTTAAAAACGATAGCGTGGCTGTCCACATTACGTTACTGGAACATGACAATAACAGACCAGGGCTGCATTTCCCAAAAGCACTGTACACCTAAGTTGATCATAGAGACCGTTGGTGCTATTGTATTACAGTGCTATTAGGAAACACAGCCCAGAGCCGCCTCTCTTAATGGCTCTGTAACATACCAGCCCAGATGACTGCATGAACTGCACGCTTTGCTGACTTTGTGGTCCTTTTTAGCAGCCGTTGTGCAGTGAAACACTGTATTGTATACTACTGCAGCTGTCTAAATGCGCAAGAGGGAACTGTTTACACTTGTATGTGTATGAACAGACATGTGACATGCGTTTTCGGTTGTACAGTGTAGACCGAGATCGTTTCTGAAACGCAATGGAAACACCAGTGTAGACGAGAATCGTTTTCATTTTAAAACGAAAACGCACTAAGAACACCCCGGCAAAGGCATAGCAAAACTTGGTGCCTTGGATTTTCAGAGATGACCATAAATATAGACAATTTTGTGACTATAGGAGGAGGAGGTTAAACTTGTAGCAGTTCTTCAAAAATGTCCTGGCAGTCATTGCACCTCATCTCAAATGTCTGAGCTGTCTGCAGCCTGGTGGAAAATCTTTTTTACAGGGTGAAATTTCTTTCACCAACAGCTTGCTTAAGATAAGCTTTAAATATAGTCATGTGTGTCCAAGTCCATCTTTTCTCTTACATTTCAGTTTGTTATCCATCACCATTTTGCAGAACCACTGACAATATTCCTAGTCCAAATATTTTTCCTGCTTTGAGCATTTTGCGATTTGTGTAAAGAATTAAAAAAACAATATTAGTGTGTTCACCTAGGCTTTTGATCCTGGATTTGTTTTGTGCAAATTGCTGGAAATACTTTTGTGTGAATATAAGCTGTAATACCAGAATACTAGAAAATATGGTTTCACTTTATTTTGATGGTCCCTTTAACACATTCTGTCATTTATTAAGTATATAAGTAACGTTACACATACATGTCTACCAACTCTAATTAGAGTGTTAGTATAGTATTAGTATACTGGTAGGGTTAGGGTTAGAATAAGTTGGCATGTACTTTCAAAGTTACTTATAGTCAACAGAATGTTCAAAAGGGACCATCAAAACAAAGTGTTACCGAAAATACAATCATGGCTTTACACCCTAGTAATAATGCATTGGCACAATGTGTCTGTGTGAACAAAGGATGTGTGTCTTATTGATGACATACGCTGGAACACCAGTCTCTCCTGAATGTGCATACGACAATTAGCAGAAGTTAGAGACTGCAGTTTGTAAAGTTTTAAATATGGATATTTTTCTTACACAAACGCATGGCTTCGCTTCAGAAGGTCTTTACTTACCCCCCGGAGCCATATGGAGCACTTTTAGGATGGATAGATGCACTTTCAAATAAATATTTAAGTCTTCTGGCTTTTATATGAATATGTTAGCGTTACTGTTATCTATAAGCTAGTGTGCTCCTAAACAATGAAATGATTTTGATGACATCACTTCAGCTTCTCATTAGATTTTCTGTCCAATCAAATGCTCTCTAGAATCTGAAGCGCCCCGCCCCCTACATTACAAATCGACGCTTAAGCTGAAATCTGTCACTTGTTCACACATTTACTATTTTCTACATGGTGCATGCCAGATGGTGCACTATATAGGGCATAGGGAACGATTCAGACAGTGTAAATATGCTTTCCATTGGGGCGAATGAAGTTTGGTTTTTATATTTTAAATCAGTATGGAGGAGATTATGAGGAGAAACGGTTAGAGATTAGGAGGAAACTGCTGCTTTAGCGAGCTCAGCGGCTCTGGCCGAGCTGTGATAGATATGTGTTAAAAATAATGGCTAGTAGCTGGGATATATGTAAACATCCGTTACCACGATTTTTGGAATGAAAAATCGCGAGAGGGAAAAAAATGTTTTAGTCGCATAACATTGTTAATGGAAACGCTGTCATTTCACAATAGTTTTTATAGACATTTAGAAAATATTGCAAAGGTTTTGTGCACATCTGTAATGGAAACACAGTGTATGTCTATGATTGGATCATTATTGCAATGATTATTATGATTCATGTTACAGGGCTCGAAATTAACTTTTTTACTTGGTAGCACTGGTGCTCCCAACTTAAAAAAATTAGGAGCACCAGTAAAAATGTAGGAGCACCACAATTATTGTGTGTGTGTGTGTGTGTGTCATGTGCAAGTAAACCGGTCATTCAAAATAAAAAAGTCGGGGGTAATAATTTGGCTGGGGTCGGAATTCGACACAACACCAGAAATGTGAAAAGGGTCTATGGAAGGCTGATATTAACCAACTCTGCTTTAAAGCTTAAAGATTTAGTTTAGTTGGTTATGTGAACCGGCCACTGTATCAGCTCACAGCAGGCTCATACTGTGCAATAACTAGCAAATGTTTTGTAGAGAAATGAAAACCGGTCGCACCGCAACAATTATTTGCACTCGCACTAATGCTCCCAAATATATATTTGAGGTCGCACAGATTAAATTTCGGGCGCAAATGCGACCAAAATAGTCGCAATTTTGAGCCTTGGGTTACATGTTTGGCAACAGTTCTTCTAACCCTAATTGAAGGAGTGTGTAGCTTTACATTGCTTAAACAACCATGTAGGAAGACACATTATATCCATATTCCAGGATGAACTTGTCCAGACCTTAAATTCATTGAAAGTCTTTGGGATGTGCTGGAGGAGACTTTACAAAGTGCTTGACTCTTGCATTATACAATCTTGACTGGAAATTGATGCTCCTCTTGATGGAAATAACATCACAACATTTATAGAGGTGCATTCATTTAAAAATCCTAGGATGTCCTTCGGGAAAAAAAAAAAAAAAAGTAGGAGTAATTTGCCCATTGGCCTCTGTCCACCATCATGGCCTCCTAATCATCCCCATATACTGATTGGCTTCATCACTTCGTCTCCTCTCCAACAAAATGCTGGTGTTTGGTGGGACAATATGGCTGCTGTTGCGTCATCCAGGTGGATGCTTCACATTGGTGGTGGCTGAGAATCCCCCCTTCCAAATGTGAAGTGCAGAAAAAATTAAGCTCACCAAAGTCTACATTGAGACATTTTAGTGCACAGGGTATTGGTTTCAGTACAAGAAGTTATGTTAAAATAAAAGCTTAATCTCTCACACAATAATACTTTATTTTAAATGAAAAGCACACCCCTGTTGCCATTAAGCTCACAACATGTTTTTATTTAATTTTTCTATTCTTTATTATTTTAAACAACATTAATTTTATAAAGATTAACTTGAACTGGCAACCATCAGTTAATATTTGAAGTCTGTTTATGAAGTATTTACACAGACGTTCAGTGTGGATGAGCTTAAAGGAGCACACTGAACTTAACTGGAGCAGCAAACTATTTTTTTTATTAATAAATATTATTAAATTCAATTTTATAGGGACAATTCTGCTAAATGTCATGTATTAAGTTCATACATATTTTAATGTGGACCGATATTATTGAAAATATCTATGAAATTATACTTTTTCTTATTGATATCACACTGAAGCTGTGATTTTCATAGTAGTACACCCTTTAAGCGCACCTTACAATAATAATACGTTTTTAAAAATTACAGCAGTGTAAAACCACAGAACATCAATAAACTAAATTTATAATATTATGGACTTAAAAGTACAAGGCAGTAATGCCTGTGAAGTGATATATTAGTGTAGCACACAATCTTATACAGTAGGGATGTCACAGTACCAAAAATCCAGTAGTCGGTACCAATACCATAACATTTTACGGTACTCGGTACCAATTTCGGTACCACAGCAAAATGTTATTTTATTTTTAATTTAATTAAATTCAGTGAGTTTATTATTTATGATGATAATCATTATAAGTAAATAATACATACACATTTAAAGGCTGTATGCTGTTTAAAAGTAAACATTGTTTATAAAAAAAGATCAAGTGAAAAATAAGCAATGATCTAGGCATTATTATTATTATTAGTAGTAGTAGTACTAGTAGTAGAAGTAGAGGTGTATTATTATTATTATTACATAGAGATGTAGCTGAATCTACTGTACAACAGTAGCCTAATATATTCTGTCAATTTCTTCACGTTTTTGACGGGTTGCCGTGAAGACCTTTTGAGTGTCTGACAGTTGACAGTATGACAGTTTTCTCAAATGAAGAGGTAAATGCTCATGAAGTGACGGTTTATGCGTTCATGTCCTCATATAGTGACACACGGCAGAGACTACAAAGATAGCGCATCGGCACCTGCGCATACACACAGAGACGCAAAACATGCAGGAGTAATATTTAAATAGTATTTTGCAGTTTAATATTCACAGACTCTAGTACATATTCGGCTACAGTCTGAAGCCCTGCACTTAGACAAACACGGAAGCGACTGAACGCAGCTGCGGGTACCGGATATACTCGGGAGTCTGTACTACAGAAATACTGGCATCATCACATTTTTTAATTTTCAGTACCGACTTGGTACCAAAGTACCGGTACTTGTGACATCCCTATTATACAGCTAGTAAGCGAACAATGTTCTGTAGCATCTGCGCTATGTTGCTAAAACTATCTTTTGGATCTAACTGTAATTATTTCCCACATCCAGGTTCCAGGTTATAATATGCAAAAGTATAAACATTAATCTCTTAATTTTGCTGTAAGTAGTTATACTTATCCAAAACAAAGGCTTAAACATCTAAAATATGCACATTTAAGGGGCTACTCTTTTGGTGAAAGTTTTCAGACAGCTTTCAAAATGGCCGCCAGACAGTGTGAACACATGGATACCCATATCTCAGTGTGCAATGCTCTGATTAGCTTGAAATTACAGGAGGTATATGGTAACAAACACATCAATTGGTTAAGACATCAAGTAGGATGATAAATATATTTTTGTCTTTTTATAATCTGCGCTCAAAGATGTGTGCTTAATGGGTACTTGAGCTTACTAGGTACGTTTAGCCCATTATCATCAAACAACAAATTTAGCAGGGGAGACCTTTTGTATAGAGACTCAGAATTTGAGAAGATGACAACATTAACAGTCAGCTTAGCGGTACCACATGCAATGCAATTGTTTAAGGGAAAACACAAAAATGGAAAGAGCAAGGCTCTTGTTGTTTGAAACAACTTTCACTTCTGGAGTTGGGTTCTCTTTTCAAGGTAAATGCGATGGCGATATGATGCAAAGTTGCCTTTGAACAAGTGCATTGCAGTCCATTTCAGCTAAACTGAGGTAGAGGAGTTAGTCAAAACCAGGAGTCGAGGGTAAAAATACGGCTGCACTGGCCTTGACATACACACCGCAAGAAACATCTGCATGCAGAGTCTGAACATGCCACTTAGCTTCACATGCACATTTTGTACTTTCAAATTATTTGTAGATATCTAGAGAAAACAGGCGTAACTAGATCATGCTCGCCTTCGTGTTGCAGACACTGACTTACCCAAAGAATATTCCGTGGCCAGCATTTGTGGCGTGCTGTTGAATTTTGACTCATCCCTCAGCTCGTAAAAATGAATGGAAAAGGCATTTACTATCAGTACTGTGTAGTGGTGGAAGCTTAGCAGGTCAGTGGGCCAAAGCGTTTAAAAGCAGACGCTTGTATTTTTAAAACACTTACATTAATTATTTAATATACAAGAGCTGGAACTACTTTCTAGTTGAGTTTTCTGTGGGTTAAGTTTGCAGAGACATAATTTACAGATTATATCACACTTCTTTGTGGTAACCTTCAACTGTGTTCAGTTTTAAAAATGTACTCTTAAGTGATAGTCACCCAAAACTGTCATTATTTATGCACTCTCAATAGGGTCCCTACTGACTTTCATTATGGCCAAAAAAAAAAAAAAAAACCCTGACATTTTTCAAAACATTTTGTCTCTTTGTTTTGATTTCACAGAAGAAAGCAAGCATACCTGTTTGGAATTTTTATTTCTGCTGTGTTAGACTTGGGTAATTTAAAGCATGTCACTGATGCTTTAGTTTATTAACTAGCAAATAATGTAAAATATTTCTTTAGGTTCAACAGTTTGAAATGCGTACTGGGAGCACACTTTTAGTTAGAGTTGTTCCGATTCCGATACTAGTATCGGAAATATCACCGATACCACAACAAATTCTGGCATCGGTATCGGCGAGTACTTGAACCCATGTACCGATCCGATACCATTTTCTTAAACAAGATCTTGTTATTATGACCACGTGCTTTGCCTAACTGCTCACTGCACGGTTCTTCTTCGCTGCTCAGAATGCATTGCAAACACAGGAAGTTGTGCCGTGTTGCCCCAAGCAACCACTGTTTAGAGCAGCGAAGAAGAAATGAAAACATGTTAGCAGTATGTCCGCTGTTTAGCAGTATTTCAGACTGGACCAAATCAGCCAGTAAAACGGCGACTAGGGATTTCACAAGTACCGGTACTTTGGTTCCAAGTCGGTACTGAAAATTACAAAATGTGATGATGCCAGCATTTCTGTAGTACCGACTCCTGAGTATCCGGTACCCGCAGCTGCGTTCAGTCGCTTCCGTGTTAATCTAAGCGCAGGGCTTCAGACTGTAGACGAATATGTACTAGTGTCTGTGAATATTAAACTGCAAAATACTATTTAAATATTACCTGCAAATTCTGCGTCTCTGTGTGTATGCGCGGGCACACACGTGACGCTCGCTGTCTTTGTAGTCTCTGCTGTGTGTCACCTTATGAGGACATGAACGCATAAACCGTCACTTCATGAACATTTACAGTTTCATTTGAGAAAACTGTCATATCATGAACACAGACACTCAAAGGTCTTCATGGTAGGGGTGTGCGATATTGACAAAAAAAAAGATATCTCTTTTTTTCCGGGATTTTCTCGATAACGATAATTAGACGATATTTTGCTGAGTGTGTTATTGTGCTGGTACTTTGACAGGGTTAGGACTGCCATGGCCAGCTGACTCCTAAAGTTTATGATATTCTTCATATTCTGTGTGGTGGTCAGTTCACAGAAGTGACAGAAATCATCTTTTTTTACCTTGATAAATTTATTTTTACATCTTTGGTGTAAATTTCATAAATGTAATAAAAATTAATTATAATAAGACACAATAGGGTTGTTACCAATCAAATTAAATAAGTATCAACAAAATTAATCTTTGCAGTGCAGAGGAAACACAGAAGCTGCATCTGAAGTGGCATTTAGATCATTTACACAGACTGTTTACTGTTTGATCATTTACACAGCTCAGAAGTGACACATTTATAACATGCAGTTATGCATAAATAATGTTTTGATGTTTAAAGCATAAAATGTTGAATAATATTGATATTTGAAATGATTTAAAACATGAAAAGATAATTTAACTGTGAAATTAAAGGTAGGTGGCAGCAAGTCACGTTTAATGAGTGAGTCATTGAGATTCAACCGATTCATTCAAACAGCTGATTCATCCAAGGAACGAAGCATTCAATTGATTCACTCAAAAAGCTGATTCATTCAGTATGAAAACTGCATTCCAGGCAGGTTTTTGAGCCCGTAAGTTACGACTTCAAACCACGACTCACGACTTTGTATCGTTCCAGGCGAAGTCACGCCAAACTGCCTGAGCGCAAGGCATTGTGGTAACGTTAGCTAGATGGAAACCAAGCATGGCAGACCGTATGGGGCTTATGCTCATTTACAATCATCTCTATCGTCAAAGGTGCTTACTCCTTGCTTATTTAGGGAAACGGAGGAGGAAAAAAAACTGCGCATAAGGCAAGAGAAGCTGTTATACCTTTTATTTGATGTTATGTTAAAATAAACATTATCATAAGTTTTACGATAATGTCAGATCGCACATCGTTAAAACGACAATTAAGATATTATCGCAGCCGATATATAATCGCACAGCCCTACTTCACAGCTACCCGTCAAAATAAAAGTTCGGTTTAACGTGAAGAAATTGACAATATATTAGGCTATTGTTGTAGCCTTCAGTAGATTCAGCTGTGTTTCTATATAATAATAATAATAATAATAATAATGTGCCTCTATTACTAATAATAATTATTCGTAGATGGTTGCTTATTTTTCACTTGTTTTGCTGTAAAGATATTTTCGGATTAATATATAATTTTTTATATTCCTAGATTTATTTGTTGCACTGTTTTTTATACAGTTATATTGTAAAACTAAAATACCCCTTTCAGTTTGCGGTGTCAGATTTGTGGCTGCAAAATCAAGTTCTTTTTCGCTTAAGAAAAAGAAGTAATATTACCGTCAAATGCATGTCAGATAATAAAAATACTGTAATAAATACAGTATTCACTGCATGTATTTGTTCATGTTTTATTAAGGGATAAGTCTGAAGCACACCATAAAATAATTCTAGCAATTCATACAGGGCTAGTAGTAGATACAGATACACACCCAGGTATCGGATCAGTACTCGGTATCGGCCGATACCCTGAGCCCAGGTATCGGTATCGGGAAGGGAAGGGAAAAAGGGTATCGGAACATCTCTACTTTTAGTATCCAGTGCCATTAGCTTCTAGAAAGTTACATAGTAACAGCCAGGTAGTGTATATCCTCCCCACGGTTAAAAATGTTTTATGTCGTCTCTGCATTTTTCTTCACCCACATAAGAAACCAGCCCATCTCTTGGCTTTGTCAGCTTTTTCCAAGGGTGCCAGGGTTAGACACTAGCACGCCAGAGGACGCCATGCAAATTACAAAGCTTCTCCAAGATTTACTCCATCTGAGGTTGGTTGTTTAGCAGACAGTGCAGTCAAGCTGTAAGATGAAGATCCAGAGTAATTTATCTCCGCTTTGCATATTCCCTGTGCTGGTTCACCATAATTAATGGCGTACTACAGAGTGCTGTCTCCCAAACAGGATTGTTAAGGAATCGCATCATAAGAACTTTGTAACCCAAGAATCACAACCCCATCACCTCTGACTTCATTGGCCCACTTCATTTGCAGATGATTTTCCACCCATTTCTAAAGCCCTATTCAGAATGGACTAGTTTTCTAAACTACGTTTGAGCTACAGTTCTTATCACTGGACGTCTGTGATTTCCTGTACCGAGTCGGACGGGACTAACGTGTGTTTATTACAGAGGTGGTATGTTTTCTAGACGTGGGCGTCACAGAAGGTCATGTGCACATCATGTATGACGTATATATGTCTTTTAATATATTATTTAATATAATTTTAATTTATTATAAAAACCCGATCTAAGTAGACTTCACCTAAACTTCACAGTGGCTGTTTATAATAAACTTGCATAAGTAAATCTAGACAAGTATCTTATGCCGCCTTCACGTGCTATTGGAAATTTCATAATTCCTACTTCAGAAGCCGTGATTATGAGCTTGTTGCATTCATGTGCTTTGTTGTTGGAATGAACAGGAATAATGGAGGACACCAGGTTTATTCTTGCCTGTTTATTGGGAAAATCATACTAAAACCAAAATGATATGTAGTGTCACATGCACTGACAGCTATATAAACATTTACGATGCTATCCGCTTTTCTATTTGTCACTTCAAATGATTACTTGTATATGTAAATATGCACTACATTAATGACAAGACGAGACGATCTAGCTGTTTTGGGGGGGAAAAAAACTACACTCCAAAAAATGCTGGGTTAAAAACCCAGAAAATGGACTAACCCAGCGGTTGGGTTAAATGTTTGCTTGTTTTTAACCCAGCATTTTTTAGAGTGTAATAAATCATACCTGTCACAGCAGTAGTTCTCTCCGCCATCATGTTTAAAGTTTATGGCACGCCCATAAATTTGGGAATTTGGATATCAAAAGTATTTCCGGGTTTCCCAGTGGTAAACACGACATCAGAGCGCTCATGTGCAGTTTTTACCTAGGAGACTTGTATTTACAATAATTCCGATAGCACGTGAAGTAGGGCTGAACGATTTTGGAAAATAATCTAATTGCAATTTTTATTTACCAATATTGCGATTTAATATGCGATTCTTTTTTAAGCTCTTTGTCTTCTGTATTATTCAACAAAGATGAGCAATACACTCACCTAAAGGATTATTAGGAACACCTGTTCAATTTCTCATTAATGCAATTATCTAATCAACCAATCACATGGCAGTTGCTTCAATGCATTTAGGGGTGTGGTCCTGGTCAAGACAAGCTCACCAAAATTGGACAGTTGAAGACTGGAAAAATGTTGCCTGGTCTGATGAGTCTTGATTTCTGTTGAGACATTCAGATGGTAGAGTCAGAATTTGGCGTAAACAGAATGAGAACATGGATCCATCATGCCTTGTTACCACTGTGCAGGCTGGTGGTGGTGGTGTAATGGTGTGGGGGATGTTTTCTTGGCACACTTTAGGCCCCTTAGTGCCAATTGGGCATCGTTTAAATGCCACGGCCTACCTGAGCATTGTTTCTGACCATGTCCATCCCTTTATGACCACCATGCACCCATTCTCTGATGGCAACTTCCAGCAGGATAATGCACCATGTCACAAAGCTCAAATCATTTCAAATTGGTTTCTTGAACATGACAATGAGTTCACTGTACTAAAATGGCCCCACAGTCACCAGATCTCAACCCAATAGAGCATCTTTGGGATGTGGTGGAACGGGAGCTTTCGTGCCCTGGATGTGCATCCCACAAATCTCCATCAACTGCAAGATGCTATCCTATCAATATGGGCCAACATTTCTAAAGAATGCTTTCAGCACCTTGTTGAATCAATGCCACGTAGAATTAAGGCAGTTCTGAAGGTGAAAGGGGGTCAAACACAGTATTAGTATGGTGTTCCTAATGATCCTTTAGGTGAGTGTAAATTATTGTATAGTTATGGTGGGAATCTTTAGGCACCTCACGATCCGATTCCAAAACAGTTCTTGAACTTTTTCTTAATTAATCATATTAATAAAACTTTAAATCTGTTTATTATTATTATTATTATTATTAAGTACTTTTTAAAATAATTACACAAATTTAATTAAAACTATTGCATGTTAAGAATTTTAAATATCAACTAATAGCTTAAAATAAAAGCTAGTAAATTAGAAATAATTAAAATAATTTAATAATTAAAATAGTAATAAAAGGAACAAAAAACATGACAAGCAATGAACAAAGAGCACTTTCAGTATTTCAGAGTATCTGAACTGTGAGTGATTTTCTATGACATCATAGACGGCGGGAGATCTGCACTCACACTAATGCACAGATCTCTTGAAATATAAGATGTGGTTTGTCCTGTCTGTTTAATCCCTTAAGACATTACTGACTGTGCTTACATTCATTTTGCGTCATAAAGGCATTTTGAGACGCGCACGGCTGCAAGCGTGAGCACTCTCAGAAAGCGCAGCGCGAGCATTTGAAACCGAAAGCCTTCTGTCAGTGAGTTTCCCATTTTTAATATACAAGCACACTGCACTCCAAACAACATAAATGAAGACTTCATTGAGCATTTGTGTAAGGAAAATATCGGCGGGCGAGAACACACCGTAAACGCAACATCAAGCAAAGTTTCTCACAGCACATATCCTGTGAAGCCCGTGAACGTCATTGTGATTCGCTTCAACCTTTCCCAACGTTATGAAATATTATTTTATGGTTTGTGTGAGAGGAAACGGAAGCAAGCAGAATACGGGTGTTTCTAAAATGCACAGTGCCATTGCGCACCTGCAGTTAAAATCTAAGCTCAGAATCGATCCATTGGCGAGAGGATCTTTTCTCCCTCCCTTATTGTATAGTATGACCAACACAGTATTAGATCGATTAAACACAAACTGTTCTTTCCTGTAGGCCAGGCCGGTAGGCATAATGTGCCAAGTTGATGCTGCTTCTGCAGACAGCTTTATGCTCGCGTGTCACGTGACCAGACTGTAATCGCAGCCTTGCGGTTACAAAATCGTGTTTTATCATATCGCAATTAATCGTTCAGCCCTAACGTGAAGGCAGCATTACTCTGACACTGATATTAAAATGGGCAGTCTTCACAGTTTCCTCGATTTATTTATGGATCGTAGCCTATATGTAAATTTTCCATCAGATACCATCCATATTGAAATTAGATGAAAGCATGCCAAAGACTGGTGCTCAAACAGTAGCTCAGGTAGGTCAAAACGCATGAGAAGCGGGATTAGATTTCTCAAAACTCTCCAAAGTGGATACATTTGAAAACGCAGTGGACTGTGAAGATGGAGGTATTTGAAAACGATGACATGTTTAGTCATGTGACTCGTATCGTACCATGTTTATACCGCTATTGTTTGTGAGCTTTTACACACATGCGTAGTAAGGTGAATTTAGAGTTTTCTGACGTTTCAGTGGGGATGAGAAACTTTTGGAAAACGCAAGTGTAGACGGAGAGTGTTTTGAAACAACAACTCCGTTTTCAAATCTATCTGGATTAATGTATGTGTATTCTTAATCTGGGATCAGTGGCCTGTTGCACAAAGCTGGTTTAATTTGCTACCCAGGTAAATTCGAGATTAGTTTGTGCAAACTCAAGAAAGTGGATTGGTTTTTAGCGTTGTTCATCACCATGGTAACTTACACTACAAGGCTAACCTGCTCTGGAGGAGGTTTTATTCTGGGTTAGAGATCGCAAACTCAAACTGGACCAATCAGCTGCAAGTAAAGCCACACCCCCCTGTATCTCTCGTTCCAAATTAAAGCAGTTTATAGTGAAAATAAAAACTTTAGAGACAAAAGCTCATCTTTTGGTGCTAATTATTTATTATATTTATATTATATGAATTATAATTACTTTTAATTCATATAATATATTCATATAATTATTATATTAATTGACAAGTAGCCAAATATTAATATAAATACAATACATGCATTCTTAATTCTTTTAAACAACGTGTATTCATTTGGGCTCTTTGTGAACCTATAATTATTAGGCATATTTCTTTGATTCACATCATTTGCTTGATTTATAATTCTCAGATATAGATATATAGATGTCTTTTTTATATCCTATTTCTATTATAATTTCTTCCTTCTGTGAATTTGCACTGCAGCGGTTGTATATTCTGTGTATGTTAAAACTCTTGAATCTTGAATCTTGAATCTTGATTCACATCATGCATTGATATAGTCAGATAATCTGTCAGCCGCCTTCACTGCAGCAGCAGTGTTTATTCCTGCTTTGTAAACGCATTTAATTTCATGATAATTTTCAAAACGATCTCTCAGTCTTCAGAAGAGAAGTGAATTGCGCCGTCTCTCTTGCAAGAAGTGAATCAGACGGACACTGTGATTGGCTGTTTGCCGCACGTGTCACAATTTCAGGTGCACGCGCTTCAGAGTTAATCACAAACTCTGAATTAAACCCGAGAACGTTTATACCAAGCTTTGAGAGACCGTTGAACTTGATCTAAACCAGGATGGATTTGTCTGGATTTGTCAACTCTGAACTCGGGATTTATGCCCGATTTTCGCATCACATCCAGCGCCTCTTTTATTCCGATTTAGCTACTTGATTATTAATTTACTTGTTTCACTTTCACACTTTATTTATTATCATTTAATATTTACTTAATTTTATCACAGGAAATGTGAACCGGTGTCCATCATTTGCGCACAATGTCACGTCGCAATATTGATTCCCCCAATATTGATGAGCTTTTGGCACATTCTCACAGAGAGAAAGAAAGAAATCTACTTTAACATATGCTTTTTTCTAATTTTTATTATATTTTCTTAATATTTCTTGTGGCAAGTAATTTTTTTTTCCAAAAGAAGTTTCAACAAAAGGCATTTCGTGTTAAACAAGTTGTTTTTGAAATAAAGCTGCTCTTTTCATTGAAACTGATATTATTGCAGTGTTCTGACATATTATTAGACTGATAATCATTTTAATTATAGGCCTATAATTCATTGTATAATCGGCCTAAATGTTTTCAAATAATTAGTAATCTATATAATCTTATTATGCAGCATGTATGCATTGATACGTTATGAAATTTTTGCAGGGGCAAATTAAATGTAATCTCAAAAGTAGGCCTACCCTAATTATTTATTTATATATTATATATATATATATATTTTTTTTTAAATACATGCATGCTAAATGGCAATCGGAAATGCTAAATTCTATTGATATTGATAGCTGATATTGCTGATATTGATATTGCGTCTATCGTCGCAACTAGCCACGGGGGTTTTATCGCGCATATTTCACTCGTACAGTGCGAGTAGACAAGTAGCGCTCCACGATCGGACCGTACAGTGTGAGCACATAAATCATGACCTTTGGCTTTACGTCGCATGTGATCGGCTCATACAGTGCGAGTAGGTAACCTTGCTGAAATCTCAGTGTTTGCCCGCCTTTAGCAAGTACTACTCAAAATAAATAACTTCAACAAGAACAAATTCATTGTCTCTTTTTATTGAGGCACACAGCCCAAAACTTCAATTCAACAACAGTTCACAAATGTTGCATATGTATATAGACATTCAAATTTAACCAGAGATAATACAAGTTGAGCAGTTCAGAAAAGCCAAGTTAAACTGCAGTTATTAGATTTTGTTGCAACCTTTTTATAGACTTAAGTAAATTTAGTGTTAAATGTGGAGTCATTATCTTACGAAACAGAAACTTCTGCTATATCAGGGTAAGAAACTGACAACCATTTGATAGTGTCAGATACTTTATACAATGAAGGAACAATGTGCGACATTTGTTTGATTTTAACTCCGAGTGGAAGAAAAAGAAAAGGAAAAAAAAAATTAAATCACATTTTTAGGAATTATTTAACTACATATGACAGTATAGCATGGATATGAAAATACCCATGTTCAATAGTTAAAACGTGTAGTTTTAAAGATTTTGGGAGGCAGGGTGGAATTTATACAGGCGATCGACACTTAACGTCCCATTGTTGGCATTGTAACGGCAGGGGACTTCAGCGTAGCATCTTCTGCCTTCCACTGTGAGGTAATAGTTTTGATCTGTGTGTAGAACTGAATGCCCTGTGATGGAAAGAATACCAAAATACTTAAGACTAAACAATGACTCAAGATTAGTCATCTTTTTAATACCCTCTCAAAATGACAATGACATCACATGAGAAATGGCAGGTGGCTGGCAAACGTATGCTGGCGAGAGCAATAAACCACTCGTGTCAAAACATGTCAGTCATAGTTTGATGACAAACTACAGCTGATGAATTTTTATACCAAAACAAATTTTACAGCCAAACTCTGGAGACAAAACATGGTAAACCAAACGGACCATGTCAACATGTGACCTGATTTTAAACTCTGGCTGGTTAATTTGACATCTGGGGAAGATATGATGTGGCCAATCATTCTCAGATCAGTTTTTTCCAGGGCAGAACCAGATGTAAACTTGGTCGTCTTTTCTGTATTTTATTGAAAGAACTGTATTCTTGCCAAATGTTCGACTTTTCTACCATCTGATTAAATTTAAAGGAGTCAAGCTAGGGCTGTAATGATTTGACCTAAAATCAAAACCTCAATTAATTGAACATTTGACCCAGATTACGATTAATAAACGATTATTTTGCTCTTTCTTTGCCCTCATAGTTCACTGATAAGGTTTGTACTGTAAATATGTCAGCTATTAAAGTTGGGATATCTTTTCTAATGAAAAAGTGCATTTCTTCGTGATTTTGAAACACTTGAAGGAAAACAGCTCACTTTCAGCAGTTACTGTCTATGGGTTGTAACATTTCTTACAGATTTCTGTTTGTTGTACATCAGATACAGATAAATTATCACACCAGACTTACATTTCATTTATTTGAATGCATTAATGTGTGTGAATTAGTCATACCGTCTCTAATTATGAAGCTGTGGTTACTTCAAAAGTAGACAAATCTATGCTATAACGGTTGAGTTTCTAAGCTACTTCAGTGATAAAATCACAGGACAGCGTTGAGTTTCTGTGCACGATCTTCATGTAATGTGCAGTGTGAGCTACTGTCTGTATGAGTGTTCGTGCGTCACAATATATCAGGCATTAGTTCCGATGGTCTAAAAATCGCTTCAATGTTCAAACTGGCAGGCTTTAAAACATACAATTGACAAAGTTTTGCGAGGACGCAAGTGAAAGTGATCTGGCTTCAGGGCGCATGCGCTGTCAGAGACACGACTCGGCTCTCTGTGTCACAGTTTCGGGGCTTGCACGCGTCGTCTGTGTGTGTGGTGTAGCACTGCATATAAAAACATTGATTAACTTATCTGTATAAACCATAGTAATTCTGAGCATCTAGATTGTATAAACAAAGATAACTGCTCCTGAATCCTTCCGTGGGCCTGCAAACTGCACTTGATGTGACTAATGGGGCGGAGTCACGTGACTAAAACCAAAATGGGAAAATTATGTCAGTTAGAGGTTCTGAATCTCAGTTCCGATTACTTTCTGATTAATCGTCCAGCCCTAGGTCAAACGCAAGATGGTGCGGAAGATAACTCATGTGCACGGTGCTCAAACTGTAAATCTGAAGCGTGCGTCCAGAAAGCCACGTCTGAAAGTACGTGAATACTGAATTGAGCTCTCTTTCACATCTTCTTGCACTTGAGCGAACAATTCCACACAAAACTGTGCTATAAAATGCCATCTTTGCCAACTGTTTACTAGTACTTTGTGACAGTACTAAAAACAATTATGTATGATCCTTCTTATTTTGTTAAAATTATTCACATACCTTTTCTTGCCACGATACATTTAATTTATACAGTATTATTTTACATTTGATTACTTGATTGCCTAATCTGCATCTAACTACTGTTAGATCTAACTGAAAAACATGAAAAGCATAGTTTATTTAATTTAAATCATTGTTCGGTTGTGTTTCTTTGTGCTATTGCTTTTGGTTTGATTATTTGTTATTTTATTACAGACAGTTTACTTGACTTTAATAGTGTTTGAAATGTAGAACTTTTTCATTTGCATTTTTCTTGCATTCCATGTAAAAAGTCTGGTGGGTAAAATAAAATGTACTAGCCAATGGTGACTCCAGCTTCTTTGTGTCCTTAGAGGGTTGTATGTGTGTATATATTATATCCAGTAATGAATACTCACTTGCTTTCCATAGAAATTTGTGTCACCCCTGAAGGAGCCTCTGGAACCGGTGAATGAAAACATGGGCAGTGGGACGGGGATTGGTACATTAACTCCAATCTGTAAAAGGAGCAGCACATTAACAGACGTCTCGGAGGTCAGCTCTCGAGTTCGCCTTTTTGAGCAGTCATGTTCACGGCATCTCACATATCTGACACACTCGCACCCTGATGACAGTTAAGACAACAGCGTACCCGTCAGACGCAAATGCATTTTTGTCTGCCGCAGAAAGCTGTATGCTTTCCTCGCGTCGCTAGACACCATGTGGGAGAGACGGTTTGTAAATTCTATACAATACTGCTTCACGTTCGTCTCCCTGCTCAATGTAAACTTAGAAATCTCACCATACAAGTGTAGCTCCAACCTTTCCAGTGTGTACTGAAGAGCTTGCCTACTGCGCTTCAATGTCAATGTAGTAATTAAGGTCCAGAAATAGGAGTTTAACAAAACTATAGTTTAAATTGAGTGTTAACCTTTACTAGATAGCAAGCAAAAACAGGACAATCATCCCAGTGGATTTTGTTTCTTGGGGTTGGGTTTATTTCACTGAGCACTTTTGCCTTGTGGAAAAAAACCCTAAACTTTCTTAACCCGCTAACGTTTAACATGCTTGTTTCAAAGAATTGTTTTTTTTTTTGAAGTAAATTCCCTCCACAGTGTCATTTCCAATGTTTAATAGCTTTCTGTAATGGAAATTGCATTTTTGGACATTTTGCACAGACCAGCCAGCTATAAACTCGGCATGCCAGGACCTGCAAGGACCGTCATGCTTACGATCATTGATATGATATTCGGGCACTACAGGCTAAACTGCAGCTCTTTCGGACCGACTACAACTCCCCTCTCACCCAATGATGGGCGTGTTCACACTTATAGTTCGGGTCGCTTGGTTCATTTGTTCCAGACCAAAAAAAAAAAAAAACATTTAGTCCTGGCCCGCGTAGCGTTCACATCGATATTTTAACACCGATGCGCACTAAATGCGCTCATTATATAATTGTCCATGTTGCATTCATATTTCAGTCAAACCGCACCAGAGTTGGTTTGGAAGCGGACCGAGATCCATCTTTTCAGTGGTCTCGCACCAGTGTTCAGATGAACCGCATGATGGTGATCAGATGAACAGAGCAATCAGGGTTCATTTTAATCTAACTAAATATGCCAAATGTGAACACGCCCTTAATATTCAGTCATACTACGTTATCAATTTGACTGCACTGACGATACTTGGTGAGAACAAAACTTCAGCTGGACAATGAAACCATGCTGCATTATAGCTGATTCGACTTGGTTTCAGAATTGATGCATTTTGTAAAATCAACACTTATTAAACTGAACTGACTCAAAGTGAATAAAGACGCGATTGTCTTCTTGTAGAGATGCTTATAGCTGAATTGAACTGGTTTCATAATTTATCATTATAGACACATAAAAGTGCCTGCAGTTGAAGAATTACCCATGTACATCTTTGCTTTGGGAACAAGTTTCTGTTGGGCTTCAACAACTGTGTACGGAAAGTGTGGAACAATCAGCTCATTCTATTGAATGTGTTGACGAGGCAGTCGACACACAACTGAAAGCCACAATCATTTGTTTGTGTACCAGCTGAGAAAAGTAATGCATGCAGAGAATAACTAAACAAAACATTTTGTTTTTGGGGTGGGGTGAGGCTGGAAACTGGCAGAGCTTTTAGAAATGTTTTTTTTTTTCTTTTAAATGCGGTTGCACAATTTGAGCCTTCTGGCCGAAGGTGACTCGTGAGGGAGTGGACGGAGGAAAAAAAAAGCAAAAGGAGGTTCTTGTGTGCGGAGGTTTGAGAGGCCAGCTCAGCACACGGCCCGTGCCGTGTACTCCAGCATGTGAATCGCACACACACGGCATAGTGGCTCACCACTGGCAAACAAACGGGGTAAATGGGGGCCGGTTTTGCATAACCACCAGATCAACAGGTTGCAAGGGATCCCTTTTGAGTTTAATTTCAGACTCCGGGCTTTACCAGCAAAATATTTTGGCATAGTGCTGGTTTGAATAAAATGCACATATTTGCTGTGAACTATTTGTAGTGTGCATGTTTTGTGGTCGCTCCTGTATTTTGTACATTTTAAAATATGTGGCAAATATATGGATTTTTTTTTTTACATACATTTTTAAAGGCGGGCTTGTGTTACTAATGGCAGCTAAAGAGATGACACTTGCATCTGAAACGTGCTTCTCGGCTTTCGGTCGAGGAGTGGCGCCAAGGGGATTTTACACATTTCATTTACTTCACATTCTAATGTTTACTCTAGAGGTGTGCCTGGAACTCTTCACCTACAATGGTCTTGTCAAGAGCCTACATGACATCTAGAGGTGCCTAACATGACATAACTGAACATCAACATGTCTACACCGTCTATAAGGAGGGAGTTTTCCAGACGTAGACTGACCGAGGTCTCTCCAACTTCTGACTCTTGCATGCACCCATCTCGGATCACACACATATGGTTTCAACAGTTACACCGCATCATGGTGGAATAACTAGCAGGGATGAGTTTATATAATCAGATACTGATATACCAAACATTTTCTCACATTTGCATTAATACAAGCATTCCCATTTCCTGCAGTCCAAAAAAGAACCAGTTCAACCAAATAAACAAACTATCAATGGGATATCTCTTGCGTTTAGGTTGCAATCCAGTTGTGACAATTTGATGCATCACAATGTGTATCGTAAAACCCAAGCCAAAAAAGGGAAAGAAATCTCACCTGACCAACATCAACTTCATGGGTGTATTTACGTGCTGCGGCACCATTGGTGGTGAAGATAGCAGTTCCGTTGCCGTATGGGTTCTTATTGACTATTTTGATGGCTTCATCCAAGCTGTCAGCCTCCAGAACCACCAATACAGGTCCAAATATCTCCTCCTTATAGCACTTCATGTCGGGCTGAAATTGTGGTAACACAAACATTACATGGCCTTTACATCCTATTGACATGTTTAGACTTAGTTGGGATTTAACCACCTACATGTTAAAAACCTTTATGTGGGATGCAACATTTTTTTATTTTAACAAACAGTTTTAGTCCATATAATGAAAGTCAATGCCAGTGTTTCCACTGTCGGCCCAAAACAAGCGTGCTAGTGCATGCCAGGGTATTTCTGCATTTCCAGGGCTTGATCGGCCCTTATCGGGACCAATGGCCAGGGTTTTTTGGCCCAACTTGGACTTGAGTAGTGATCATGAACAAAGGTCATGGAGTCAGGAGATGGTCAGCACTGCTGCTCATTTCCCGTGTTTTCGTGTATCAGGCTACCAGCTAAAGTCAACATTTAAAACAATTTTCAGCTCAAAACTCACTTTCAGACACCAGCGACTGTGTGAAAAAACTTTTGATTGCAATCCAATGAATCCCATGATTCTGGTCACCGTATGAGGTAGAAATATATTTATATGCGATGCTAAAGGCTACTTATGCTAACCATTGTCATATCAAATACACATATGATCATGGAAGATACAGGAACCACTTGAAAAGCTTAAAGCATATATGATTATAATCATGCCTTTGGAGTAAAAAGCCTTAACTGAATTGTTTTGTGCATAACTTTGATCACAAAATAAATGGAACTGCACAACTGAATAAGTAGGCTATTATGTGTCTTATGTGCAATAACTCACATAAGACACAAATTAATAATTTACTGTCACTGTAACATTTTTATCGTAAATAATCAAGCACAGCGTCAGTTCTGGCAGGCAGTTAGTCAAGCTCGCATCAGCGGACTGTCAGCTGATCACGTCTACCTATAGGAACACGACGTCCATCACAGCATACATATATAAGCTCCTTCAGTACTATCAGCAGCTATGGCGTTTCTCCAGCGCTCATTTACCCTCCTCCATCCCCAGCTCCTCCTCTCTTCAGTCAGGATTTGGCATTCAGATTCCCCTTGTATCAGACTAAATTCCCGAATTTTTGTTGTACATTTAATATTGACATTAAACAGAACCAACAATATATTGCAGATATTACCCTAGGGGGGTTATTGCTGCTCTCCCTGCCCTTATCCATGCTAGGCTGTATGGATGCGCAGGGAGTTCTTGCCCAGAACAGAACCATACCGCCAATCTAAAACTATATGATAATAGTCAATCATCTTTGACGATAGTGGTCCTGACAGAACATTGGTCTTGCATATCTCTTTACTATGGCTTACACATAAAACCATTATCAATTTCTATTATTCAAATTAGTTAATGATTGTTAGGCTGCAATAACTAGGTCAGCCGGAACCGGGAACACTTCCCATAACACCTGATGTACTCGTCACATCATAAGAAGAATGGCATCTATGCTAATGTTAGTCTCTGTTTATCCCGAGGTTTACTGCAGTCAGCCGGATCCGGGCCGTATCCAGATCAGATGGTGGACCAGCGCCTGGACATGACCAACGCATCCCTGAAGTGTCTGCAGAGAGCGTGTCATATAAACTCCCCCCGTAAATTCTGCATCGACACGACATCCTCATTAAACCAGTCTTCGGCGTGACGACTCCAATCTTTCGAATAATCTTACGAATATCTATTTACCTAATATGACTTAAGACCTGGAATGTTGCCAGAATCATAATCATACACTGTTTGTTCGTCGGCCAGAGAAGAACTGGCACCCCGACTGAGCCTGGTTTTTCCCAAGGTTTTTTTCTCCATTCTGACCCTGAAGGAGTTTTGGTTCCTTGCCACCGTTGCCTCTGGCTTTTGGCTTGCTCAGTTGGGGACACCTAAATTTCATCTATATTACCGATCTGCTCGCATTGACACTATATGATACTTGAAATTAGCTGGATAACATCACCGTTTCACCAGAACGGCTGTAAAATTCTGTTGCATTATTTTCCTGTTAACAATGTGAAGCTGCTTTGAAACAATTGGACTTGTTAAAAGCGCTATATAAATAAAGGTGATTTGATTTGACTTCAGACTATTTTTCCTGTCATGAATTTTGTCATTAAGGATTTCTTAAAAATACTGTGCAAAAATCTTGTCTCGTCTCATGAGTTAAGTGTCTTGTCACACCCCTATTGGTCAAACATCGATGCTGCAGTCTGTCATGTTTCACGATCTAGCTAGTTTTCAGTCAGCTGGCGAATTGGTGAGGTTGTGTGATGCTGTTCTATGGAGGCGTTAAGGGTGGGTTTTAGGGTGGCCCGATAGTGGAAACGCAGCATGATTTTGGCCTTGCGGCTCAAGGTAAGAGGCTATTGGCCACACCTGGCATGTTGTTCGCCCTGGCTTGCACTGACCTGATAGTGGAAAAGCGGCTAATGGACTCTAAACCCCACTGGCTTTCATTGTGTTTTTTTTTTTTTTTTTTTTTACAAACACAGACATTCTTCGCATTATCTTCTTTTATGTTTCACAGAAAGAAAGGAAAGAAAGAAAGGTGTACATAAGTGGGATGAAAATGCAGATATTGTGGTTCTTACCGTAACATTGCTAATGATGGTTGGTCCTACGAAGTTCCCATTTTCGTAACCCTTGACCTTCACATTCCTTCCATCAAGCAGCACCTTGGCGCCCTCGTCCACACCACTCTGAATAAGGCTGTTCACTCGCTCTTTGGCCTGAGGTGAGATGAGAGGTCCCACATCAGCTCCGGGCTGGTCACCTTACAGAAGAGAAAATGGAAAACAATAGAAAAACATGATTAAGAAGCCAAGGAGTTAACAAAACGTACCCAAACCCCAGCCATTTCTGAGTAGAATTTGATTCTCGTTAACTAGTTTTTAGTCTGACCGGTCATCACATGTGGCACTATGTAACAAAAGCTGAATGAACACACTATTCATTACATAATGAATGAGCAGAAATCTGATGACCACATAAACGTGTGAATTCATATGTTAGCAATTCAGAGCACAACCAAGATGCACTCATTTGCTGAATCATTACTGTAGAACAGATGATTTAGGTGGATAGTTGGCAGAAAATGTAGTGGTTTCCCTTCCAAACAACAGTTTACTTGGTTAACCAGACGTTTAGACATCCTAAATGCTGGAGAAAGGGTTTCTGTATCGTGTTGTTGTTTTTTGCTGAATAGATGGATGAAGAGGATGACTTTCCTTTAAATTTACCCCTTTTTACTGGGTCATAACCAAAGGGACTGGCAAACACTGACATATCCATATGCACTTGCACACATATGAATAAACACACAGCCACACACATTTTTAGATACCCTGAGGCAATTTGTCTTAGAGGGCTGTTTTAAGGTTTCAGAATAGCTGCTGTGGTTTCGTTCCTCTGATTACAATTACAATTTTCATCGGCAGACTTTTTTTTTTTTTTCAAACATTTGATCGGCCCATACTAATTTCTGGTCCCCTTTATACCACAAAATGTGCTTCAGCTTTGTGGCATGACCAAGACAAATAGTGCGTCTCTCCTCTGGGTGAGCTGAGCATGTTTTAAGTTGCTCAGGGAGAGGTGTGGTCATGAAGGCATGGGTGGTCTACAAAAAGAGGGATAAAGCAAACTGCATGAATTCAGAGAAGAAAAAAGGAAAAAACTTTGGAAGAGAGACTTTATTCAATGAAAAAAATATTTGTAAGGTGACATTTGTGGTATATCATAGGCCCCGTTTTTTACCTAAGGGAGACACATTCTAGTTTACACCTGGTGTTTTAATCCGTCTCTTTTGTCCACTTTCAACCACTTCTGTCCTGATTTCTTTGAGGGGAGGGGCTTTTTCAGATCTTTTGATCTAATGGATGAAATAAGCTCACGCAATTTACATATGAACATGCCTGGAGACAACGGAAAAAACACACAGAGCATCAGCTTTCGTTTCCGCTCTGAGAGTTGCAAGACCATGCCGAACACCCTGGAATGGTGAGAGAACATTGTGTTTGGTACGTTTTTTTGTCTTCAAAAATTATGGTCTTCAGCCAACAAAGTTTAAAGGTGCACTGTGTACATTTTCGTGGCATCTAGCAATAAGGTTACAACTGCCCACCGCTCACCGCTCACCGCTCCCTTTCGAAGCTACGGCGGCCGACACAGGACATAGATGTCGTCGTCTGAGACAGAAGAGAGTAGCTAGCGCTCTGTAGAGCAGTTTGTCCATTTAGGGCTACTGTAGAAACATGACGGCACAAAATGGTGACTTCACTGAAAGGGGACCCGCGGTGTATGGAGATAGAAATGGCTCAGTCTAAGGTAATAAAAACGTAACGGTTCATTATGTAAGGTCTTTATACTCCACTGAAAACAGTTTATTATATTGCATCTCTGTCAATAGATCATCATAAATACTGCACCTTTAAATCCCATCTGTCTAGTGTGCTTCCCATAATGTTTACGCATTAGGTCAGTAGGCAAAGAGTAGGCGTCTTTTGTGGCTGTTCGAACACATTCGACCACATGAGTTTACAATATGAAAGCAATCCGGTCAAATGCATTTTCGAAAGTGGACAAGCTCAAAACGTTTTAGACCCCGTTTACACCTATGTGCTTTGAAAGGGAGGGGTGAGCGGTTGCAATTCACAACCTCACCGTTAGAACCGTGCAGAAGAGACGAGCAGGATAGGGATAGGGTTGGGAAGATCATTCCACCAGAAAGAGACAGTGAAAGAAAACATTCTTTCAAAGTATACTCCACTGCACGGAAGCTCAAGCAGACACATTTGGCGCATACACCAAACAGAGTACTATTCAATCACTTGCACATGTGCATTTGTGGGCTGGATGCATAAAGTGTGTACAAACATCAGTGGACTAAGCTGCTGATTAAAATTACATCATGCCCACTGTTCGCGAATGCGGACAAGTAGAGTACATTTTGGCCTTTATCATGTTGTGCCTGATTAGGACACCGTTTAACACTGTGCTCCACGCCTAAACTGGGTGTCAGATTTGTGAGACATAAAGTGATGATATGACGAATATAATAAAGCTCAAGTACCTGCATTGACACGGAGACTCTTTGCACGTTCAACCAGTTCAGGCAACCAGTTTTGGGCTTCTCCTATGAGGATAGCCGTGGAAAGTGCCATACATCTCTGACCTGCTGCTCCAAAAGCAGCACCTACCAACTGGTTCAGTGTGTTCTCTTTGTTGGCATCAGGCATCACCACACCGTGATTCTTTGCCCCCTGGTGGACAGAATATGAGATTAACAAAGCAGCTCCACATCTGCTTATACAAATACAAATTCTAGCACTAACACAAATAGGAAATAGGCAAAGTACAAGTGAGGGGAAAAATGAAAAAAAAAAAAAAAAAAACGATTAGCTATTAAATTGGCATAAGATCCATTCTAGTTAAACTGTAAAGAAATGAAAAGGATTGTGGTAGTGAGAGGATTCTTATAGGGTTTCAAAAATAGGAAGTTTATCTGCAGTGAGAGCAAAGGAGGTGGGATATGCTCTGTTAAATCAGAAATCCAAGGCATTTGTAAATTGCTAACTTGTATATTTCTACAGTTTAAATTAATTCCCTGCTGTGCATCATCTGAGTCAGTCATGCTAATTGTCAAAGCAATAAAGTTTGAAAGGGGTAAATCTAATATTTCCTTCCCAAATTTTGAGTCAGACTAAAATCACAGCCTCATTCTGGAGGTTAGGAATGAACCAGAACGATGCAGATTCATTTGTAACCAAATGCTGCCACCATCTGGCCATTACAGTTGTGTTGAGATACAGCTACTGACCTACAGAGCAATGCTGGGGATCAAAATCCCTTGGAAAAATGAGCTTGAGTTGTAACAAAGTTACACTATTGTCACAGCATTAAATATTAGTTTATTAGCATCACAGCTTTTAGTTAATTGCTTCCCTCCTTTTCTGTGAAAATCCTGGCCACTCGTTTCTATATAAAGAAAGCTATCAAGTTTCAAAAAGGGTGCAAAGACACCAAAACGATAAAACAAAATGGTCCAATACGGCTCATGCACTGCCATATATCCCAAGTTGTTATTGACTGACAAATTCTTCACCAGTCAAACCACTGCAACCAATCATTTAGACCAGGGAAATGCAACTTTAGTCCTGGAGGGCCACGGTCCTGTCCAGAGTTAAGCGCCAACCCTGATAAACTCTCACCTGCCTATAGCTTTTGGCTGTGTCCGAAATCGCCCAATACACCCTTAAAGGGTTATCGTGTGCACTCATTCAATCCCAAAATTGCAACCGCAATAACAAGTGTACAGCTGATGTACACTCAACAGCTAGAGAATACCCATAATGCACTGTGAGAGTTGTGCGCCACATAAATTCCCACATCTGAACTTGAGATGGCGCCGCAGCTGAATCATCCATCCATCCATCTATTTTCCAAACCTCTGGTCCAATGTGGCTACAGCGTAATATCATACAAATATACATTTTTACCATTTGAATTGACTATTAAATAGTTTAATTACGGTTTATGGATGCTAGTTTCTATGACCGAGTACAAGATAAATCTTTTCATTACTACTGGAGCTGCCAGTTTTAGAAGTTTCAAATGATTATTAAAGAGCAAACACAAACTATACAAAAGCGGCAGCCCTACCGGCGCACTCAGAGTCCGAATTCACTCACTCGTTTTCATTCACTCCTTCAAGTGAACTATATTAGTGGAGTAATGTAGGGAATAGGGAGTGAGGGTATAGGGGGCGATTTCGAACACAGAATCATTTAATGTTCAACTTGGTCAATAAAAATATTTGTTCATACACTTATCAAATTGGAAAGTGCGACCAGGATATTCTTCAAAAACACACCTTTCATATTACCTGGAAGTAACTAAGTAATATGCATTTGAAACGACATAGAATTGAATAGAAATTAAATTCATTCCTTTTAAAGATTCATTCTAGCCTGGGAAAACCCAGACAACTTCCGGCAGATTTAGATTCGCTCTGCAACTTAGTCTGGCAAAGAGCCCATTCAAGCCCATTTCTAATCCCTCGAAATCGCGGCACCAATCAGAACCGTTGGGGTGGGCTTTACACGATGAGGACAGCGCAGCGATGGTGAAGCAGAATTTGTACATTACAAAAATGGATGCCGCCAGGGAACATCGCTCGTTCGAATCAGCTATTGCGTCTGTTTTAAGTGATTTAAACTTTTCCTTTTCGTTAAAAACAGCTGTCAGAGTCTCAGATATTTCTCCATCGCTCTGACTGGTTTTAGATCTATCCAATTGCGCCCCGAGACATTTGAGCGACGTCCGTTGGGGACGCCCCTTTGGAAATTATTTGTCTATGAAGCTTTGCCAGACCATAACGCAGTTACTATTGAGAATGGTCTGGTTTTAACCAGGCTAGATTCATTCAGCAGTTTGGTGCCAAATACATTTTTGTGTATACAGCTCTAAAGCTCACTAGTATCAGTAGCAATGTTTCCATCAAAGTTGCAAATTCAAAATTGTAATATTGCATAAAACATTTGTGAATAAAGCATTTCAATCCCATGCGTCCATGAGAACAAGAGATTTTGAGACAACATTTGAGATGCTGTGCAGTGATCCGATGGTTCGTTCAGTCATCCAATCACATCCACTGTTGAGGCAGTCACGCTTTTTACAAAGCATTGAGGTATTTACTCAGTAAATGTGTTTCCATCATAGTTTACAGGCATGTCTTCTTATTGGTTAAAAAAAAAATTTATCTGCTTCAAGTAAGTGGTTTTTATGCACATCGTGGTGTTTCCATCCAGCATGTTATGTGATACCCAAAATCCCAAAAACATAGCTAGTGTAATTTTACATAAAAATAGATGTGCAGCATCTAACACCTTTGTGGTATACTTAAAGAACCCAGTGCTATAGCTACAGAACTACTGAATGCCTCTTTAAAGAAGTCAAGACATTTTACATTTGGAGGGGATGCTTGAGTATGTTTTTTTTGTTCGTGAATGAACAGACTGTCATATGCAATATGGTTTTCTGTGAAATGCATTAAATCAAAACCAACCATGTTGCTCTGCACTCTCTTGCCGTTTTTGGAGCCTCTCTCATAGATGTACTCGCCAGCCTGGTTGGAGCCAACGAAACTGATGGCTTTGATGGCAGGATGGTCACAGATGAAGTTCACAGCTATAACAACACATGAAAAAAAAACAATTAGTTATCGGCACACAGAATCTAGATCATAATGCAGCCAAATTATTTATAACACTTCTGTGCAATTTTCTGTACCGTTATGCTGTCCATGGATTATGTTTAATGTTCCATCCGGAGCGCCGGCATCCTGCAGCAGTTTGGCCAGCATCATGGCACAGCCAGGGACTCTCTCTGAAGGCTTCATTAAATAGGTGTTCCCGCACACCATGCCCATTGGGAACATCCACAGAGGAATCATGGCAGGGAAATTGAAGGGGGCGATCCCGGCACACACGCCAATGGGCAAGCGGTATGTGTAAGTGTCCATGTCTTTAGTGATAGAGGGGAGGGTCTCACCCAGCATAAGAGATGTGATACTACAAGTGTGCTCCACCACCTCTGCAAGATCAACAAACAACTAGAGTTAATCATGTGAAAGCACACAAACTAAATGTGCAAACAGTTATGGGGCTAAAGACTTTCTATGGTCCTAACAGCCTCATCTACAGCACTAAAAACTGTTTTATTATGTTTATGTGCTATGGTGTCCATTTTATTTTTCAGTGTGCATAACAGAAAAGGAAATATCTTTATAGTAAATGTACTTATGATGGAAGCTTAGCAGGCAAGCCTCAGAAAGGTTTCGAAGCAGAAGCTTACATTATCATTCAAAAGGTTTGGGCTCAGCTTCTGAAAGAATTATCGGTCAATATAGGGTCCAAATCTAAAACTAATTATCACTTTTTGCCCCAGTAACCTCCTAATTACTGCTTATTAATAGTTAGTAAGGTAGTTAAATTTAGGTATTGGGAGGATTAAGGGATGTAGAATATGGTCATGCAGAATAAGAGATTAATATGTGCTTTATAAGTACTAATAAACAGCCAATATGCTAATAATATGCATGCTAATAAGCAACTAGTTAATAGTGAGAATTTGACCTAAACTAAAGTGTTACTGAATTATCTTATGTATTGCATTAAAAATAAAAATACAGTAAATCCTGTGAAATATTACTACAATTTTAAATAACTCATTACTAATAATTCAAATTCAATGTTTTAAAATGTCATTGGTGTCAAAGCTGAATTTTCAGCATCATTACTCCAGTCTTCAGTGTCACATCACATCATGTGCTGCTCAAGAAACATTTCTTATTCTTCGTCGTCTTATAATTAATTGTATCATCATCAGTTGAAAACAGTTGCGCTGCTTAATATTTTTGTGGAAACTGATAATATTTCCTATTCTTTCATTAATAGAAAGTTCAAAAGGAACAATTTATTTGAATTAAAAATCCTTTTTAACATTATACATTTCTTTACTGTCACTTTTGATAAATGTATAGCATCCTTGCTGAAAAAAAATTACTACATTTATGCAATATCCCAAAATGTGCATAAAAACGGGTTAAAGCAATAAAAAAAAAAATCCTATCGACACTTAGGATACACAAGGATAATAAGCATTAGTAAGCAGGTTTACTTTTCGTGCTAGTCATGACAGGGAGTTAAGAGACATGTCTGGACACACCCACAGTTTATTCTATCACACATTTGTGGTGCTTAAGCCTCCTTTATAAGGCCGTTTACTGTAAACGCTTCAGGTTTGCTAACATGTACTAAAGGAAATGGTTATCTGCAGTAGCTGCGGTATAAATTGGCACATACTGTAGTCATTATGTTGAAAATAACAATATTCCTTTTAAATGTTCTGCAGACTTAACTAAAACATTCTGATAGGGATGAACTAACACAATATTGATTGGCCTCAGTATTACTACAGATTAACTCAAGAACTATCACAAGAGACTCACGCAGTCCTCTGAACACGTCGCCCTCAGCGTCAGCCAGGGTTTTACCCTGCTCCAGGGTGATCAACTTGGCCAGCTCTTTCTGAAACACAAATCAAAATCACATATTATACATTTAGCAGGCAGTATGGCAGAACGATTAATCAGAATGATAACCACAATATTAATACCCCCCCTTGGCAGGCAGTGTTTTTTTCAGTTTTTTTAAAGCTCTATATTTTTCAATGATTCACATTACAAATCAATAAAGGACTCTTAATTATCAGTCACTATCTGTAACCGTTTGCATTATTATAATAACCTATAATCCAGTTACTGAAAACACAACTGGAAAACATAAAAATCCCTGATAATTCTAGGCTAGTGCTGCACGATATACCAGTACTAGAAAAGTATCACGATACCCTGCTATTAAAAACGGTACGATATGACATTTTATTAGTACCGGTACTTTAAGAAGGACAGCACCCTAATAAGAGCAATATTTATTTGCGTCGATGTGTGACAGCAGGGGTCAGGACGTGTGTGCAGAGCTCTGCTTTCATCGTTCACTAAACATTGGAAGCAGAAGAGTTAAATATATACACGCAGCGCATGACAAAGAAAGCAACAGAAACACATGCATGAGAAAAAGTGCGACGCGGGACGTGCGCGCGCTGCCGCACTCAGATGTCGCGGATTATTGGGTTGAATGGTCAAAAATATGTAAAAATTCACGTCCTGACGAGTATTCAGGTAAACACAATCGGGAGTGTCTTTAGTGAACATATACAGAGTTGAGTGAGAAATCTGATGTGTTACAGTGTATTGGGTCCGTGCAGCTCTTAAAGGGCCAGACCTCATATTCTGTGTGATTTAAATGTTAATCAAACAACAAAAACAAAATAGAAAATCACCCCATGCTTTTACTGAATAACAAAAGAATCAGTGTATAGTTAATTCATAGAGTGAAGACTTTTTTCATACATTTGATTATTTAATCTCTCTTTCTTGAAGCGCTCTTGTTAAATAGACCTACTGTAGCTGAAAAGAAAAAACAGACAAAATAAAAATAAATATCTATATTGTAATTCTAAAATCATATTTAAATTTTATGTAATCATTAGCATCATGAAATGAGATTTGGGTCATCCCAACCTGTTCAGAATAGTGAAAGGTTAGTGTTAACATGAATGTTAACTAATCTCTGTAAGGATGTTCACACTGGCATGTAGTTATTATTATTATTATTATTATTTTTAAATAAAAAGGAGGGAATGATGAAAAAAAGAAAGGCAGGAACATGCTTGCCAAGTTCTTAGGTTTTGAGTTTCAAGTTTTTAAAAAATAAAATAATATTCATTCAATTACCTTTACTGTTTTTTGCTGTGGTACCGATTCGGTATCGAGGTATTTTAGTCTGGTATCATATCGAAGTCATAATTTTGGTATCGTGACAACACTATTCTAGGCGTTCCATTGTCAAGAGAACCCACTGAATACTGTTCAACTAAAGGTTCACCGCTGTTTTACTGACAGTATCTATATTTAACAAGCACAACAAGTGTGTAGTAGAAACGTTCACAAGTCTTTCATCTGGAGTCGAGTCTCAAGTCACTAAACGTTACATGTACTTAATTTTATTATATTTATAGCCTTGAAGTGGGAAAAAAGGGTGCTTGTGTTCCCCTTATTTGCATATTAGCAGTCGGCAACACTATTTAGATTTATACTACAAGTAACTTTGCAATTACATGTCAACTAACTCTTATTAGAGTATTAGTAGACTGTTGGCTTAGGGTTAGGTGTTAGGGTTCAGGTTAGTAGAATAGGTTGACATGTTCAATAGTTGCAAAGTTACTTATAATTAATCAAAATAAAGTGTTAGCATATGATATATGCAGTACACTCAAAAAGTATTCAGACCCCTTCATTTTCACATTTTGTTTTGTTGCAGCCTTATGTTAAAATGTTGTTTTAAATGTTAATTTCCAACATTAATCTGCACTCATAACCTATAATAAAAAAGCAAAACGATGCGTGATAACTTTACAAATTTATTAAAACATTTGTCCGGACAAAAATCTTTTCATAAATCACTTTTCTTTTTTTTTTTTTGCCAGGAAATAATGAATACAAATATATAACATAGCAAAACAAAGGGATTGAGGATAGGCAGCAGTAACTTACAATATTGTCTTTAATGAGCTGCTGATAGCGAAGGAAGATCTGCTGGCGGGCCAGGATGGAAGTTTCGGACCATGAATGATATGCCCGTGAGCACGAGTCCACGGCGGCCAACATTTCCTCATGTGTAGCCTTAGGCACTCGACCAATGACCTCGTTGGTGGCCTGAGGAGAGCACAAGCATTATAATTCAATCACAGAGACATCGCATCTGGTTTGTGCCCTTTTCTCTGCAAAGTGCTGATACAATAGGTCACTTGTAAAAAAATTCTGCTTGGTGACAATGGTTGTGCTTTCTTGCGGTTAACAAACATTAACAGAACATCAAAAAAAACCTATTATTTTCAATCACAAGATTCACTCTTTCATGATAAAAACACCAGAATTATATCAAAAGATATAATTAGATATAAAGAATAAAGCTTTGTTTGCAAAAGCGACTTGTCTACCTCTTCCTTACCAAAAATCGAGAAAGCTTAAACTGCTCTAATGTGATATTAACCAGAGTTCCTGGAATATAGAGTGCAAATGCAGAGTGAAAAAACAAATAAGCAATTGTTATGGCATCGGTTTTCTAAAGTAAAGCAGATTGGACCAAGAAAAGCTCAAGAACCTGGTTAATCTTAATGGTTCTCCTATTGAACATTGGTAACAGTCAGCGAGTAATCCTTTTCAAGAGCATAAAAAGGACTAACAAGATCAACGAAGCTGTAGTATATACTGACTGCAGGTATAACTAAAGTCCTATCCGGACGGGATTACTTTAACAGAGATATGGGGTATGGTAAAGTAGTTATTACAAGAGCTTCTCAGTGATTTTAGCCGCATCCAAATGTGCCATCTCACGGACAGTGTCAGTAAAGATTACAGGGACTTTTACCTTCTGGAAAAAAGTCTGGAAAAATTACTTCAGGTAATACTAAACCTGTAAGAATAGACCAGCTGTATATACACTATATTGCCAAAAGTTTTGGGACGCCTGCCTTTACATGCACATGAACTTTAATGACATCCCATTCTTAATCCGTGGGGTCTAATATGGAGTTGATCTACTCTTTGCAGCTATAACAGCTTCAACTCTTCTGGGAAGGCTTTCCATAAGGAAAAATGTGTTTATGGGAATTTTTAACCATTCTTCTAGAAGTCCATTTGTGATGTCAGGCACTGATGTTGGACGAGAAGGCCTGGCTCGCAGTCTCCGCTCTAATTCATCCCAAAGGTGAATGCCATCAGGACTCTGTGCAGGCCAGTCAAGTTCCTCCACAGCAAACTCATCCATGTCTTTATGGACCTTGCTTTGTGCACTGGTTCACAGTCATGTTGGAACAGGAAGGGGCCATTCCCAAACTGTTCCCACAAAGTTGGGAGCATGAAATTGCCCAAACCCAACCCCTGAAAAACAACCCCACACCATAATCCCCCCTCCACCAAACTTTACACTTGACAATGCAGTCAGGCAAGTACCGTTCTACTGACAACCGCCAAACCCAGACTCATCCATCAGACTGCCAGAGAAGCGTGATTGGTCACTCCAGAGAACACGTCTCCACTGCTCTAGAGTCCAGTGGCAGCGTGCTTTACACCACTGCATCCCACACTTTGCATTGCACTTGGTGATGTAAGGCTTGGATGCAGCTGCTCGGCCATGGAAACCCATTCCATGAAGCTCTCTATGCACTGTTCTTGTGCTAATCTGAAGGCCACTCAAAGTTGGGAGGACTGTAGCTATTGACTCTATAGAGCTTTTGAATGGACTTCTACAAACTGTGCGCCTCAGCATACGCTGACCCCGCTCTGTGATTTTACGTGGCCTACCACGCCGTGGCTGAGTTGTTGTTGTTCCCAATTGCTTCCACTTTGTTATAATACCACTAACAGTTGACTGTGGAATATTTAGTAGTGAGGAAATTTCAGGAATGGACTTATTGCACAGGTGGCACCCTATCACGGTACCACGCTTGAGGTCACTGAGCTCCTGAGAGCGACCCATTCTTTCACAAATGTTTGTAGAAGCGTCTGCAAGCCTAGTGCTTGATTTTATACACCTGTGGCCATGGAAGTGATGGAACACCTGAATTCAATGATTTGGAGGGGTGTCCCAATACTTTTGGCAATATACCTAAATATTATGTCATTTCCTGCTTAAAAGTAGTTTTCCGTGGTTTTTCAAATATGGAGGCTCTTGAAGAAGCATTCAGTTGCGTTCTAGGCAAAGACCACTCACATTTTCTTAAGAAACAAAATGTATATATATTTAGATCATGTTGTGTTTGCGCACGTGAAGGAAGCAACATAATACGCACATGACAGGGAGGTGACGGTGGTGCGCACTTCTGACTTCTGAGATTCCTAATCCTGTGCGAAATGGCCATTAATATTACAGACGTTCTGTGGTAAAATTACGCAACTCCATCTACCCTTGTAAAAGTAATCCCATCTGAATAGGGCTTAAGTAGTACAGGTGCTGTGTTGTTTAGTCACATGTGATTAAAACACATTAATCTAATAGGTTTTAATTGCCCGAAGTGTGCTCAAAGAATGTAATCCGTTAAACTGGTGTAGTACATTATCTCTTCCAGTGTAAATTCAGCAAAAGCATTAGCTGTCTGTTAGCACAGTATGAACTTACAGGATTGTGAACGTCCAACCATTCTGGACTCTTGGATTCTACAAACTTTCCATCAATGAACAACTTGGTGGTGGGCTGAGGAAGGACACAGAGAAAATTGTGTGCAATTAATGTAAAAAGCAAACATAAAACACAACTCATAAAAACATAGTTATAACAAAAATGATTAGACACAGCAACACTAGTATGTTTTGCTTGTTTTTTGTGTGAGGGATTAAGGCTGGAATACTTTATTCCGATGGTCCACGTTAGACATTCTAACTATCAGTAACTTTTCAACTTCATGTCAACTAACTAGAGTGTTAGTAGACTGTCTGCTAACACTTTATTTTGATGCTCCCCAACAGACGGTCTTCTGACTATAAAGTAACTTTGCAACTACATATCAACTTATCCTACTGACCAGCACCCTAACAGTCTACTAATAAGCTAATGAGAGCTAGCTGACATGTAGTTGCAAAGTTACTGATAGTAAGTAGAATGTCTATTGGGGAGAATCAAAATAAAGTGTTAGTAGATATTAAGCAGACAGTCTACTAACACTCTAATGACTTCAATGTAGTTGCAAAGTTACTGATAGTTAGTAGAATCTCAAAAGTGGACCATCAAAATAAAGTGTAACCAATTTTTGCCCTGATTGTATTTACAGTCTGGAGGACTTAATGCTAGTAATGCTAGAGAATATGCAGATATGAGTTGATCGATTTCACAGAAAAATCGCTCAGACTTCAACTTTGTAGCTTCTGACCATGAATGATTCCATCCATTCGGAGGATATCAAACATTTTTTTTTATTCTGAGCTGATGTTAGAATGTATTGTCATGTGTGAAGCAACGAGGCACATGTTTCTGCACAAGTTTATTTTGAATGACTTCAAAGTCTGGTAGTGCGAGATCCTTTTTCTCTGTAATCATTTACAGCAAGTGCATGATGCCTATTGTTTTAAAATATTTGTATGTCATGTACACTCTTAAAGGGATAGTTCACCCAAAAATGAAAATTCTATCATTAAATATGTAATTTTTCGCTGCTAGAGGTCACTTATTCAAAACAGCGGCGTAGCTTGATGACGCCTTGATTTCACAGAGCTTTTATTATGCCTCAGATGAACGCTTCTGGTCATGCGTATGTTAAGTTATAATGCTTCTCTGTTGCAAAAACTTGTTGCACACTGCATTGAGCTAGATCGATATCAAGCATGGTTAAACGTGGTATTCGCGGTAAATCAAGAAAACCGAGATTTAAACAAGACGACTAACTGTGTTGAGCTGTATAACAATGATTAGTTTTCCGTCGATGAATGCATCCAAACAGTTGCTCCCCTGTCTAATAAAACACACAATATATTAAAGCGTCTTTGGTGTTGGTTTCTGCAAAATAAAACCGGAAATCGAGGATAACCCGGGTATGATGTCATTGATAGGTGACACACGGACACCCGTGTCCTGGTTAAAAATAGCTTATTTCTCTGGATTTAAACATTCTTGGAAACATTTGGGATAATGCAAGCACACAAAATATATAACACTGTTCTAGTGTTTTTTGGATATATTAATTCCAAAAATCTTACATACTGTGCCTTTAATTACTCACTTTGATCAAAAAGTTAATATGAGAGATCGTAAAACGAACTGAGCGGTTCGAGACAAACGCTTACAGGTTGAATTTAGCCTTTTATTCACATAAACATCCATGGAATAATTGTGCAAAAGGCTCTTTAATAGTGGCAAACAATTTCTTTAGATTTTTTAAAATGTTCTTCACCCTAAAAAAGGTTTCTTTTATTGTATAGCCATAAAAAAAATCTTTATTTTCAAGAGTGTACTGTGCAGTGTATTCCAGCCTTTGCATGTAATAAGACTACTTCAGTGTTATGCCTCTCAACAGAGGGAAATAAAAGTCTCTCTAGTCAGATCTGAGACACACAGTGTGTTAGTACAAGTGTGGTGGGCTTCTAAAATGAGGCAGTTTCATTCGATGTTTGGAGCACTACTATAAGGTTGAAGACATAGAACAATATTTATACAAATCAAATTTGCCGCTTAGCTCTCACAATCATAACGCTTTTGACATATTAGACAAACATTCTATTAAATCCACTTGTTTTCTTCTGAGCCCAAACACCCTTTGCACAAATATGTGCTCATATACTCAATGAACTCACCACAGAGGAGGAGTAGCACATGCGTCCCACCTGAAGAGGAACCTGCAGAACAGTTCAAAGGGTACAGCATTTAATTTACACTTTTGTCTCTGGGCAGATCATTTCATTTGATAATGCCAGTCGGCATATTAAAGCTCATGTATACTGTAACTGCTGTGCAACTCTCTTACACTTAATATGATTCATAAACAGCACAGGGAGAAAACGCTTTTAACCAAAAGGTGGATATGATATACTTTTCTGATTGTAACAAATATGACTAAACAAGACATAACTTAAACAAGGATCAATGCACGAAGTCAAATGCTTTCTCGGACTGCTATAACACGAGTAGCACTTAGCGCGTATGAACTTGACCAAGTTCACTGTTGCGAAATGACACAATATGATAAGAATAGAGGTCGTGGCGAATGGCGATTAGGCGACAAACTTCTTGCAATCCCTACAACATCGTTCATTGTAATGTTAGTGTATTTAGAGTTGCTTTCAGGGTGGCTTGGCTACACCGTTTCAACTCGTGGCGTTTGACCGTTGATACTTTTGACAACATGACGTCACGTCAAACTCATATTACGTGCATGTCTGTTCAAGTGCAATGCTTTTTGTGTTTCTTACCCTCTTGTTTACAACGGAACGAATTAATGTCGCTGCCATGATGGAATTCGTAGATTAGTGTTGTATTCAACCCTAATGTGCGTCCAACCCCCGCCAGAGGACGAGCGCCGAGACCTGCAGCCCGCTTTTCCTACTGTCACTTTAAGGATGGGCGGGACATAGTCTTCAAATAGCCAATTATATGCCGAATTCAAATACTCCCCCAAGTTCATGAACTCTATTGGTTAGACATGTGAGATGACGCACCAATAGCAGTGCGCGTTTGACGTAGACATAGATCATAGGCGAGAGCTCTGCTGACTAGAAAGTTATAGGGTATTAAACCTGTCAATTAATAATTACATAGAAGACGTGATACGGTGAAAAAAAAATCACTACGTTATTGTTATTCTCCATTTTTGATGCATTTTTATTTACCCACACCATTTTGCTCGATGAAGTCTTTTCTATTCCGAGGGCTAAAGCAAAGAAATGCATTGTTTTGAACTGCAGTGCATCGAGAAGCCTGAATCATTTTAGGAATCGGTTCGTTCGAACGGTTCATTTTTACTATTTAAAACAAAAATCACTTCAGTCATGCAACGCGAAATTTTTCGATTATATTAGATCATGCTACATGTTTGTTTATTGTTCATACATTTTCTTTATTATTATTATTGCTAACACAAACAAGAATATGACTTCCAATATGAGAAATAATAATGGTAATGTTTAATATGAATGAATACAGAGATCGTTAAGTTTTGTTCCCACATTTTTTTATTGCAAAAAAAAAAAAAAAAAGTGATCCTAATAGATTCGGGAATCGGTTAGATTGAATCCTCAAAATATGACTTCAAAGAAATAATAATGTCATTTTAATATATTTAATATGAATGATTCCAAAAATCGTTATCAGTTTTGTTCACACATTTTTTTATTCTTACAAAAAAAAAAAAAAAGTCATCCTTAATAGATTCGCGAATCGGTTCGACTGAATCATCAAAATATGACTTCCAATACAAGAAAAAAATATGTTAATTTTTAAAAATATTTAATATGAATGATTCCAAATATCGTTAACAGTTTGTTAATATAAAATAATAAGTCATCCTAAACGGTTCGCGAATCGGTTCGACTGAATCCTCTAAAAGAATCGGTTCATGAGAAGGACTCTTTGTGAACCCAGACAACGTCTTTTCTTCTCAGGGACCAACAATCTAATATGAGTGCATCAGCTGCACGTATAATCAAGGTAAATGCATAAATCCCGTAATGCTTCGTTGAACATTGCAGATGTGAGATGATAGACATCTAAACGCACACAAAGACCAAATCATTCCCCGACGTCTTCCGAAGTCCATTGAAGTTGCTTAGTCACAAAAAAACTCAGCCAGGAGGAGGATTTTTGCTGCTGCATCTCATTGGTTGACCAAAAAGTAGTGTTTTTTTTCTTGTTTAGTTTCAGTAGTTACAGAACTGATGAATACCATGGAGACACAAGTGAAGGTTTTAAATACGTTGTTGCTGATCTTAAATTAAGCTATTGTTTATGATGCATTATTTGACTGTTGTATTTTAATGTTCTAGCCTGTTCTTTATGGATACTATAGGAGTTCTTGCTCTTGGAGAGTCCGGATAGGTGAGTCTTGAAGACATCAGTTCAATCTATTACTTGAATCTATTTCTGCATATATCAATTGTCAGTTTTCTCTATTGTGTTTTAATGTTTCTAGCGTTTGCATTGAAAGGCATTGAATATGAGCAAAAACCAGTGAATCTCATCAAGGATGGTGGGCAACAGGTATGTTAAAGAAATCTCTGCACTGGATTGTTAATATTCCTCTAGCGCAGTGGTTCCCAACCGCGTTCCTGGAGGCCCACCAACAGTGCACATTTTGCATGTCTCCTTTGTCTGACACACCCACATCAGATTTTGGAGTCACTACTAATGAGCTGAGTTTGATTGAGGAGACATGCAAAATGTGCACTGTTGGTGGGCCTCCAGGAACGCGGTTGGGAACCACTGATCTAGAATTATACTGGGGTTTTCAAACTGGGGTCCGGGGACCTCCAAGGGAGTGCTAGGGGGTAGAGAAAAACTTGTAATCTCTGTAAAGTTAAAGATTAAAATAATTAAATAGATCTATTAAAACAGAGAATTAAAATAAATAAATATAATATGGATTAAAATAAATAATAAGTTAGACTAATATAGATTAGATGTTTAAACCAGTGGTCAAATCGATTAATTGCATCCAAAATAAAAGTGTGTGTACATAATGTGTGTACCGTGTATAATTATTATGTATATATAAACACATGCATGTATATATATTTAATTTATATATATATATATATATATATATATATATATATATATATATATATATATATATATATATATATATATATATATAATAATATAATACAAACCTGATTCCAAAAAGTTGGGAATTGTGAATAAAAAGAATGCAATAATTTACAAATCTCTCATAAACTTATATTTTATTCACAATAGAATATAGATAACATATCAAATGTTGAAAGTGAGACATTTTGAAATGTCATGCCAAATATTGGCTCATTTTGGATTTCATGAGAGCTACACATTCCAAAAAGTTGGGACAGGTAGCAATAAGAGGCGGAAAAAGTTAAATGTACAAATGAGGAACAGCTGGAGGACCAATTTGCAACTTATTAGGTCAATTGGCAACATGATTGGGTATAAAAAGAGCCTCTCAGAGTGGCAGTGTCTCTCAGAAGTCAAGATGGGCAGAGGATCACCAATTCCCCCAATGCTGCGGCCAAAAATACTGGCGCAATATCAGAAAGGAGTTTCTCAGAGAAAAATTGCAAAGAGTTTGAAGTTATCATTGAAGTTGAAGTTGAAGTTTATTCGTCATTACACATGTACAAGTACAGTATAACGAAATGAAGTTTGGAGCAAGCCTCCGGGCCGCAGCCGATTATTCAGGCGCCGCCCTACGCTCTCCAGAAATACAAGAATGCAGTTTAGCAAGCATTACATAGCAAACACAACAAAACATAAACATAAACATAAACATGACACAGTACACGTGGTCACGTGATGGGATTTTTTGTATGGAGTGGGAGAGGAGATAGATAAAGACAAAGACAGGCAGACGGTTGGAGGGGGGGGTGGGATCGGATAGGTTGTGTATGGTGCGAGTGAGTCTGAGATTGTGTTGTGTGAGAATGTTAGCCATAACTTCAGATGTTTTCGAGTTCAGTTCTATGGTTTGTCCTTGAAGGGAGATAAGGCAGTGCACAGGGAAAGATAGCAGACAAAGCTGTCAGGCTGAAATCCCAACCGAGAGATAGGGACCAAGTGAGGTTCGTTGGGCTAGTTGATTAGGTCAGGCAAATACAATTTATTATTTTTAATCCATTTGATGATCTTGGTAATTTGTCGGATCATAATCAATCAATCAGATCTGGTCCTCAGCATTCGCGTCCGGTCTGTGCAGTTTCCCTAGACATTACGTCCAGCCTCATGGCCAGACCGGTTACAGTCCGTAAAAGTTCACCGATCTGACCCCCGATAGAGCCCACTCTACCCTGCGTATCCGCAGTCCGGACTGCGTTGTTACGGTTCAGTTCCTCAATTCCTATCACTTTCTGATCTAATTCCTTCAGACGGTCACACACAACCCGAAGCATTCTTTAATTTCCACAGACAGCGGCTGGGTGAATTTGCTTGCAGCTGTCTTACCAATCTTCCGATAGGTCAGGGCAATCCCAAAGCCAAAGAATAGGAACCCCGCCATCAATAATCCAATCATGTATAAATCTTCCGCATCCTCCACGGACAGAGCCTCCAGGCACAGGACTTGCAAAGGTCCCGTCCGGGCAGGTGGGTTCTCCCGGGGGACCCTTCCTTAGTGAGAAAATCTTGTCGATTGCGCTGATTGACCAGTTAATCAATTCCATTTCAGTATTTTCAAGAGTCCAGCAAGGCAGCAGTCAGAGAGAAAGAGAAGAGACGAAACACTAGACAAAACAAAACAGCGCGAGAGCCAGCAGGGAACAGAGAGAAAAACACGTCTGCACGGATAGAAGGACAGAAAGGAAAAGTCATCATCTACAGTGCATAATATCATCCAAAGATTCAGAGAATCTGGAACAATCTCTGTGCGTAAGGGTCAAGGCCGGAAAACCATACTGGATGCCCGTGATCTTCGGGCCCTTAGACGGCACTGCATCACATACAGGAATGCTACTGTAATGGAAATCACAACATGGGCTCAGGAATACTTCCAGAAAACATTGTCGGTGAACACAATCCACCGCGCCATTTGCCGTTGCCGGCTAAAACTCTATAGGTCCAAAAAGAAGCCATATCTAAACATGATCCAGAAGCGCAGGCGTTTTCTCTGGGCCAAGGCTCATTTAAAATGGACTGTGGCAAAGTGGAAAACTGTTCTGTGGTCAGACCAATCAAAATTTGAAGTTCTTTTTGGAAAACTGGGACGCCATGTCATCCGGACTAAAGAGGACAAGGACAACCCAAGTTGTTCTCAGCGCTCAGTTCAGAAGCCTGCATCTCTGATGGGATGGGGTTCATGAGTGCGTGTGGCATGGGCAGCTTACACATCTGGAAAGGCACCATCAATGCTGAAAGGTATATCCAAGTTCTAGAACAACATATGCTCCCATCCAGACGTCATCTCTTTCAGGGAAGACCTTGCATTTTCCAACATGACAATGCCAGACCACAGACTGCATCAATTACAACATCATGGCTGCGTAGAAGAAGGATCCGGGTACTGAAATGGCCAGCCTGCAGTCCAGATCTTTCACCCATAGAAAACATTTGGCACATCATAAAGAGGAAGATGCCACAAAGAAGACCTAAGACAGTTGAGCGACTAGAAGCCTGTATTAGACAAGAATGGGACAACATTCCTATTCCTAAACTTGAGCAACTTGTCTCCTCAGTCCCCAGACGTCCTCCAGCTGTTCCTTATATGTACATTTCTTTTCCGGCCTCTTATTGCTACCTGTCCCAACTTTTTTGGAATGTGTAGCTCTCATGAAATCCAAAAAGAGCCAATATTTGGCATGACATTTCAAAATGTCTCACTTTCAACATTTGATATGTTATCCATATTCTATTGTGAATAAAATATAAGATTATGAGATTTGTAAATGATTGCATTCCTTTTTTATTCACAATTTGTACAGTGTCCCAACTTTTTTGGAATTGAGTTTGTATTCATATTTACATATAAATTATATAAATATATATACAGTATATACATGCAAATATTTTTAATACTGTATATACGTGAATGAGTATTTAATATATTCATAACTATACACAGTACACACTCATATATTATGTACACACACACTCTTATTTTGGATGCAATTAATTGATTTGACAGCACTAGTTTAAAATAAGTAGATATTAAAAATGTTAGGATGGGGTCCCTCGCAAAAAAGATCATATTTTGTGGTCCCCGGCCTCTTATAAATTGAAAGCCGCTGATCTCTAACATTTCATGTTGGCACTAACTCAACTCTCTTAACCGAGTCTTCTTCACAAGCTCGCAGATCAGTTTAAGGCAATAAATCCAATGCAGCAAGTTCCTGCCGTCACCATCGATGGCATCACCTTGTCTCAGTCGGTAAGAACATGGATTCTCCTGTTGTGTAGCACACAGAGTTATATGATTTTATATTTACATTGATTTATTTAACACAGTTGGCCATTATCCAGTACATTGAGGAAACTCGGCCAGAGCCACGCCTCCTTCCTGCAGACCCAAAGCAGCGGGCTCATGTCCGCATCATCTGTGACATCATTGCATCAGGGATCCAGCCCCTCCAGGTGAGTGAGACATCATTTTTAAATTCGGCATGAAACTTCCCTATTGTGACGTATATATCTGAGTGAAATGGCTTTTCAAACAAGAAAAAATGTAGGGCGGGGCTTGCTTTTGTTCATGGGGAATTGATTGGATAGTTGTGGTTTGTTATTGCTGTGATGTCATGTGAGTGACAGGTTGCCCCGCCCTCACGCCAGTAAACACGTCATCAGACAAGAGATGTCACTGCAAGAGGGGGGAAGGTTATTTTGATTAAAGATAATGAGGGCACACGATTAAAAAAAAAAAAAAAAAAAAAAAAGATGTGTACAGATAAATCATTCATAATAAATACTGCAATATTCCATAAAAAATAAGAATGATCATTTTGATTTCATAGTGACTTTAAAGTAACAAAACAACAAAAAAGCCCAACCCCAAATCCAATTTCCATCACTACCAGGGGGGTATTCCAGAAAGCAAGGTTAACTTTCCGTCACATATACCCTGAACTCTCGGCTGATTAACCCAAACCTTGCTTACTCGAGGTATGCTGGTTCCAAAAACGAGTCCGAGAGTAATTTCAGACAACTCGGAGTGTGTTCCCGGTTAACACGCAAGACATTCTCAACAGAGTGACGAATCGATGATTCACCATGGAAACAGACGCTAAGAATGAGCGCGCCATTCTGTTCTTCTTTTGTTTAATGGCGATTTACACAGCCTACTTAGTGCACGTCGCCACCTATTTGGTGGTTATGCAATGATTTTTTCAATGTCTTTGTTTAATAAGTAATCTTTATTCACTGAGAATAAGGATTATATTGTTTGTTTGATGCTAAATAATTGAATGCAGATCCATGTGTGAGATGACAATAAAATCCATCCATCCATCCATCCATCCATCCATCCATCCATCCATCATCTTCCGCTTATCCGGGGCCGGATTGCGGGGGCAACAGTCTAAGCAGAGACGCCCAGACTTCCCTCTCCCTAGCCACTTCCTCCAGCTCTTCCGGGGTAACCCTGAGGCGTTCCCAGGCCAGCCGGGAGACATAATTCCTTCAGCGTGTCCTAGGTCTTCCCCGGGGCCTCCTCCCGGTGGGACATGCCCGGAACACCTCCCCGGGAAGGCGTCCAGGAGGCATCCGAAATAGATGCCCGAGCCACCTCAACTGGCTACTCTCGATGTGGTGGAGCAACGGCTCTACTCTGAGCTCCTCCCGAGTAACTGAGCTTCTCACCCTATCTCTAAGGGAGCGCCCAGCAACCCTGCGGAGAAAGCTCATTTCGGCCGCCTGTATCCGGGATCATGACCATAGGTGAGAGTAGGAACGTAGATTGACCGGTAAATCGAGAGCTTCGCCTTACAGCTCAGCTCCTTCTTCACCACGACAGACCGGTACATCGACCGCATTACTGCAGAAGCTGCACCGATCCGTCTGTCAATCTCCTGTTCCATCCTTCCCTCACTCGTGAACAAGACCCCAAGATACCTGAACTCCTCCACCTGAGGCAGAAACAAAATATAAATATATTTGAATTACATTAACATTTAAACTTTTTTATTATTCTAATTCTTTAGAATTAATATATAATATTGTATATTATATAACTGAAACTTGAAATTTGGTTATATTAATAATTATATCAAACACATCTGAATACCTCTTAAGCAAACTAACCCTGGATCATGAGCTGCTCCGGAGCAGGTTATGTTCAGAGAGTGAGTTGCCATGGTTACATGTAAATAACCCTGAAAGTTACCTCCGCTAACTTACTCTTAAACATACCCGGGTATGTCACATAACCTGCTTTTCCTTTAACAAAAAGTTATCAGCTGTGAGGTAAAAATCATGTCCAATCACATGATAAAGTTATTAACTTCTACTCTACAAGTGAATTTTATTTAAGAGAATGTCAATCAAACATTACATTGTGACCCATTATTATTTATGATGCTGTATTTCAGAATCTGTATGTGATTCAGAAAATTGGAGCTGAGAAGGTTCAGTGGGCGCAGCATTTCATCAGCCGAGGATTCGAGGGTGAGTTTTGTCATGGAGGACATCTTGCCGTCATGTAAACCGTCAGGTTATGTTTTTACCTATGATTCAATTACTGTCCTAACATGTCTAATTGCTTTAATTGTGTAATGGAATGTTATTGTTTGTGTTATTTGAAGCTCTGGAGCCGATCCTGAAGCAGACAGCAGGAAAATACTGTGTAGGTGATGAGGTAATAATGCATTATCAAATATAATATAAATCACAGTACATGATATATTCAAATCTTTGGGGTCGGTAAGATTTTTAATGTTTTTGAAAGAAGTCTCATGCTCACCAAGGCTGCATTTATTTGATCAAAATTGCAATACTACAATTTAAAATAACAGTTTTCTATTTTAATATATACATTTATCCTTGCTGAATCAAAGTATCAATTTTGTATGAAATCTTACAGACCCCACACTTTTGAACAGTAGTGTATGAGAATTATAAATTCAGCTTGAATGTGCTTTGAAATCATGACGTTGCTACACTGTATATCCTCTAGATATCCATGGCGGATATTTGTCTTGTGCCTCAAGTCTACAACGCTGAAAGGTACAACAGGTCTCTTTAAAGCTAACATTATAGAGTGCAACAGTGGGTTCTAGAAGTAAAAATCCATTCAGTTTCTCCATAGAGAAAATGATTTATAACCCTTTAAAAGAGAGCCTTACTGTGAGCTACAAGGTTGTTAATCAATAGGATTTTCTTCTTTGAAGCTGTTAACCTGCGTTATTTCAACATAATGTTAAAATAATCGTTTAACAGCAGAATGTGTGAAAAGCAACCCATGATGCGGTACAGAAAATTACACCAGTCACTCATAGAGAGTCGATCTCTCTATGCTCTCAAATATATATATATATATATATATATATATATATATATATATATATATATTAGTGCTATCAAATCGATTAATCGCGGTCAATCGCATCTAACACAAGTTATTGGTAACACTTTACAATAAGGTCTCAGTTGTTAACATTAGTTAATGCATTAACGAACAAACTAACAATGAGCAATACATTTGTTGCAGTATTTATTAATCTTTGTTAAAGCTGCAGTCCGTAACTTTTTGTGCTCTAGCGGTTAATAAACAGAACCGCATGCGTCTTGCGGAAGAACACTGCAGCCGGAGCTACTTCTCTCTGTTTATGTCTATGGCGAGTCACGCAGGGACTGTGCTCCTCCGCAGCGGCTCCTACCAGACCGGTCTGAAATAGCCCCAATATAAACACTTATTATAATGATTCAGGGTAAGACGGTTTGGAAAATGGATTCATGTTGTACATTCTTGTTATATAATTTTTGTAAATCTTGAACACAAAAAACAGACAGCAGCTTTAACGTTAATTAAAAATACAGCTGTTCATTGTTTGTTCATGTTAGTTCACAGTGCATTAATATTAAGAAATGCAACTTTTTTATTTTAATGTTAACTTGTAAATACATTAAGACTAATAAATACTGTAGATGTATTGTTCATTCTTAGTTCATGTTAACTAATGTATTGTTACCATGTTTTTGTTTATATTCACATGGTTATATATTGTCTATATATGTGTGTGAATATGTATATATACGTGTGTGTATATATATAAAATCTAAATTAAATTAGTAGTTTTATATTTATCCATTGTTTTTGATTATGCTGTTCGCAATGTTTCATGGGATTGTAGTTCTTTCCATCACTAAAGCCATTAGAACAGTCTAGTACCTTTATATTTTTTCGCTTCAAACCCAAGTTTGTGATTCAGCTTGTAGCTGATTGGCTTGGTTTTTGGCTCATAACGCTTTAAAGATTTTTTTTTTTTTTTAAATCTCTATAGGAGAAATTAATGGGGGAAAAAAATACTTCCTGAACCAACGCTGCTGAAAAAGTGGGCGGGAACTGTTGCACTCTAGAAAACAAGTCTTGCAAAACAAACATTAAATGTAAATTCTACCATCCTTTAGGTTCAAGGTGGATATTTCCCAGTTTCCCACAATCAGACGATTAAACCAGACCTTAACTGAGATCGACGCTTTCAAAGTCAGTCATCCATCACATCAGCCTGATACTCCCGATGATCTGCGGGCATAATTTTCTAATGATCCATAATGAAAATAATAAATCACTTTGATAAAAAGTTAAGACATTTCAGATTCTTTTTCTTAAAAGTATTGCATTTATTGCATTGGTGAAAAGACTGGATTCGCTTTTAGCAGCTTTCAGACATCCATGAACAAGAGGTGAGCGGTACATGCCAGTGACTTAAAGGAAAACGTGCGAGTATAATGTCAAACATAGAGAGTGGACAAAAATACAAACATGTAAACGTGTAAAATACGTGCAAAATAAGAGAAAACATTTATTGCACAAAAATACATTGAATCTCTGAATGTACTAAATACAAATCTGAACTACACGTGTGAGTGAGTTGCTTGCTTTTAAAGGAATGACTATAAAAACAGTAGCTGTAAAACAGCTGTTCATGCTAAAACTGCAACAAGGCAAAGTTAAAAATAAAAGTGCTTCTCATATTCCACTTTTTTCCATTGCGTTCCTGTAAAACCCTACATTAATTTCTTAGATAAAAATCCTACAGTCCCTGATTCTAAACAGGGAGTTCAACTGGGCATTTAATGGTTTCATTATAAAATGTTCCTGAACAATCGGACCCTCCAAACACTAGGATGGAGAGATGGAGAGAGAGGCTTTTGCCACGACGCAGATCCCTTGCATCCCTCGGGTTTGAACAGCCATAGCTTATCAGACTGTGGCCTGCGCGAGGCTTAGAGCAAAGCAATGGGCACGCCACTGATGTCCAGGAGCTGGTATCTGCAAACATGCATCGGTTTAGATCAAACCTTTCAGACTAATAACAGTAAAGCTTTTTAAAGAACCCATCAATGATTTGGGACATTTAGTCTGCAAGCTTTGAGACCATCTCTATCAGGGGTATTCAATTAAAGTTCCAAGAGGTCCAGCGGAGGTGACAATACTTTTTCGGAACAGTTATGTATATTTCCATCTGGGCATCAGTAGTACTTTGAAAACAGTCAAACTAGTCATCAAAGAGAAGGATATTGGTACCGAGGGCCAAAGGAGCATGCATCAAATGAGCCTTGGCCACCCATGACCCTGTGGTCAATTCACCGCTGTTCCTTCCTTGGAGCACTTTTGACAGATACTGACCCCTGCTGACCGGGAACACCCCACAAGAGCTACAGTTTTGGAGATGCAATTTGGCCCTTGTCAAACTCACTCAAATCCTTACACTTGACCATTTTTCCTGATTCTGTGAGTAAGCCATGTGACTTCGGTGGTTTAACCAATTTTATGAAGAATTAAAATAAAAAAATAAATAAAAAAAGTATCTCTATATGGACAAAATAACATCCAAAGCGTGTTCACGGAACAACTTCTGGTCTTAAGTCAACAACCCACATGCCTCATGGTGCTCCCCCTACTGGAATGCAGGTCAATATTTTCGTAAATAAAGTTTTGTTTTTGTGCAAAGCATTCGTCACTTCATAAAATTGAGGATAAACCACTAGTCACATGGAATACTTTAACGATGTCTCGCCTATCGTTCTGGACCTTGAATGTGGTAGTTGTGTAGCTGTCAATGGAGGGACTCTCAGATTTCATCAAAAATATCTTAATTTGTGTTCTGAAGATCAACGAAGGTCTTATGGGTGTGGAACGACATGAGGGTGAGTAAATGACAATTTTCATTTTTGGGTGAACTATATAATCGGTAAAACTACAGTAACGTCTTCAGCTAGTCAGCTTGAGATCATTTCCATCTAAATATCTCCTAAGCCTAGTGGTGAAAGTTTAATGAGCAGTAGTAGGATAACCATATTCATCCACACAGTCACGTAGAGCCGAAGCACAAACAAAACTTTCTTCTGCAAAATGCATGTAGTTTTGTTTTTTTTAACCGCTATAGTGTACCTTTAAAAAAAGCCCATCGCTATCATTGTAAAACCAATTCACAAGTCTTTAAGGTATTTAAACTTTAATTAGCTATAATATAGTTATTTGTATGATATTAGATACAGACCTATGTTAAAGAGATGGAGGTCCTGTAGGGCTCCCACAGCACTGCAGCCTCCGCTGATCAGCACCCTGTTGTCAGACACGGGTAGAGCAGCGTGAAACCTGCCCAGATGAATCAAGTAGACAAAAAGAAAAAACTTCAGTGTTCACTTCAGTACACAAACAGCACACTTGGCCACAAGCCTACTCATTAAGTAAAATGAATTCTTCGTTATAAATAAACGCATTCTACGTTTTCTTCAAAAATAAGTTGTAATGGTCTGAAGAGCATTCATAATTTGTCTTACCCACGAGCCAATGGTGGCATGTTCTCATACTTTACAGCAGTGTATTCCATGAATCCTTTTCCACAAGAAAGAAAAGACTTAGTGTAAGAGACTGAACCTCACAGCAGACAGTGAATACCAGAAGATGCCCATGTGCTCAGGGTCATTACCAAGATCCAGGATGTGAAGATCATTGAGGTAGGTGGCGGTTTTTCTCCCACCAAAAATGATCATCTTGTTGGACAGCAGCGTGGTGGAGTGCCTGATATAAACATCAACAAACAATTAGGACAAAATATAGCTAAAATAAATGGACTAAAATCATAAATTCTGTTCAAAACAAAAATATATTTTGATGGACCCCATTGACTTCCATAGTATTTTCCCTACAATGGAAGTCAACGGCAACAGTAAAGGTTACCAGCATTCTTCAAAATAGCTTGTGTGTTCAACAGAAGACAGAAACTCATACAGGTTTGGAGTAAATGGACAACTTTCATTTTTGGGTGAACTATTTCTTTAAATTCATATGGCATCTAGGTCTATTGCAAATCTGAACAGCTTGATTGTTTACATTGCCGCAAAATATAAACTACATTATTGCCCAGGTATTTTGCCGCCATATAAACAATCAAGCAGTTGAGATTTACCAGTTGAGTCACAATTACCTTTTATATGTTTTATTCCATGACTGTAACAAACTTCCATATGTTCCCATGACACTGAATGTTGTATGGACTACTTTTATGATGCTTTTATATTTTTCACTACTCACCCAAACCTGGGCAGAGGACGGTCACCCTCCACAATCGGTTGATACCACAGACCATGTTCTGGGTTGAAGATGTATAATGCGTTACTGCAAACCTTGCCTTCAGGACATCTGCTGGGCTGCACCCCTCCAAATACATATAGCTCCTTCTTATAGACTGTGGCACTGTGGTATGCCAAAGACGGGATATTTCCCTTTGCCTATCCAAACACAAGTTATATACAGTATGCAGAGATGGTAAATTATCATTTGTTACACAAAACATACACAAATCCTAAATGCATCGCCTGTTATGAAAATAAATGATCCAATACTCACAGAGACAAGCTTCCACTTCCATGTTATAGTGTCCAGTACATAAATATTACTGTACCGCTGGACGTCTCTCAGACCGCCGTACACGTAGATGACTTTAGACTCGGGATCAAAGGTTGCTGAGTGACCGTGTGAGCTTGGGGGACTGACCTCGGATGAAACGTCCATGGGGAACCAGAAATCATTGTCTGAGAATTATTTCCGTAAAAGGCATGTTAAAGGTACATTATTGCCATTATTAGTATTAAACTTCATTTGTTAAATAAATTCATGATTCATAAATAAACCAACAAAGACATCCTTGTATGTAAAGGAAAATTTGAAAATATAGTAAAATAAATGAACTAATCTTAATTTAGAATTAATAATTATATATGCTTACATGATAGTTATTACATAATGTATATTTGCAAAAAATATATACAGGTATGTCGATAGATTGACTGTTTAACGTACCAATCTCCAGTTTCCATATAGAGTCTTTACAACTGGCCTGGTCATCAGCCTCTCCACCAATCAGAATGGCCGTTTCAGGATCACTCAGACACATTGTGTGGCTCCAGCGCTTTGATGGACAGTCTGAAAAAAAAAAAAGGGTTTTGAGATTTTAATGCTATGCCAGCAGCTGAGGTCATTCTCATGGTAATATTCAACAACTTGCATGGGAATAAATAAAATAAAACCCCAAAAATATTATTATATGATGTTATATTACACATTTGGGTTGTCATTGTGTTACAAAAGACTTATATAGTCATATAGTTTATGTAATAAAAATAAAAATACACCATGCCATCATTTCAATAGTTATATCAATAACTAATTCTGAAACTATGACAATGTAACATTAAAATTCCAAGTGTGTAAATAAACATTAGTAATGTTTCATCTGAGCAGAGGAATGAGCCTTTACCAGCCCTGCAACTCTTCACACGTTTGACGGCCGTCTTGTCCTCTAAATCTACTGCAGACATTTTACACAGTTTGCGTTTCTTCGGACTTGAAACTCTGTTTGGATCCCAAGGGCTTTCCGGTTCTTCAGAACTCCAAACATACCCCTCTATTCCTATAATGGAGCGTCTTGGAGTTTTATCCTTCAAAACCACACAACAAAGACACAGCAAGTTTCAACACTTGCAACTATCTCGCTGCCTGGAGATACTTGCTGAAGAACTAGTTTGTGGATGACTCCTTCCTTACCATTGGCCACACACCCTGAACATTGAGTAGAGAGTTTTCCTGTGTCTCCATTCCGTTTTTGCCCAGCTCCACACAGCCGACGCTTCCCTCGGGAGGTGATCTCTGGGTGATCTTCATAGAAACGCAAGAAGTCATTCTTTTGTGTATTCACTTCATCACAAGTCATGTCTTAAGGCGTTTCATGAACCTTATGTCTAGAAATTCTGAAATCTGATGACTGGTTCAGTTAGAAATGACCTTGTAATCCACTGAAGAACAATGAATGGATAATTTTACTTAAGTTGTAAGCAAAGCGTGACTCACATCATGACTCTCTCCGCTGCTGAGAAGGGTGCTGGACGGATTGGAGGAGTGGTTCAGCACTAGACGTTTCCTCGTCACTCGTGGAGTGCTGCTGATAAAACTGGACCTCACCTTCACATAGGACTGGGAAATTAGCCAAAAATATAAAAAATAAAAAAAAAAAAAAAAAAAAAAAAAATCACTATTTTTTTCCAAATCATATGATCAATATTTTTCACAATATTCCTTTAACATTAATGGGACTTGTATGTTAGACCTTGAGAATGAATGTAAACATGTAAACTAGCTATCTTTCAATTTAGGGCTATTCTGTTTTCCATTTTTATTTTATTTTTTGGATTCTACATTTTATGATTTAACAGTTATATTTTGTTCAAAGTTCAACACCTACATCATCATCATTGTAACTTTGGCCCCGCCCACTGGTGTGTTAGTGAGATGACGAAGAGAGAAGAGCAATACAGGATGGACTACAAATAACATTACCTTCCAGAGGATCCTAATGTGGTTATTTTATTTGTTTTCAACAATGTGAATGTCTCAGTTGGGCATTATTTATTTGTATTCGGGACATTTCACTGTGGATTCTTTGGTAAATCAGTCGCAATTTTGGTGCAGGCTTTGCAAACAGACTTTTATGAAATGGACTCGACAGTAATGCCACAACAATATGTAAGTAACTGTTAATTTTCATGATTAGTTAATTTCGAGAGCTGTAATAGTAAAAATGTGCTAAAGGTTTTTGAGTCGTTTCACATGTAATACTTAGCCATTTCATATGCAAAGATGCATGGGCATCGGAACCACTGTATGTGGGTGGGACAAGACCCACCTTTTAAGACCAATGATATTGGACCCACTCACTTTTACCGTCTCTTATTCAGCACATGTGTCTTTTCACTTTTCAGAGCACTGTCAGTTGCTGCTTCCTCAAATCATTAATTCACACAGAAATCACATATTACCGGCATGCACTGACTGGCTTTTGTCGCGTTTATTTCTGCTGTGCGATCGGCTGTTAGATTAATTCATACCGAGTAAAAATGTCCAGAGCTTATTACCAAAATTAAGTTTTATCGTGATCTCGATATGATATCATTTATCACACAGACCTACCTTCAAATAATATATAGTCTAACATCTAAGAAGTTTGTGATGGATGAGAAAGGCAAAAAACTAAGCCTACATATGAGAAATATTTGCATTCTGCATTAGTGAGAGAAGAGGTTTAAATACCTGTCCAGTGATGCTGAGCATGACTTTGGCGTAAACTCCTCTCCTGCCTCTCCGTGTGGCTTCAGTGAGGAGTTCAGGAGTCCAAACTCCTTGCCAGATCAGACACCTTAACAGATAAAAGTTTCCCAGACAAAACATAGGCTGTTAACTGTCAGGGTCCTGGTATTAGGGCACTTGGTTTTAATTTTCTATATTTCAATTTCTATACAGCTTTCACTTGTTCAATAATCTGCTGAGTGTCATCTTTACGAAGGGACCAACATTATGTCTCTATTCCATCAAAACCATTTAAAAGGAATCGCCTAAAAATGAAAATTAGCCCATGATTTACTCACCCTCAAGTCATCCTAGATGTATATGACATTCTTCTTTCAGACGAACACAATCAGAGTTATATTAAAAAATGCCCTGGCTCTTCCAAGCTTTATAATGGCAGCCCAAAAAAAGTGCATCCAACCATTATAAAAGTGCTCCACACGGCTCTGGGCGGTTAATAAAGGCTTTCTGAATCGATGCATTTGTGTAAAACATCTAGCTTCCGATGGACCACTTTCCATATTCAACTTATGAAGAAAGTGTAACGCCTCTTGCTTCTGCTACATGATACGTCGCGTCAGTTATGATTTTTTCCTACGTTGAATACGGAAGGTGGTCTCGCTGAAGCTAGACAATTTACTTTATGAAGTTTAAAATATGGATATTTTACTTACACAAATGCATCGATTCGCTTCAGAAGGCCTTCATTAACCTCCCAGAGCCGTGTGGAGCACTTTTATAAATGGATGGATGCACATTTTTGGGCTTCAAATTTTGGACTGCCATTCACTCCCAGTATAATGCTTGGAAGAGCCAGGACATTTATTAATATAACTCCGATTGTGTTCGTCTGAAAGAAGAATGTCATTATACACCTAGGATGAGATGAGGATGAGTAAATCATGGGGTCATTTTCAGTTTTGGGTGAACTATCCCATTAAGTTCAAATGCTCAAAAAGGGGGTGGCAGTTTCTTGAATTTAATTTTTAAATATTGCTTTGACAGTAAGGACAGTGATTTGACCAGAATTAAGACAACTACACATTAGGTTGTCTGTCAGGAACTGTTGAGTTGTCATTTGATACAGCTAGTACAAATTGCAATATACAATATTTAAAGTTGCAATGATATGGAAGTTGCAACAGATCTTTTCTTTCATACGGTGACATTATATTAAAAAAAACAAAAGTAGGACAGAGACTTGGCTCTTAGCTTTAGTTTCAGTTAATAACATCGGGATGAATTTAGACCAATTGATTTACTGCAGGGCACTATAATCAGAATATTCTCTGTGCTTGCCTGGATTGAGGTGAAAGAGTCCCGATGACCTGTGATTTGACCTCTGGACCCAGCAGAACCTCCACAGAGATCTCGGTGTCACTGGAGAAGGATGACCATTCCCCTAAACCAAATACTATCAGCTGCTTCGGTAAAGGTAACGGCATCTGAACCTGGTACATTGTACGGTTGATATTTCTAGATGGAGTACGTTAAAGAAGAAAAACAAACAAAAAAGGTTTTCATACAGAGAGTTGGTTACAAGGGCTAGATCCACAATTATAGAGGGTATGCATTGACATCACTTTCTCGCCCGAACACGCCCCCTCAGCCGGACTGAGTGGCAAAAGAGTTGCTGCATGACTGGAGTTAATAGAGGAAAACGCAAGCAAAACAAACGATTATCAGTTTAAACTAAAGACTCCATATAGTGTTCCTTACAACTTACCAAAGATCCAGTGATCCATGGATATTGACATGCAGCCTGGAATCATGTTTCCTGACATTTATATGAGCCTAATTTTGACGACGTGGAAATAAATAAAACAATTTTGCCTGTGAACGCTTTATATAAATACAATATAGGTAGGACTAAATCACTTAAATTAAGCAGAATATATGATGGTAAATATTTAATTGATCAGCTGTCAATACAATACAATACAATATATAGGGTATGATTTTACCCCAAAATTCAACAAAAACTGAGACAAAATGGTAACTGCAAATCCATGTTTCACTGCCTGGAGTCCAGCTGTTCTGTGAATTGCAGCAATCCAATTGCTTCTCTTTTCTGTAGCTTTCGGCTATCTGTAAAAATATACCTCAGATTTCAAACCTGTTTGTACAGTCAATCTCAAAGCTCTTTCCCGTTTTGCTGTGTTTTGTGTTTTTTGCGGCATTCACACTGAAAACCACTCAATCTTTTTGCCACTCAGTGGGCGTAACCGCAGCGACTCCTGGACGTCATGTCCATACCCTCTATACATTACGCTTGTTTACTCTAGCATTATGTTGGTTTAAAAATCTTGAAAATTAATGACATTTTATTACAAAGTTCAAAACAAACATGTCCGTATCATCAACCACACTGGCACACATTCAAAAAAAAAAAAAAAAAAAAAAAGGGTCAACGATATAATTAAAGTCAGCATGAAACAGAAGTTGTAATCTTTTCATCCCCCATCGAATTGTTGGATGGTTGTGGTTTGCGATTACGGTGATCTCATGCGAGTTGCTGTTGCTTCCTGAATGTTTCGCGGTTCACTACTTTTAATTTTGGAGCGATACACTGTAACGCTGCCTTCACGTGCCATCAGAATTATCGTAAATACTACTTTCCTAGGTAAAACATGTGCCATGATCTCAAGTCAAAATTTTAATGCAATGAGTTCAAAATCACGACTTCAGAAGTGGGAAGCAGGACATTTCTGATAGCACATGAAGGCAGCATAAATACATTATTTTATTTTATTTTTTATTATATAGGATTTAAACAAATGTAAAGACGTAGTCTATTCTCCTCAAATTGACATCATTCTTCCAAACCTGTATGAATTTATTTCTTATGCTGAACACAAAATAAAAAGATATTTTGAAGAATGTGGGTAACCAAAACAGTTGATGGGCCCCTTTGACTTGCATAGTATAGTAAAAAAATAAATAAATTATAAATTATAAATAAATAATAAAATATAATATATATATATATATATATATATATATATATATATATATATATATATATATATATATATATATATATATATATATATATATATATATATATATATATATATAATACTATGCAAGTATTCATCAGAAGAAAGAAATTCATTCAAGTTTGGGACAACTTGAGGGTGAGTAAATCGTTTTTGGGTGAACTATCCCTTTATTCAGCATGCTGGGCAATAATGATGGACACATTCAGCAACTTAGTAAAAAAGATTTCTACCCTGAGGAATAGTCTTTGCTGTAACATTATGGCATATAAACCCCTTCATGTTTGGTTAATTGCAACCTGTTACCAGTAAAACATTAATATTAGGTCAAATAGTCAAACGAAAACGCCCACCGTATAAACTGACGAGGTGCTTCACGTAAGGACCAGATGGCATAAAAGTGCACTTTGCCCATTCTGCTGATTTAGATTCGGTCAAACTCCTCCAGTGCGCTCGGTGTGCGGCCTGAAGACAGCAGCCAGTCACGCGCGACCTCTGGTGCATTTATCACCTCCTGTCACACACAGCCATGGCCAATTAACAGGTGTGACCCATCGGTGTGACAAAGTACCGCGAGAGCAGACGGCTCCGTATGCTTTCGAATCGCTCTCGCGTTACTTTGATGTGATTCACCGATCGGTCTACTGCTTCAAGTATAACACACCTCTTGATTATTATGGACTGACAGCTCTGCAAACAACCAATAGGCCTACAAGCAAATAAATATATTAAAATATATGCATGGCTAATGAATGAACAATCATAAATAACAAAATAAATACACAAAATAAACACACACACACAAAAAAAATAATAACCACGAGACCTTATTAATACAAAAAGCCAGTACTACATTTTGTGAAAGTACATAAAAATAAACAATCATAAATAATAAAAAAAAAAAAAAAAAAAAAGATTTAGGATAAAATAAACATAAAATAAAATAAACTAGGTCTATTTATACAAAAAGTATACAAAATTTTGTGAACAATTATACATAAATAATCACGAATAACAAAAAATATTAAAAGGGTTTAGTAAATGAAATACAGAACTATCAACATGATTCACATTTTCCTCCAAATATAATCCTAAAATAATTTACTTGTTAATAATATATATATATATATATATATATATCTATATATATATACACACACACACACACACACACACACACACACCAGTGAGACAGTTATCAAACCAAAAATATTTAAAATAAGGGAATAATAAATAAGGGACATATTGACACAAACCTTTAGTGCAGAGTTTTGTGCTAAATAAATAAATGAACCAACCAACCCATGGGTTTGTGGTAATTTTCACAAAATGTAATTCTGAATTAATTAATTTTTTTATTATCTAGCTATTTACTAATAAATGTATTTATAAAGAGCAATTAGACAGATATATATATATATATATATATATATATTATACATACACACATCCATAATTAAACATGCTATTTTTAAATAAATATCCACAAATATAAATAATGGTCTCACAGTAAGTCCAATGTTTTAAATGATTAGGATTGTAATGTGAACAGCACGCGCTCTCTAAAACGAGAATGGCTTTGTTTAATTCTACTATGACTCAATACTGACCTCCGTTTTAAGGGGAAATGGAGCATGTGGTCGTCCAAAGGCATATCATTTTTAATGCTGAAAAAGCACTTTTTACGACTACTTTCACAAGGAAGTGCAGTGTATTATCGGAAGACCAGGAAGAAAACCATGAGTCTGGATATGTAACAGACAGCCAACTGAATTCACCTCAACGTTTATTGTGAACAACACACAGCAAATGAAACAACAAACGAAACACAGGAAAAGGATGTCAAACATATGTCGTATACATATACAAAAAGGTGGATGAGCAGAAAAGCACACTGGCAGAATAAAGTACCTCAGCAGCACAATGCAACAGTCTCTTCAGACATGCAAATAATTTAAGGTACAAAAAAAAACAAGAGAAACGTCTTCAGCATGATTTGGTATTCATAATCAACAAGTATTTCAAGGAAACTAAACACTATACCTGCTGGCAGCACTTAGTGTGACATATTGCACGTGATATAAGCAAGAAAAGTCTTCCTATGAATGAACATATCTGAATCATTAAACCTATATGCTAGATGTATTTTTCTAGTCATCTTGGTAACATCTGCATTGTGTCTACGCAGACTTTAGAGCAGATGCCAAACGACCCTTAATCATGCCAAATGAGAGCCTGGGACGTGTAAATATTGGATCAGATATGCAACAAATGAGCTTTTGTGGCAGGAAATGGTTTAAAGTTGTAAACAAGCAGGCTTTAACCATTTGCTGACTGATGTGATTGAGTATGCAAATGCAATAAAAACATATGAATATGGGATTTAAAATACATCTTAACTAGCTGTGGCTTCCAGTGTCTTTGTGGCTGAGAAAACAAACACAATATTAGCAGTATGTAAGAAATAGTGTCGGATGTTGCACGTCTAATATGTAATATTATATAAAGACATAAAACAACAAGAAACCAAACAAAGAACACTCGTATATCATTACCTGAATCAACAGTGACTTATGCCACCTCACCTACACTGACTTTCTCACTTTCTTTGTTTGCCTTTGAATTGTGTTGAACTGTCGGTTCACCACCCATATACTTTCCCTGATTACGCTGTAGTCCCTGATATGTGATGCCACAGTTGTGTTGTGGTGTCAGACAATACAATTATAAAACATATATGGACCTTTTATATGAAATATATAATCTTGCACGTAACATCTTAAAGCCATATATCAAGCAATTTTTTGATCTATGATAGGGCTTGGATAAAACAAAGCACAAATCAACAATAGCAAGAATTATACAGTAATCGAATACATACGATGAAAAACAGCATCACTGAAACCTTGGTTTTAAATAAGCACTTGATCCCTCAGGCACTGTAGTACACTCTGTAGTACAGAGTCTTATTCCGCCACAGCGAGTACGAGTTGTCAAACTTCAGCTGGTATGTGCCGTCTCCTGGAAACTCGTGGCTGCCGCCCTGCACTGCCAGATGACTGTCCTGACGGTACACAGGCAGAATCTCTCCCAAGTTCGAGTTGGCAACTGATTTAGAGCCCTTCTCAACATCTCCTGGAACCACAGGGCCTGTTTGACAAAACAATTGTCCACGTGTCACTGGAAGTATTCCTTATATGCACCTACTTACTTAAAGGGATAGTTCACCCAAAAATGAACGTTCCAAACCCGTAAGACTTTCGTTGATCTTCGGAAATCTTTTTTTATGAAATCGGAGAGATTTCTGTCCCTCCATTGACAGCTACGCAACTGCCACTTTGACGCTTCAAAAACTTCATAAGAGATCGTAAAACTAATCCATATGAATTGAGCGGTTTAGTCAATTTTCTGAAGGGACGCAATCACTTTGCATGATGAACAGATTGATTTTTTTCACATAAACATTCGTTAACACGCATCAGTTGGTAAAAGGAAGCTCAAGAATGTTCTTTCAAGAGCCATTGAGGTTCATCCTCGTGTTTTTGAGCTTCTGTAAGAGTGCGTTCACACTTGTAGTTTGGTTAGTTTGATCCGGACCAAAAAATAAATAAATAAATCAAAAACAAAACATATAGTCCTGGTCCGCTTAGCGTTCACACTGGCATTTTTAACAGCGAACCTAAAGTTACCGAACCAAAGGCATAGGGATACGGTCACAACCTGATTGGTCGGCTTTTATGACGTATATATTTCACGACGTAACTTGCTTACCGAACATTCAAAACAATGCTGTGCGCTGGATTAAACGCCATCATTTTATGCCTGTACATATGGTTTTAATTTTACCAGCTGAGAACTCACAAAGAGCTCATAAAATGTTCAAAACATTCAAAACAGCACCAGGATTTCCTCCGTTGTACGCAGAAACAAAGATCTGCTGCAAAGAGACACTTTTTTGCGCCACGTTTGCCCTCTACTCATTTTGGATACACCGATCTTTCAAATCAGCTGACTTGTAGCGTCGCATCTTGTGACATCACGTCCTGTTTTTGGTTCGTTTATATGTCTTTGGTCCGTGTTGCGTTCATATATCAATCGAACCGCACCAGAGTTCGTTTGGAAGCGGACCGAGACCCATTTTTTTTAGCGGCCTTGGTACGCTTGTTTGGTGCGCACCAGGGTTTGGATGGCAGCGTTCACATATGCTCAAATGAACCGCACTAACCGAGCAATCGCACCAGGGTTAATTTTAATCGAACCAAACATGACAAGTGTGAACTAAGAGGTTTGTTCTTGTGCATCAAGCAGGTTCGCTTGAGCTTCTGTTTATGTTCGCTGATCAATGTCTATATGTGAATAAAAGCTTAAATTCAATCTGTTCATCATAGAAAGCGATCGAGTCTCTTCAGAAAATATGGACTAAACCGCTCAATTCATATGGATTAGTTTTACGATCTATTTATGAACTTTTTGAACCGTCAAAGTGGTAGTTGTGCAGCTGTCAATGGAGGAACAGAAATCGCTCAGATTTCAAAGATGAACGAAATTCTTACGGGTTTGAAATGACATGATGGTGAGTAAATGATGACTTTCAAAAAATCTTTTGAAAACTCTTCCGCTCACCAAAACTGCATTTATCTGATCAAAAATACAATAAAAATAGAAATATTGTGAAATATTATTACAATTTGAAATAACTGATTTCTATTGGAATATATTGTAAAATGTAATTTATTCCTGTGATCAAAGCTGTATTTTCAGCATCATTACTCCCGTCTTCAGTGTCACATGATCCTTCAGAAATCACTCTAATTTGGGGATTAGGAAAAAACACTGTTCTGCTTAATATTTTTTTGGAAACTGATACATTTTTTCAGTATTCTTTGATGAAATGAACGTCCAAAGGAACAGCATTTTATTTGAAATATTTTTTGTAACAATGTAAAATTGATAATAAAATTTTTTTTATGAATCCTTGCTGAATTTCCTTAAACTTACTGACCCCAAACTTTTGAACGATAGTGTGTAATACAAATGTAAAAAATAAATAAATTGACCAATACATTTTTTCCCATATAATAATAATATCAAATAATGAGATGGAAATTGGGGGAAGACTGCTTAATTTTCATGCTCCGTTCACACACACTGTAAAGGTGATGATACACGGGGCAACTTTTTAAGCAATGTAGCCGGGAGATGTTGCTTGGGCACTTTTCCCATTGAGAATGGGCAACAAATTTCTGGATACTTTAGATCGGTCGTGGGCCCTGCGTCTTATCTGGTTGCCCGTTGAGAGCAACACTGGCTAGCAACATTGCTCAAAAAGTTGCCCCGTGTACCATCACCTTTTTGGGATTGACAACCACATTTCCTTACAGGTGTGTCTCGAAATGCCCCGTTCAACCAGCAACTTAACTCAAATACTGACTGTAAACGTGCAACAGGAGCCCGTATTCTCTGACCAGTAACCACGACAGTGACCAAAGTGATATCAAAGATGATGACGTCCATAAAAATGAAAAGTCTTATCACTTTTGACACGACAAGAGTCCAATCGAGTCACGAGTTCATCCATCAAATCTTAACCGACAGCAGCTTTTATATCTGTGTGGAGAGCGAGCACACAAAACTGTGACTGGATCTAATACCGTCAGATGGCAGCAGCTCATATCTCCGTCACTGCATGTTATTAAAACCACACATGAAAACCCGCAACACACAGTAGACACACTTTTGTGCAGCACAGAGCAGCTCTCTCACACTGTATGACATGGTTTTCCGAGAACGCGGTTGTGAGTCCTGAAAATGTACAGGTGTGAGTTCGGTTCTAGCACGGATGTCACTCCCATAAATAACCGTATTGTGTGTGAATGTAACCGTATGAAGGACTCAAATACCGGACTGACAACCGTATTCTGTTGCTGTGTGAATGTGGCCTTTGTAACCTCCTAAAAGACCTAAAAATAGGCTTTTTCTTTATTCAAAACATTAAAAAAATATTTCATTCTTTGAATTTAGGGTGAAATATGACCAGGACAAGTGTCTAAGTCTTAACTAAGTGTCTGAAGAAAACTGTCAACTAATTTGTTAATTACATTTGAGGACGACTGTGTGGATACAGGAAACACTCAAGAGATGATAAAAGACACTAGCAACAAAAACTACTACCACTTTATCAAACAAAAGTTTGAACAAAAGCAGGAAACAGTATAGGAAGTACTCCCTCACCTTCCAGCTCGTCATCTTCATCCTCATCGTCACTGGATTCGCTAATGTGGACAGTAATGGCTCGGCTAGTGACTGGTGACCAGTCAAAGTAAACCCCAAAACCAATGTCATAGCCATCTGTGGCAAACTCCCAGCACACGCGCTTGGCCTCAGGAACAGTAGGTACGTGAACGGTCATAATGTCCCCGCGGTACACCGTCACCACGCTGTCCTTCTCTTGACGCAGCTTTGTCTTCAGATCCTTCACAGCCACGGAGGTCCATGTGGATGGCGGTTTCATCGGAGGAAGTTCTGCAAAGAGATAAGTGACCGCTCAATGAATATTCGTTCATTTAATGCTTTCACAATATTACAGTAGTGCATGTATTCAAATCACCCCACAATCAAATCTATTTTTTGTCTATTTTTTGCATTGTGACTTTATTTTCATTACTAATTCATTACATAATTAAGCACATTTTTCCCCAAATTCTCATGACCTGGATACTTTTTAAAGATTTTTTTTTTTTTTTTTACATGTACTGTATATATTATTGAACTTCAGCTGATTGTAGATATGTAAACCTGGCATATTAATTATAAAATAAACTGATGAGTAGTCATGAGTTGTGCATATATCTGTTTATATTGTATATCAATATCTTTTACAGCAGCTTTCAACATGGTTCATGCAATCATAGTCTAAACTTATATGCTATATAAAACAACTTTGGTAATGCATACTACAAGAACTGGCCTATATACTGTGTACTCTGCATGCTTCAAAAAATAAAATAAAATTATACCAATGATACAGCACAAAGTATAGTCACATGATCACCTGGCCCTATGAGGAATTGGAAGAAAATGCACAAATGCTTATTCGGGTAAAGCATGTTATATATAGGAAGATTCCTTTATTTGGACTGTCATTACAGGCGGCATGAAACAGAAGTTGCGATGGTCTTGTCTTCCCTATTGTGATGTAAATTTGAGCGAAATAGCTTCAATGTAGGGAGGGACTTGATTTTGACATCGGGAATTGATTGTATTGTTGGATGGTTGTGGTTCGCTATTGGACGATCTCATGTGAGTGACAGGTTGACCCGCCCTCACACCAGTAAACATGTCATCAGATGTCACTACAAGAGACAGGGGACATTTTTTGATTAAAGGGGACCTGTTATTTTTACATTTTCAGCTTCAGTGTGTAATGTTTCTGGATGACCTGAAAACATCTGCAAAGACAATCCAAAGGGAGTTATTCACTATAATCAATAAGCACTGATTCTGAACTGTGCACGTCACACGGTCTTGTGGACTTACAATGGCCACCGCATGCACGTGATCGTGAAGTCCACAAGACCATAGAGTGTCCCATTTGTCATTTTAGGTTTCAGAAGGGTTTCTGAAGCAAGCTCCACAGCAGACTTCTTCCCAACAGTCAAAGCGCCATTACGTCACAAACAGGACTTGACATTACATTTTATGCTCATGCTGCATTTTCACTAGCCACAATTCTGACATCGATACCATGGGTAAAAACTGCCATATAGATATTTTTAATATCTCATAATTTGGCAACAGGTATATTAGCCTGCTGTCACTTTAAGACCTGACGCACGGATCCATTATACTGTTACACATGCGTTTTCTTTATCAACCGTTTACGTTCACTTAAAACATAACGGTTTACGTGAATGCTCGGCATTTTGTTTTGTGTGTATTTGACTGATGTTGTGAAAAGTGCAATACGTTGTGAAAAGAAATCAATTTAGTACTGAGAGGCGGCTTCATGTGCACGCACTTTGGGACAAAATCTGTGGGAATGAGTAAAATTATGCGCAATATGCCCAATCCCATGCCGAAATTCAAGCCCTGTAACACCAGCAATATTAATCCTGAGCAAATGAAACGAGTGAGTGAGGGGAGGCGGGTTTGTGTGTGTAACTCGCTGTCGGAGAGATGAGAGGGAGAAAGCGCAGTTGGTATCGTGCATCTATTCTGCAGAAAATGAGTGTTGGAAGCATTCAGAAATTTCAGTATCGAAAAATCGTTAACAACACTACATTGCACTCAGTTTATTATTTCAGATGCCTTTTCAAAAGACTACATTGAAGAAAAAAAAAAAACAATCCGCCAAAGTGGCTAGTAAGAGTGACTGCGTTACACTGCTGAAATACACACGCATTTAGCGGGTGTTAATGTCAAGCCCTGGTCACGAAAGTGCGGACTGGGTAGGAAGACCGCGAGTGTTTAGAGTGCTATATGGGACAGGGTAGTAGTTTGCTTAAACTCGCGGTTATGGTAAGGGCAGTGACATTTCTGAAACACGCTGGAAGCAGTTGACCAATCACAACACACTGGTCCAGCCGACCAATCAGAGCACACTGCACATTTCCAGAAGGAGGGGCTTCACAGAGGCAGAAACTAAACAGAGCGTTACTGACGGACTGGGAAGAGAGGAGCTGCAACAATGTCAAATATAATGTGAAAATAATGTTTGTAAAAACTAGTAGACCACAAAAATGTGCACAGATAAATCATTCATAATAAATACTGCAATATTCCACCAAAAAAAAAAGAAAGACCTGTCAATTTTGATTGCAATGCGACTAAAAATCACATAGTTGTGGCATCGTTTAAGGTTATGAATGCACACTACAAACACCATAGACATCTTTCTTTTTTCGGACAGCTTTGTTCTCAGGGGCAATGATGAAACATGATGGGAAGGTTTCCTGTGCTTAGCTTCAGCCCTCTAACAGGGGATGTGCTAACCTTTTTTCTCCCCGGGGTGTGAAGTACTGCTCTCCTGTGTGTCACCCGCTTCTGCCTTCCCGAGAGATGCGCTGGGCTCCTATTGACAACAGCACATTACATACGTGCATACAAGAACATCACTAAAGCTCACTTATTTATATATACACCTGTCAGGCTTGAATTTAATATACCTCAGTAGACTGTGGAGATTCTCTGTTATTGCTGTTATCATCCATTTTGGTTTGGTTGTCCGGTTGGATTACTGTCCGGGAAAGGTCTGTGCTTTGAAGTCTGTGGGAAGAATGAGGTTTACATACCATTGAACCCTAAAATAACCATTTTTGGAACCATTTTATAAACATGCACAAACCTGTTTAAAGGGTTTGCTTCACAGTTTTTTGACGTTATACCAGGGAAAGAAGAAACAGACAGGGATGACAGTCTAGATTCAAGCTCTGATGTCTCTTGTTTCTCCATCTCTAGAGCACAAAAAAAAAAAAAAAAAAAAAAAAAAACATGAAAATACATAAATCATCAAAACATATCTAATAAAAACTCTTGAAAACTCTTACCTGACTCAGAGGTGTCTTTCAATGAACCTCATTCAAAACTGAAAGAAAAAAATCTGCAAGAACAAATAAAACAATCTGTATTGTGTTTTTACGTTCGATAAATATAGACATTTGTAAATATAAATAAAGCTGTTGAACTACATGTTGTGCGCATTCGTCATCAACTGACATTCATACGAATCGCAGCAACAGTTTCGACACGTCGCGTAACTGAAGTGCAGCTCACCATCAAATCATCAATCTCAGCAGAACAACAAAAAAATCCAGCACATTTGCATTTCTATTCAACCGTACGGTATTGTTTCCTAATATAATGTTCATCCACGTACCTCCGGCGAGCGTGTGATGCTGTAGATGCAACAGTGCGGCTTGGCAAATAACGTTTAACGCCCAGGAAGTCCGCTAGTTTGTAAATACGTACAGTGAAGGCAGAAGAGGCAAGTCTTTTCTGAATGGCTGCCAGACACAGACGAATATATAATAAAAGTCCTATGAAAATACTACTACTCTAAACAGTAGGCTACATAAAAGCAGTGCTGAAAGAAGCTACAGTATAAGAAAGGTTGCTAGGAAAATTATAAATAATTTTTATTAAACAAGGATGCATTAAATTGATCAAAAGTGACAGTAAAGACATTTATAATGTTTTTTTAATAAATACTGTTCTCTCTGTTTATAAATAATATAGTTATAGTTATATAGTTAAGATATATAATATATAGATATATATATATACACACACACACAAATTATTTAAAGTCATTTATTTATTAATTTATTCATATATATATGTGTGTGTGTGTGTGTGTGTGTGTGTGTGTGTGTGTGTGTGTGTGTGTGTGTGTGTGTGTGTGTGTGTGTGTGTAGTTGGTGATGATGACACATACACACAATATTGCCAAAAGTATTGGGACACCCCTCCAAATCATTGAATTCAGGTGTTCCCATCACTTCCATGGCCACAGGTGTATAAAATCAAGCACTAGGCATGCAGACGCTTCTACAAACATTTGTGAAAGAATGGGTCGCTCTCAGGAGCTCAGTGAATTCAAGCTTCAGCTTCAGCATACCAAGACATTTTGGACAATTTCATGCTCCCAACTTTGTGGGAACAGTTTGGGATGTCATTAAAGTTCATGTGCATGTAAAGGCAGGCATCCCAAAACTTTTGGCAATATAGTGTGTGTATATATAATATAATATATTGTGAATATATATTATAACATATATATATATATATATATATATATACACACACACACACACTTTGTTATATGCCATTAATCGATTTTACAACCCTATTAGATTTATTATTATTATTATCTATTATACATATAAGTTACATATTATTCTTAAAAGTGGCATTCCATGTGTGCTGATATTTAGCATAATGGTACTGGGACTTTTCACTGTTTGTATCACTACACAATTTTCACTGGCGGAGAAGAAAGATTCAAAATAATTTTGTCTGCATTATTTTACTATTAAATTAACTAACTTAATATTAACTCAATGTTAAAGTTTTTATAACTTTTTGTGTCAAAGCAATGTCACAGAAGCAAGAGCGCTGTAGTACTGAATACCAGCATGACTGTGAGTCAGCTGCAGTGACACGTATAATAGCAGCTATGCTGATATTTAGCACTACAGTACCTTTGCTTATGTGACATTATAAAATATAGAATTAAATATGCACTTTTTTTAAAACGGGTGATTCTGAGGTTGGAGATTGTGCTGCTCCACGTCAACCTTTCTCACTCGTTGTGACAACTTAAGTTACTAACCACACCATACACACAAACCAGAGCAACTTTTCTCTACGCAATTTCCTGTGAAAATCATATCGACAGGTCTAAAATATAAACACTTATAACAGGCTTACCATAGTAAATCAGGGTAAGACAAAAACACATTTTGGAAGGAGGACTGATGATGTATTGCATTATTTAAATTTAGTTACATAGTGTACCTTTAAATCACTCTACAAAATAAAACAATAAAATACAAAGTATATAAAATACAAAACAAATACAAAAGAAAGACATTTATTTTACACAGCTTTACATGTTTTGTGAGATAAGTGAACAGTTCTATTGTTTATTAGTTCTAGTCAATATTCGTTGTGCAATCCTTGTTTTGCCATTTTCTAGTTATCTTGGCACATTCAAATGTTCTTGAAAATTTGGCCTCATGTGGCAAAAATCTGCAGAGGATAAAACTCAAATATAGCACTAATACAGCTCAGAGGGATACAGCTGAACTGACATACTAACGTTTCCCCAGAGTTTAATTAGCACTTATTTTAGAGGCTTACAAACATCTGCACATAACAGATGGTTAATTATAAACAGATTAAACATGAACGCAGACATGTACACACTAAAACCAAAATGTTGCACAATTTAATTTGATTTGTCTCAGTGAACAAATTACTATGAAGAAAATGATCCTCCTGCTAGGTTTGAAAACGCACTGTAATACATGACTGAAATACAGTCTCGCAAACCTTTATTTCTCCACACCAAATCAGTCAATGGGGTGTCTTTAGTCTGTGCATCAACCAAACTGATCCATGGAAAAAGGCTGTGAAACAACAGAGACAAACTATTATGAGCAAATTATAAAACCTGGTTATGTAATAGTATATGAATATGAATCAACTACAATAGAAAGGGGTTATTATTAAATTTAAAATGAAAATTAGAAATGCTGCCTTGGCAATAAACTGAAATAAGTTTTAGTTGAAGCACAAAAATGTATTAAATAATAAATAAAAACTAAAACTAAACATAAATGAAACCTAAAATAGCAATATTTAAAAAAAGAAAAAACTGAATAAAATGACAATAGCACATAATAAAATAACTAATAAATAACTAACATCAACATGAAGATGTAAAAATATTAATAAAACTAATATGCAAATCTTTGAATTTAAAAAATGCTTTAGACTCACTCATTGGGTTTATTGGAAGCAGATGCACCGGGTGAATTTACTTAAACTGTGATAAGTAAAGCGTGTTTGTTGAAACACCGGTCTCGAACAGCCCATTTAGCAGGCGAAGAGTCTTTCCGGAGCCCAGCTTCTTTGCCGTGCACCTGTTGAGGAGACTGTAGAGCACAGCTGATACCCATCTCTGATCCAGGAAGAGGCCACCTTCAGTAAACACTCACAGTTTACTTAATGGACTGTTATAGCACACCATATGAAAACCATGCTATATTGACTTCACATGACAGATGGACACAGACATATTTTGAGGGGAAATAAAAAGTATGGTAACACTTTATTTTACAGTGTCCTTGTTACACACATTACATGTACTAGAGTACAGTAAATGATGCATAATTACATGCAACTAACCCTAAACCAAACCCTAACCCTATAGTAAGTAGTAAGTACATAAATACTTAATTAATATTACTCAGTACTTAAAGGGATAGTTCACCCAAAAATGGGTTAAAAGTCATCCTAGGTGTATATGACATTCTTCTTTCAGACGAACACAATCAGAGTTATATTAAAAAAATGTCCTGGCTCTTCAAAGCTTTATAATGGCAGTGAATGATTATGTAATTCTTGAAGTTCATAAAAGTGCATCTATCCATCATAAAAGCGCTCCACACAGCTCCGGAGGGTTCTGAAGCAAAGTGATGTGTTTGTGTAAGAAAAATATCCATATTTAAAACTTTACAAACTGTAATCTCTAACTTCCGCTAACTGTCGTATACGTGTGTTCACGAGAGGCTGGCGTTCCAGCGTATGACATAGGACGTCAAGTTTTGTTTTTCTCTATCCTCTGCGCTTCCGCGCTCGTCACCGGAACTTACGCTATGCCTGCGTGCTAAGTCATACGGTGGAACGCCAGTCTCTCATGAACGTGCAGAGCCGTGTGGAGCACTTTTATGATGGATAGATGCACTAGACAAGGACAACTGTCTCTCTCTGAATGTTGGCAAGACCAAAGAACTGATTGTGGACTTCAGGAAGAGACAGCAACGGACATACTCCCCCCTCATGATCAGCGGGTCACCAGTAGAGAGAGTGAACAGCTTCAAGTACCTGGGTGTAAACATCTCCGAGGACCTGACCTGGACTGCTCACATTCAGACACAGGTGAAAAAAGCCAGGCAAAGACTGTACCACCTGCGCCAGCTGAGGAAATTCAGGGTTTCACCAGCTATCCTGAAAACTTTCTATTTAGGGGCGATAGAAAGTGTACTAACTCAGTGCATCACAGCGTGGTATGGGAACAGCACCAGTCATGACCGCAAAGCCCTGCAAAGAGTCGTGCACTTATCCGAGCGTATCTCAGGGTCAGCTCTCCCGTCTCTGCAGGACGTCTACACCAAACGCTGCAAAGGTAGAGCTACTAAAATCATCAAGGACTCGAATCACCCTGCAAACCCTCATTTCACGCTGCTGCTATCTGGTAAGTGCTTCAGAAGCCTGATGGCCAAAACTGAGAGACTCAGGAGGAGCTTCTTCCCCCAGGCCATCAGACTCCTGAACTCAGTCACTTAACATCACGTGACCATCGATACACTGACATCGCACTGCACTTTCTGTTCTCGTTGTTACTGTGTAACAACCTGTTATAAACCTGTTTGCACATTATACTTCTTTGTACATTTGTTAACCACATATTTATAAGTCTACAGTTTACTCACTGCACAGTTTATTTCACTTATTTTATTCCACTTCTTTATTTATTTATTTATTTTCTACTTGACTTGATATATTTATAATTCTACAGATATATATATATAGTACTTTTTTATTCTATTTCTATTATAATCTCCTCCTTGTGTTTTTAACTGTGAATTTGCACTGTCCATGGAGCGGACCTGTTTACATTTCACTGCCGGTTGTATATTCTGTATGTAACTGTGTATGTGACAAATAAAACTCTTGAATCTTGAATCTTTTATGCACTTCAAAAACGACATAATCATTCACTGCCATTATAAAGCTTTGAAGAGCCAGGACATTTTTTAATATAACTCTGATTGTGTTCGTCTGAAAGAAGAATGTCATATACACCTAGGATGACTTGAGGGAGAGTAAATCATGGGCTAATTTTCATTTTTGGGTGAACCATCCCTTTAATTATATAATTACACTGCAACAAGGACACCTTGAAATAAAGTGTACCCAACATTTTTATTGTGTAGTTAAGCTTATAGTTAAGTTATAAAGTTGCAAATAAAATCAAAATTAAAAGAATATTTGTGCACCTAAGATCAATCAAGTTTCACTGACACTTTTTTTAATCATTTGTTTAGTAAACAAAATACATGAGCTAGATGCAACCAGATGCAGGTCAGCAGTTTTTAAAACAAATGCTTGAATGCATTCTCAATTTTGGGGTTGCTAAGATTTGTAATTATTTTTAAAAGAAGTCACCAATTCAGTGCTCACCAAGGATGCATTTATTTGATCATAAACACAGTAAAAACAGTAACATTGAGCAATTTTATTAAAATTTTAAATAACTGTTTATTTTAAAATATTTTAAATTTGAATGTATTCCTGTGATCAAAGCTGTATTTTCAGCATCATTACTCCAGTCTTCAGTGTCACATGATCCTTCAGAAATCATAACAATATGATGATTTGCTGCTCAGTTGTGCGGCTTAATATTTTTGTGGAAACATATGTGATACTACGGAGCCCCTAAAGGGACATGGTGATGGGAAAAATTATTAAATGGGAGAAAATGATACGTCAATGCTTTTGCGTTCTCTCACAAATGTTTTGCCTTCCCCCGAGAAACTTTGCTTTTGTGTTCCTTCACAAACCTTTTGCGTTCGCAAAGTTTCTCGGGGAAGGCAAAACATTTGTGAACATAAAAGCATTGACGTATCATTTTTCCTCCAATCTCATTTTTTTCCTCATCACATGTCCCTTTAGGAGCTCCATATGATGCATTATCTTTGGTGAATAGAAAGTTTAAAAGAACTGCATTTATTTATTAATATTTTAAAAATATATACTTATTTGGATATTACTATTTTCTTTTTTTTTTTTTAGATATGTTGTTAATAATAACAATTATAGTAATAATACTGTCTGTCATATTTTAATGTCTATAAAAATGACAGATGGGTATAAACATTTTAAAAAAATTAAATACTTTTGCATTTAAAATGCAAATGTATTGTCAAGGATACATCTACAGTTTTTACACACCATTCATTGAAAGAGGAAGTGATGACAAAAGCACTTCCTTGTGCTTTAAAGCTGCCGACACTTGATTGTGGAGGAGCCAAATTGAAGTCACATCATCACAAGCCACAAACTCATACTGGGGTTTGATAATAAAACTGTGGTCAAGAAGCATTGCAAGCCTGAAAAAAAAAAAAAAAAAAAAAAATTTATATGATGATAAGCTGATGCTTAACTATGATATGACATCTTGTGGCTACATGTGAAGTTCAATAAATAAATATTTAGATAAAATAATACATTTGCAATAAAATAGAAACACATTATTTGTACATTTATTTAAAGGCACAATATGCAAGATTTTTGGATTAAAATATCCAAAAACCAATAGAACAATGTTACAGATTTTGTTGATTTGTGTACTTACATTATCCCAAATGTTTCCAAGAATGTTTGTATCCAGAGAAATAAGCAATTTCAACCAGGACACGGACCATGTCCATGCATTGCCTATTAATGACATCATACGTTACCCTCAATTTCCGGGAAACATGGAAACATCAAACCATGGAAACACCAAAGATGCTTTAATATATTGTGTTTTATTAGACAGGTGAGCGACTGTTTGGAGACATTCATCGACAGAAACTAATCATTGTTATAGAGCTCAACACAGTCTTATTGTTTAAATCTCGTTTTCTTGATTCCATGTTTTTACCAAGTGGCAACCTCCCCCAGTTTCTGTTGAAGCCAATCCGTAAGTGACTTAAACTGTAATTCATCGACTGGCTGCTGGGACAGGCTCCAGAAGGGAGCAGAATCTCATTGAGCTCAATGTTAAAATGCCCAACTTTGCAGCAGAAAAAAACATGTTTACAGCCTGGGACAAATTGTGGTTTTGGTCTATACGGCTAATTTTGCCCTTCATAACAACTGTGAGGAGGGTGAACTCATTTGTTTACATCATATAAAGCCATAAAGTTCTGCATAATTAAGGGCGTGGCCACTTTGAGTGACAGGTGGATAGCCATTTATCCGCTCTCTGTTAGTCATTGCGTCACCTCAGCTCCGCCCACGTCCCGCCTCTTTGCCCATTGTCAATTAACCGGCGTGATGCGCGATGAGGTGCTGCTAAGATGGCAGCTCATCTCTACTTTACGCTTCAAAACTGCTCTTCAGAATCCTATGGGTGACGTCACGGACACTACGTCCATATTTTTATACAGTCTATGGTTTTTACCATGCCTAATATCGCTCTAGCTTACTGCAGTGAGCAACAAGTGTCTCATAATAGCCGTCGAGCGAACGCACAGAGTAGCATTATAACACAACTTTCAACACACTCAAATAATGTATCTAATATGATAAAACAGCTCTGCGTTACCTCACATACGCATGCCCGGAAGAAGAGCTGCCATCGAGCCGTGTTGCGCTCGTCTCTCATTAACAGTCGCTCCGTTCAGCTCCCACAGCACTCGGCCCTGCTCTGCTTCATACTACAGTAACGTTAATAATCTCATCTATAAACTTGATTTCTGCCCGAGTCCCTGATTCTTTTCCACCGGCTGTGAGGTGAAGAAATCTCCCATGAATCCGCGCTCAATCTCGGCGTCATAAAGCTACGCCTTTGTTTTGAATAGGCAACTTCTAGCGGCGAAAAACTACATAGTGTGCCTTTAAAAAAATTAAAAACAACTAACACAGAAACGTTTTATTGTAATTTTCCATCAAAATCTAAGTTTTGGAAGTATAGAGCACAACACAATTCCCATACCCTTTTTCAGCAGCGCTGGTTCCGGAAGTATTTTTTCCATTCATTTCTCCCATAGGGATTTTAATATAGCCTTAATATAAGCCATAAACCAAGCCAATCAGCTATGAGGTGAATCACAACACTACAAACATTTTTGAAAAAGCAAAACGTTTTTGAAAATCAAACAAAAAGACAAAAGGTACGGTTTTAGTGAGGGAAAGAACTACAATCCCATGAAGAATTGCAAATGACATAATCAAATTAAAAACAATGGAGAAATATAAAACTACTAATTAACAAATGTTGATTTTATATTTTTTTATATATATATATATATATATATATATATATATATATATATATATATATATATATATATATATATATATATATATATATATATATATATACACACACACACACACACACACACACACACACAAACTGTCATTTTTGTGTGTAAAAATACTAGCGAGCCTAGAATATATTTTATTGTTTATTGTTTAAGTTTATTGCAAAATAAGCATATATACACAAACATTTCAGTATTTTGAGAGCGTAGAGAAATCGGCGTGTTTACGTAATTTACAGTGCTTCATGGGAGTGGGTGGAGCTAAAGAGCTATTTTTGAGCATGTTGCTTCTCTCGACTCGCTGATTGGTGTAATTTTCTGTAGAGCATCATGGGTAATGTAGTTTTTCATCAGGAATTCCACTGTTAAACGATTGTTTTAAAAATAGCTGAAATAATTCAGGCTGACAGCTTCAGCAGAAGCTGAAACAACCTCGTAGCTCACAGTCTTTAAAAGTTTATGTTACCGTTCAAAATCAATTTCCCTATGGAGAAACTGAATGGAGTTTTTACTTCCGGAACCCGACTGTCAAAATCTGACAGAGATTCAGTCAACAAACAGATATCAAATTTTCCTTATTCCATAATGAATAACAGTGGGTATTATTCAAAATTAATTGAATGTTAATTTTAATACCTGTTCAATGGCACTGCTGAGGTGAAACTGTACACAAGACAGTCTGAAGACAGATGACAGCGAATGTCTGAGCATACTTGAGGAAGATGAGAGGGCAAGACACAGAGGAAGAGCAAGTCTGCTTGTTTAGCCAGCCTAATGTTGTCAAAGTAACACTCAACACCAATGTTTGAAATTTCCCCTATGGATCAATGAAATAAAAGAGAGAATTAACTAGTAGATCTTGATGAAAATCCTGATTTATCGATGAGGGCACAGCAGTCCTACAATGTAAAAAATTAGAAGTCTGATTTTAAATCAAAATTTTAATTCTGTCATCATTAATTCCTCACCTTCATGTCGTTCCAAACCCGTAAGACTTTCATTCTTAACAGCTATGCAACTGCCACTTTGACGCTTCAGAAAGTTCATAAAGACATTGTAACCACCCTTCATCACAGCACCTGTTATTAGGTGGGATATATTAGGCAGCAAGTGAACATTTTGTCCTCAAAGTTGATGGGCAAGCGTAAAAATGGGCAAGCGTAAGGATTTGAGCGAGTTTAACAAGGGACAAATTGGGACAAATTGCTAGACGACTGGGTCAGAGCATCTCCAAAACTGCAGCTCTTCTATCACTGCAGTATCTATCAAAAGTGCTCCAAGGAAGGAACAGTGGTGAACCGGTGACAGGGTCATGGGTGGCCAAGGCTCATTGAGGCACGTGGGGAGCGAAGGCAGCGATCAAACAGACGAACTACTGTAGCTGAAATTGCTCAAGAAGTTAATGCTGGTTCAGATAGAAAAGTGTCAGAATACACAGTGCATCGCAGTTTGTTGCGTATGGGGCGGCATAGCCGCAGACCAGTCAGGGTGCCCATGCTGACCCCTGTCCACCGCCGAAAGCACCAACAGTGGGCACGTGAGCATCAGAACTGGACCACAGAGCAATGGAAGAAGGTGGCCTGGTCTGATGAATCACGTTTTCTTTTACATCACGTGGATGGCCGGGTGCGTGTGCGTTGCTTACCTGGGGAACACATGGCACCAGGATGCACTATGGGAAGAAGGCAAGCCGGCAGAGGCAGTGTGATGCTTGTGGGATGTGCTGAACAAACAAGTCCGATCCATAGAGGCGCAACCTCGCAACTTACAGGACTTAAAGGGTCTGCTGGTGCCAGATACCACAGCACACCTTCAGGGGTCTAGTGGAGTCCATGCCTCAACGGGTCAGGGCTGTTTTGGCAGCAAAAGGGGGACCAACCACTGATCTATATAGAGAATCAGTGGGACCAACACAATATAGGAAGGTGGTCATAATGTTAGGCCTAAAAAACTGTTTCAGTTGATATGGGTTCTTCTTTTAAAGAGCAATGTCTGAAGAACAAATAATGTTGAAAGAAACTAGAAATGCATCTCGTTTCCCTCTGTCAAAATGATTGTATAGAACATACCATATCTATATACACTCACTGACCTAAGGTCTCAGGTCTTTTGGTTGAGATGTTGATGTCGCACGGCTGGAGGATGGATGTATGCAGTAAAAGCTTTGCCAGCTGTTTGCCCACGTGACCTCCACCCAGTATGCCAACAGACAGATGTGTTTTAGCAGTGCAGACATTCTCAGCATTCAGTTTTTTTCTGTGGGAAAATGTACATGACAGTAGTTAAAAAATAAAATAAAGAAAACCCCCGCAGTGAGTATCAGTCATATGAGATCCACAACACTGCTCGACTGTTCTTACCTTAATAATCCGAAAAGTTCACAGACAAATACAGCATGCGCACATCCACTTACAGTCAACCCAGCAGATCGACTGCGCAGAAAAAGCATTTCTTTCTCATCTTCACTGAGTCCAGCCTCAAATCCGAGAGAGTTTAAACTAACGGTGAAGTCCATTTAACATTTAAATCGTGATTCATTGAAGTTACAGGTTTTACGTAAACAGGTCCGGTTTCTATAGTAACTACTTCAAACCGTGAATCTAGAATCAATGAGACCAAAACGGTTGCTTTACGTCAGTTTTCAAAATAAAAGTCCCACCGGCAAAATCCGCATTTGTTTTATTCAGAATTTATAATATTTAAATATAGTTTGTAACATTTCATGTTCGGAGACCTATGCTGGCATGCTGAATGAAAATTTTATTCATAGCAAGTTTATAAAAATAAAATACAAAATAATTCCAAAAAAAAAAAAAAAACTACAACAAATAAACAAAACAGAAATAAACACTGTACAAGGCATCTATGATACAAATGAAAATTAACACAAATAATTACAATAATGTACAATGTCCCACCCCATAACAATCTTTTGTACACTGTACATTTAACTTCATAAACTGTGAACAACAATATGCAGTAAGAAAAAGATAAATAAAAACGGTACAGATGCAAAACTGTAATCATCATGTATTGTTTTCTTTTCTCAGACTGTTACGTCATTACTTGTCATTTTGTGACCATTAATACTAGAACAGAAATGGAGAAACTCAGCCAGTTTTGTTCATTCCCTTCAGATCCTTAGAGATGGGAAATCGTACTACACAGATAAACTGTCCGTCCATTGCCATAACAGTAATGTGCAGTTTAACCGTTTGATGCACAGAGGAAAACAAGGCTAAGATCCAACAAGAAAAGATTTGTTTTTGAATGGTCTGTTTTGGAAGTGATAAAACTAGCATACTAGATTACAGTATACTAGACTAGCATTTTACTAAACACTAATAGATTATTTTACAGAAACCAAAGGGGTTGGTTCGTCGACAAAATGAAAAACGGCGTTTTCCTTGTTATTTAACAGTGATCTGATGAACATGGAAACGGTGAAATATGCCTGTAATCTCCTTCAGCCAAAGGATTTATTGCATTGATGGTTAAAAAAACAGCTGTTTTAAAGAGATAGTTCACCCAAAAATGAAGATTTTGTCAATTGTTCCAAACCTGTACGAGTTTCCGAAGATATTTTAAAGAATGTTGGTAATCGGACAGTTGACGGCACCCATTGACTTCCATAGTAGGAAAAAAATACAACCGTCAACATTCTTCAAAACATCGCCTTTTGTGTTCAACAGAAGAAAGAAACTCGTACAGGTTTGGAACAACATGAGGGCGAGTAACAATTTTCATTTTTGGGTGAACTATCCCTTTAAGGTGACTGACCAGACAGTGTCTTAGGGCAGAGTGAAGATCTGCTCTGCATTCAATCTGCATTTTAATATACAGTTTAAGGAAAAGTATGAGAACCACTTTCAGAATCTGTGAAAATGTGAATAATTTAACAAAATAAGAGGGATCATACAAAATGCATGTTATGTTTTATTTAGTACTGTCCTGAATAAGATGTTTTACATAAAATGTTTACATATAATCCATAAGATTAAAAAAAAAAAAAAATAGCTGAATTTATAAAAATGACCCCGTTCAAAAGTTTATGAACCTTTGATTCTCAATAGTGTGTGTCGTTCCCTGGATGATCCACGGCTGTGTGTGTGTTTTGTGATGGTTGTTCATGAGTCCATGTTTGTCCTGAGCAGTTAAACTGCCCAATGTTCTTCAGAAAAATCCTCAGGTTTCCAGCGTCTTTTGCATATTTGAACCCTCTCCAGCAGTGACTGTATGATTTTGAGATCAATGTTTTCACACTGAGGACGATTGAGGGACTCAAACACAACTAAGGTTCAAACATTCACTGATGCTCCAGAAGGAAACCCGACGCATTAAGAGCCGGGGGTGAAAACCCTTTGAATTTGAAGATTAAGGTAAATTGTACTTAACTTGTCTTCTGGGAAACATGCAGGTATCTTCTGTTGCTTCTGAAGGGCAGAACTAAAGGGAAAAAGTGTATATTTAAACACTCTTCATCCTGTTCATCCAGCCCCGGCTCTTAATGCGTCGGGTTTCCTTCTGGAGCATCAGTGAATGTTTGAACCTTAGTTGTGTTTGAGTCCCTCAATCGTCCTCAGTGTGAAAACATTGATCTCAAAATCATACAGTCACTGCTGGAGAGGGTTCAAATATGCAAAAGACGCTGGAAACCTGAGGATTTTTCTGAAGAACATTGGGCAGTTTAACTGCTCAGGACAAACATGGACTCATGAACAACCATCACAAAACACACACACAGCCGTGGATCATCCAGGGAACGACACACACTATTGAGAATCAAAGGTTCATAAACTTTTGAACGGGGTCATTTTTCTTGTCTAGTTTTGTGGACTATATACACAAAATATTGTATGTAAAATACCTTATGCACGACAGTACTAAATATAAAGTAACATGCATTTTATTTAGTTAAAATCATACTTTTCTTGCAACTGTAAAAGACTGTAATAGTGTAAATAGTGTCTAACTAAAGTAAAAAAAAAACAAAAAAACAGTCCCTACATTTCATCTGCCAAGAGAAAAAATGTAAATAATTTTGCGATGCCATTTGCTGATGTCCCACATGCTCTGGTAAATCACCTACCAGATTACAACGGCATACACATAAACGCATATTAACCAGCCGAGGATTGAGGACTGACATAAACGTTCTCTCTGCAAGTGCTGATGTAAAGTTAAAACGTGGGTAATGAGCTTAAGACAATATATTTAAAACACAAAACCAGAAGCAAAAGAAATATGAAGTCCGTATTTACAAGCTGACAGTACTTATCAGGCTACAAACTCCAGGTATATGAAAACTCGTAAGCTGTGTTTATTGTACATTGCGGCATTTTGTTATTTCTCTCTAGCTCATGCAGTTGGCCTTCTATGGGAAGTGGAAGCTATATTACAGCATTTTACAAGCGGAAAAGGAAGACGGCTGTGTACGTTAATGCTCCAGTCTTTGAAGGGAATCACCCTTCAATTACGCCATGCTTTTTAAAAATAGGTATTATTATTTTTAATGAACTATGAAACACATAAACGTCGATATGAGTGACAAATGCCAAATTGCAGCCCAATAATGCTGAGTAACGTAAAACTAATCTTTGTTCAGTTTCGTTCAACTGAATATATCAAATGGCACATACAATAAAACCATGTTTAGTCAGTGATATTGGCTACTGTATCAGTATCAGAACTCTTCCATTAAATTAAGAAATTGTAACAGTATTGCAATTTTAAAAACTTCCCTTTCAACGTGACGTTTTTTGACTGATCTTCGATATTGCAAGCGAGGAGAGTAGTCACTTTTTGATACGTGAAGAGAGAATCTGCAGACGTTCTGCTTGATATCTGTAAAATGGGTTAACAATAGCAAATGTTTGATGGATCTGAGAGTATTCCATTCTTATTGGTAGCTGAAAGCAGAAATCAAATTAACTAATAATTATGTTACATTCAAAAATGCAGAACTTTGTGAATGGTCCAGTTTTAAGGACATCGGTAGTGTTTTATGATGATTATAGCAGGCTCAGATTCTGTTTGGGCCTGCAAATAACCAGGTGTGACTTGACGCACTACAGAAAAAATATAAATTAACTAGTTTGTGAGTAGATTCTGAAAGCTTGAGTCTGCCCTATATATGAAGAGTTCAGATGCAAAAGCCTCTAAAAGCCACTTCGGTCAAAAATGAGATAACGATACTGAGTGAATGCTCTCCGTATATATAGTATAAGTTAATAAAATACTTTCACTTCAAACCCACTAAAACCCATCTCAGCCCATTCAGAAGTTCCAGCACTTAGCCTGACAAAAATGCTTATTTTAAAGAAAAACGTCAGACGGATTTAGAGGCTTTTGCATCTGAAGTCTTCATATATGTTCCAAAGCAAAACTTCTTTAGGCACATTGAAGCACAAGAACACTTTTTTTGTTGATTGTTTCAGTGGTCACCATTTCTTGAAAAAAGCAAAGAAAAAGAAGAACCGCTCCTCTGGCGTTCCTCTTGCAAACTCAGTGAGGTCAGAAACAGTCTATGCAAGTACACAAGCCAGCTCATTTTAAGCACATGGTACTGTTGTACAAACCTAAGGTATGGTCCACTCAAAACTAAAATCATTTACTCATCCTCATGCCGCACTTTCTTTCTTCTGTGGAACACACAAGAAGAACTTTTGAAGAATGTTCTAACTGATGGAGTGTGTAGCTTTTCATTTCTTAAACAACCATGTAGGAAGACACATCATGGCCATATTCCAGGATGACAATGTCATCAGGCTCAAACTGTGTTTGAATGGTTGGGAGGGATCATGAAGAATCATTTTCACACATGAACTGGCAGATCTTAAATTCACTGAAAGTCTTTGGGATGTGCTGGAGGAGACTTTACAGAGTGCTGGACTCTTGCATTGTCAATACAAGATCTTGACCGAAAATTGATGCCCCGCTTGATGGAAATAAATGTTGTGATGTTATGCAAGAGTCGAGCACTCTTTAAAGTCTCCTCAAGCACATCCCAAAGACTTTTTTTCAAAATGAGGGTGAGTAAATGATGGCGGAATTTGAAAGCTTCCTCAGGAAGGTTCTCTAGTAACCGTTGCTCCGCCATGACAGTAGTTGACCTGAAAGTAAACCCTGACCGTATAGGAAGCCTAACAGTGCTTTCACACAGGGCATCGGCGTTAAAGGTGCAGTGTGTGAATTTCAGCGGCATCTAGGGGTGAGGTTGTGAATTGTAATCACCCAATGCTCACCCCTCCCTTGCTAAGCACATAGAGAAGCTACGGGGGCCAACACAGGACAAAAATGACAATTGTCAGAGAGAGCAGAGAGTGACTAGCGCTCTGTAGAGCAGTTTGTCCGTTTAGGGCTACTGTAGAAACATGACGGTGCAAAAATGGTGACTTCACTGTATGGGGACCTGCAGTGTATGGAGATAGAAATGGCTCATTCTAAGGTAATAAAAACATAACGGTTCATTATGTAAGGTCTTTATACACCACTGAAAACATAGTTATGTATATTAAATTGCATTTCTGTCATTAGATCCTCATATGTACTACACACTGCACCTTTAACGGTTCTCATTTACACTGAATGGGTGACGTCATGAGTTGCCGAAATTAATTCTTTCTGAACTGAACCTTTCAAGTACCAACGCAGGCGTCAGCCAATCAGATCTCCTATGCAAATACCCTAGCGCATACGCTAGCCAATTGCGTTCATGCAACCCCAGAAAAGTATTGCGATTGGCTGTTGTCACTATGACAAGCTTCAGAAGCGCCCTCTGTCAAGCGTCAACGCCGATGGCCCGTGTGAATGCGGCGTAAAAACTGAATTTTTATTTTGTTACTTGCGTAGAGTGTTTCAGGCCACCTATAGGTGCTGATAGTTGCCAAAGCAGAGCACAGAAAGGGTTAATGATGGCATGATCTATCAGTGTACCTGCCACTGCATGGTGAGGGCTGCAATGCATCGAAGCCCAAATAAATAACATCATAAATACTATAGTACAGCCGAGCTTGATGCAAACCTTATGTAGTTCATGAATACATACAATCATCTTCATTAAAGCTCTGGAATGTTTGAAAGAAAAGAAACTATAAAATACAAAAGATCCAGCCAATCACCATCATGTATAACCTTCCATGAAACTGACTTTAGTGTTCAAAGCAGCATCTTGAAATTGAGGCTATTCATGTAGAGAAAATAAAGGAGTTGCAAAAACTGCAGATGTGTGATGGAACGAGAATCAAATATATTTTAGCTATACGGAAATTGGGACATTTGAAACCCAAATGCCCCACTTCTGCCAGTGTCTAAAACCTGTGGTTGACTATCTGCTCAGCTTGCTCAAGCACCTGAGCTCGCGGATGCTGGCTTTGCCCCGTTGGGTGTGTATGGCAGCGGAGCGGGCCTGTCGCCCGCAGCATCCTTCCTGTGTGTGAGGATGAGAGCGGCGCAGAGGAGGTGAGCCAGAGAAGCTGGGAGGAGAGCGGCTGCGGGCTAGACAGCCTCCGCGATGCTCGTGGCGGGACGGGGAAGAGCTAACGGAGCGTTGCAGTGAGGAGGAACTGCGGGGGGAGGCGCTAGAGCTGCGCTGATGAAGGTGGTGAGCAGCGATGGGACTGACATACACATGCCTCGTGCCCACGTGCTGGGGGGATGAGCAGCTGTGGTGAGGAGAGCCACGGGGCGGGCTGGCATGCATTAGCTGAGCCAGACAGGTCAGCAAGTCTGAGTCACTGCTGCTGCCGGCAGGAATCCTGTACCGCCGTAGCCTGGAGGAGAAGTCAAACAAAGTCAAACTATGTTATAAGCATGAAACTGATGAATAAATAAGAGATTGCCTGAAAAACACATGATCAAAAAGAAGCCAATTTATAAATACTACCCCAAATACCTTAGCAACCATTCAAAATACCTTAGCTACTGCCTATTAATCAGCAACCACTCAGATCTGCCTAGCACCCATCATTTTAGTAAATGTCTTTTACTTTCCAGGTGATATGGATGGGTGCTAGGTGGTGACTAGAGGATTCTGGATGCTTGTTAAAGGGGTCATATGATGCTATTTTCAAAGATCGTTATTTTGTGTACTGGGTGTAATAGAATATGTTAACATGCTTTAATGTTAAAAAAAACATTATTTTTCACACACATTTCCACATGTAAATTACTGTGGTTCGTAAACACGTTGATTTTACAAAGCCCCTCCTTCCTATAAGTGCAGTGTGCTCTGATTGGCCAGCTGACCCAGTGCATTGTGTTTGGCTGAACACCTCAAGCGTGTATCGGAAATGTAACGCCCCTGACCATAATCGCAAGATTCAGCTTCCAAAGCAATTATAAATTCAAATAAAAAGTTAATAATGTTTTACCATATCAGTTCGAGCCTCAGTCAGATTCTGAAAATGCGGATCAAGTCGATCGATCAGAAGCAGCAGAACGTTTCAGTGGTACGTTTTTAATTTGAAACTCTTACTTTTCAGATACGAAGTTATAATGGTTTAAGTTGTCTTCTTTACTGTAACGACTTCATGTCCTGAAGTGATAACATAAAATACAATTTAAAAACATACTGGTGTACCACAATGGGACACGCCTGCTTCAGCTCTGCTTGAGCGGCCAGTGTAAAACAGTAGTGCATCTATGTTTGTCATCTTTTCACCACAAGTTATAAGTGGAGAACAGAGAATACTACGTTTGTAAACATAAATTGCACATTTGATCGTAAGAACGGAAAAAAATATGCGACAAAACTCCGCATTTGAACAGTCAATAGCAAATACTTTAACAAATAATAAAACATACTTACAGGCTCTGATTCAGAAGCGCCAGATTGCTCTAGCAAAGTTGGAATTGCCCCATTTTTTAGAAATAGCCTTTGTGCACAGCCGGCCTTGTACTCTCCCAGGTTCAGGAAACTGTCCTCCGTAAAATGCGCTGCACACACACGAACATTTGGGTTGTACGGTTCTGGAACAGTGTCGTCAATAAATCCTAACCACTAATTCCTAATTGAGTCCATTTTCGAAAGACCAAATAAAGTGCTTATACTTTCACGACAATGGCGGCGACAACACTACTACGATAACTAAAGCCAGGCCTTCTTTCTTTGCGCATGCAAATATTTTCATAGTGACGTAGGTATGTGATGGAGAATTTGATTGAGGTGTTTTAGCTAGGTCTGATTCTGCCTTCTCTCTTTTAGATAGAATAAATATTTTTGTTGGAGACCTTGTAACTTGGCAGATCTTATACATGCACAAACATAACACACATAACACACTAAGGAAAACATGAAAATGCATCATATGACTCCTTTAAGATGTTCTCTGAGATTGCTAGGTGGTAGTTAGAACAATGGTAGGCAGCGGATAAGGGGTGGATATACTGTAGGTCCAAAGTTCTAGAAGCCTAGAAAGTCATGCATTTTTCGGTCTGGGGTTAGAAATAAATGTTGGCTTTGCTGAGCCAAAATAACTACCTTGAATCCACAGTGGAGCGGCTAGGAGGTTTTCCTGGTGGTGGACGGGGCATGAAGTGTGCAGTGATGGTTTCCGCACTAGATGTGGGGGTAACTGGGCGTGGTATCTTGCTCTTCCGTAGAAGTGGACTGGAGGAAGAGGACAGTGATGGAGCATCATCTCCATTACGATCGGAACGAGAACCCAGAAGCGACTCGTCATCTTGAGAGCGTTCAGAAGAGGCAGAAGAAACCTGGTCCCGCTGCATGGCAGCCATGATGATACGCCTGTCGGAGGATAATGTCGGGGAAGCGGAGGGTGAAAGTGGAATGTGGTGAACCCTCCTCTGGAGCAACTTCTCTTTAGCAGATCCAGGTGGTGGATCCAGAAGGCTAGATGGTTCTAATACTGGGATACGGCTGTGCCGATGACTGTGGTCTTGTTTGGAAATGGAGGCTGGAGAAGAGGGGCCATTTCTGGTAGGACCACCTTCCTTTCCCTCCTCCAGAGTGCACTGATAGGGCTCTATGGAGTGCTCAATAATGATCGAATCACTCTTGGGGTCTTTTAGTTTTGGAAGCTGCTCGTTGCTGTCTCTCTGTATGTCTAAAGGAGGTGTAAGACAGCTGTTCACCAGAACTGGGCTATGCAGAGAGGGAGGTGTGCGTGGAGACGGCACCAGGCTTGGCACTGGGCTTGAAGGTTTCTGACGGCCATTCCCATTTAGCAAAGGATCCCCCTCGACCTTAGAGGGGCTGGTGGGCTGGAAAGCAGCCTTCTCCTGTGGGGAGTTGATGTCAGCTGTGTTGTCTTGAGGATGGATCTCATTGTTACCATTATCAGTTTCACGTCTCTCCAGTGGAACACTGTCAGATGCAGATTGGGAGGACAGTACAGACGGACGCTGAGCTGTCAGCTGAGAGAGGGATAGAGAAAATTAGCAATGTATTACATAAAGGTTCATGTCCTTGATGTCACCCGTGGGTCATAAATTCCGGTTCAGTCTTGATACGAATACTTGTATTGGTAACCAAACATGCCTGCATGCAAACAGAAACTGATCTTTGACAAACCACATGTAACATCTTATTGACAGTGAAGAGACAAAAGTCTAAAAGGTATTAATATCCTTTAGACCAGGGGTGTCAGATCCAGCTCAAGGAGGACCAATGTCCTGCAGAGTTCAGCTCTAACCTGTTTCAAAACATCTAACTGGAAGTTTCTAGTAATCCAGAAGGTTTAGGATTGTTTAATTAGGGTTGGAGCTAAACTTTGCAGTACAGTGGCCCTCCAGGAGCAGGATTAGATACTCCTGCTTTATATTCCTTGGATGAGAAGCAAAACCTGACTGGCAAAGGCTTAAACAGAATAAGAGGTGGTTAGTCACATATTCAGTGGAATGAAACACATTAGCTCTGTTCCAAAACCTAGTGACTGATTTGGAACTCTCTAAATAAGCGTTACCTCTGTGTGGCACAATCACCACACAAATATTTCTCCTGAAGTGAAGTGGGAGACTTGACACACAACTTATTTCAAATGGGTTTCAAGTTAGCATGATGCTAAGCTAAGCTGAACCCACCCATTTATACAAGACACCATCTACAATTTTTTCCTTTGCACTTCGGCCAAATGAAACATTATTGGTGCAAACTTACATTTCTATACATATTGTAATTGTTATGTTGCTTTTTCACTAATCTTGTTGCAATGCATTCCAGGATTGTCTTTTCGGTGAAGGATATGTGATGTGCCTCCTTAGAAATTGGTTGATTGGTAATCCACACGACTACGGGGGGTTAATAAAGGCCTTCTGAAGCGAATAGATGGGTTTGTGAAAGAAAAATATCCATATTTCAAACTTTACAAAGTAAAATATCTACCGATCTTCCGATCATCGATTCACTTCAGAAGGCCTTTATTAACCCACCGGAGCCATGTGGAGCACTTTTATAATGGATGGATTTTGGGCTGCCATTCACTGCCATTATAAAGCTTGGATAAGCCAGGACATTTATTAATTTCACTCTGATTGTATTCGTCTGAAAGAAGAATGTCATATACACCTAGGATGGCTAGTGAGAAAATCATGGGCTAATTTTCCTTTATGGGTGAACTATCCCTTTAAAAAGCAGTATGATCTTTCTGTCTGCTTTTTAGGATGCCCTTCTTATTAGTAGCGTTCCTTTTATGCCGTAAAATGCCATTAAGGTGGGGAGTCTGGTTTACTAGGAACAGAGCTATTAGCAAAAGCTATTCACAAGGTTCACAGTTAAGGACACAACCTTGACAGAAAACTTCACTGGGCATGCATAAAGGACAGAACAGAATTCCTGGAGTTCTCTGAGGAGAGAGCACACCGAAAACAGTTACAAAAAAGAACATAAAAATGTAGGAGACTGCTGAGAAGACATGTTTGGTGGGCAGATGTAGTCGAAGTTATGGGAAGCACGGAATGGGAGTGCCTATTCACCTGCTGAAGCTGAGCACGGGTGATTCGTATGACTGAGGGGAACTTGGTGTTTGCGGCACTCGCTGGAATGGCAGGAAGTTTCCTGCGTCCAGGTGAATGGGCGGCACAGGTCTGGGAAGGTAGTGGCAGCGAGGCGTGGCGCGAGGAGGTGGAAGAGGAAGGGTGGTCTGCAGATTGGCTGCGGCGCATCCCGGGCAGGGCGCGCTGGTGTAGGGGGTCCGACAGGGTGGTCAGGAGGGTGTGCGGGCTAGGGGAGCGCAGTTGCAGGGGGCTGCACGTCCTTGCCACAAGCTCCTCAGGTTGGGATGCAGGAGAGGTGGGCAGCTAGAAAAGGAAAGTGGGGAACAGTGGAAGGGAGGCGAAGAGGGTTTAGTGAGGTGAATCGGGTGAGTCAGGGGCGATGAAAGGGTAGCAAAGATGGAGAAAAGTAAAGTAAAAATACTGATTAAAATGTTTAGAAAGATAGTAGCCGGTAATGAAGGAATGAGAGGAAGCAAAATGGCACAGCAGCATACATGTAGGTGGGAAGAATGCAAATTCTAGAAAATTAAATTTTCCATCGACCTCAGCACTAAAATCAAACTTTCAGAGTCAGTAATGTGCTCAAAACTGCAGCATACTAATAAAATAAACCAGCTCTGTGTGGTTTTACAGCACTCCTCCCACAGACAGTGTCTTGACCTAGGCAGTGAGGATACAAGAGCTCAGGTAACAGGATCAGCTTAACTCAGACTAATGTAAGCTTACATCACAGAACGGAGGGTGAACTGTCTGTATCTCATTACTCTGGCTGACAGGTGAGCAGCCCTCAGAGACCACCTTTATCTTGCTGACACTAGTGTGCGTGTGGCATAAGTAGTGTTTGCCTTATCCATACATCCAGAAAAGGGCAGCTGGAAGGAGATTTTCAGGAGGGGTGGTAAGTGAAAAACACTAATTACTGTAATGTTTCAATTGTATTAAAACTAACATATGAATAAAAAAAAAAACATGGGAGATTAAATAAACTTATGTCTCCCATTTGGTAACTCAGCAGCAAACACACATGCATTTATTTGACTAGTTTATCAAATTGTTTTTGGTATTTGACATTTTTAGCACTGGTGCTTTAGACTAATTAGCATGCTGTGCATTAGTTGTACATATCAGATTTAAGATTAATTAAACTGACTAGTAGGTAGCAAACATCATAATCATGATGGCCACAAACACTGGATACAAATTTAGTCTTGTTTTTGATAGATTAAAGTGTTGCCAAGATAGCCTCAGTTCCTGTTTGGATAATCCAAATTAAGTGAGAAACTTGGTAGGGGTTACACAGGTCTCATATAATAATGCATATTTAAGGTGGCAAATGCTCATGTACCCTCGGGTTATGGTACCCATGACATCTTCCAAAATTTGTCTTGATAAGCCAAAACATTGCCAAGATGTGAACTTTGGACATTGTCAAGAAGGAACTCACTTCCTGCTTGGCACCTTTGTTGACAAACTCATCCATTCACTTTTCTAAGGATTGGTCTAAAGATCACATGACCAAATTTTGGACTGTAGACAATTTGTAGGAGCAGTGAAAACAGCACGTTTTCTGAGCCATAGTTACCTGTGTGAGCGCTCCTTCAGCCAGTGCCTCACCAGGGCTGGTGGGGGTAACAGGAGGTCCACCAGCAGCAGGGAATACACAGAGCTCCAACCGGTCCACCCTTTGTAGGCCCTGGGCCGTGTGAGGCATGTGGGTGTTTCCTTGTACAGGACTAGGAGTGGATTCTTTATCCGGTGATTCATCCATTGGCTGCAAAACCTCTGGCTCCTCTTCACACTCATCTGACGGGCTACTAGTGAGTTTGGCCTTATGACCAGGGCTACTTCCTGCTGCCTCTTTGAAGTCCTGCAGGTCAGAGCCCTTCTCTACCATCACCCAGTCACGCAACTCAACATCTTGTAGACCTGAGCTCAGGTTTAGAGCAACAAAGCCACTGTTAGCGGCAACGTCGCCCTGCTCAGGAGATCCTGGTGAAGCAGGCTTGGGTGAGCCACCGCCAGAGCGGAATTCCTCGTCATAGTGCCAAACACGCTCTGTGGGACATCCGTTGGATATGGCCATGCCAGGGACACCATCAGCTTCCCGTTCCTGTGCTGTACCAGGTGGCTGCTTACCAGAACTGGTCACAGAAATCAAAAGAATGCAGACTAAGACTCCAGAACATATTGAAAAAGTTGCTGAATGCTGAATATTTGAAATAATGCAATTTTGAGAGTAGAAGAGACTTACCAGGCCTCCACAAAACGCTCAGTGTTAGGTTTGGGCTCCAAAGTTAGTCTTTTCTCCAGCTCAAAGCTATGGATGTTGCGCAATTTCCTCAGAAGAGGAGTGTCTCTATCTGAGGGCACCACCTCTGACCGGACTCGCACTGGTGAACCAATGCTAAGCCCCGGATGGGGACTCTGATTGCCTTGGTTGCTATGTTCATCCTCTGTTCCCATCTAGAAGAGAAGGACAACAGAATATGAAACTTGCAGCAATAGACAAAGATGTCTGTGATTTATTCAGTTCGTGGTACCTTCCAGACAGCAGGACAGATTCGGTTCCGGTTGCGGTCCAGGTCCTCCCAGACATCAGTCTCCTGGTTCCTGAGGAGAAGGTTCGGAGATCCAGGCAGATGCTCGGGCCGAGCATTGTCCCCATCACTGAGCTGCTCATCTTGCAGAACTTCATCTGTGTTCTCCTTCATATCTCCAGGCACCATGGAAGCATTCAAAATGCTGGAAAAGAACAGAAATACCAGAGTACTCTTTATTGTGATACCACTACTAAGAAAATCCAAATGTTTGAGAGAGAGTTCAACAAAAGTAAAGCAGTCATATGATTTACCCCATCTGAGCTGGCGTGAGGCGTGTGTGATGCTGTGGCGTGTTTGCCGCAGTGGTGATTGTCAGTGGGCTATCTGAGTTCATCCTTTCCCAATCGTATGGGTCATTTTCCACTACGTTGTAGGTTCTCATGCTATTGTCAAAAACGGTCCTCAGTAGCTAGAGTGGAGAGATAATTTCCAAGTCAGATTGACCAATAACTGCTAGATATTCCATTGATTTATTAAAGTATCATATTTTTACCTGATAGTCAGGTTTGGTAAAGTAATCCAGATTACTGATGTGGTCCAGAAAGACACTGAAGTCTGGGGGCAGGTGTTTCAACATGAGCCGATGATCGTACGTCTCTTTTAACTTCCCCACTTGCTCCTAATGCATAAATATACAAATATCATCATCACTTCCCAACAGACAGGAATATGCTTTTCATAGCACTTCTTCCTCCAGCCCGATCAGCACCTTGTCTTTTATCTTCCTCCAGGGTAGTTGCCCGACCAAGAATTCCACCAGCATGTAGAACAAAGACCACAAGTCATCATGTCTTCCCATCTCCTGTGACAGTAAGACAAATCTGATCAGACCAGAATTATCCTCGTAACTGAAACATTACCAACAACAGCTGAGATTGTGCAGCAAACACACAACAGCAAACACGGCAGATTCTTACCTTGTTCTTGTGGGCATTGACTGAGGCATATCGTACTGTACCCCTAAACCCTGCAACAGGACGCGGCTAAGAGAGAAAACAATCTTACAGTACACAAATATTTAAAACCCAGTGACAGATAAATTCTCACAAACATATAAACACGTTCAGTCAGAAAGACCGTATTAGAAATGACTATTGATACTGACCGGTCTGACTTCTTGAGAGGAGTTTGTAAACTGGCGCGCCAAACCAAAGTCTAACATGTAGCATGTTCGACATGTGCTAGGGAATCGGCCCATGGCAAAGTTGGACTGAAAACAGTGTGAACAAGCCAATCGTTACAATGAGGTTGAGACAATGAGATCTTTTAGGTAAAAAGTATACTTTTAAGCATCCTATTATTATTATACTAACTGTACTATTTAAAGGGGTACTTCAGTGCTGGGAAGATGAATGTGTATTTAAATTGGGTCATTTATGTAGAAATGTGCAATTATTTTTGAATTTGGTGCCTTTAGCAGAAAATGTATTTTTAGCTCATGTGGATGAAAGACAACAACTCCCAGAATGCACTTGCTTCGCTGCCCTACGAGGCCACTCCAAAAGCCATGGCTACTGGTTCAGTGGATCACTTGCCCACCGCGGCACCGCCCCTACCGTTGTTTTATAATAAGAAAATCATTTAGTTCAGTTAGAGAACACACTACAATTAAAAACTGAACATGTCTGTTCAATATAATGTGAGTGAGCCGAGCGAGCGTCACAGCACAAACGCAGCAGGAGTCAGATTACATTCATCACCAGAGCGAAGAGCTGAGGTAAGCGCGGGCGCGGCATACATTCACGGCGCGTGTTCAGTCTGGCGCGTTTTCAGATCATGCCTATGGAAGCTTGAACAGGAATTCGTTTGAAAAGTTGAAACACTCATTTTGCTCCACACCGCTCCGTTTAGATGAATGCCCGCAGCTGCCCGAGCCGGGCGCTGTGAGTGCGATGCGTTCCCACCCATGGGCGGGCTGAAAACATGCGGAACTATCTCCTACTACTGGCTTGTAGTCTCTAGTCTCTGGCCAAAAAAATCCTCCAATGACGCAAAATGACAATATTTGGATTTTTTCCAGAAATAAAATGCATAAATCTCTCGTCTCAGGGGGATATGAGGGGGGACGCTCGATCATTCGAATATACTACAGGATTTCTACTGATACAAAGATTAATGCTAATCACTGAAGTAACCCTTTAAGTATACTACTACTAATTCACAGAAATATATATTTTGTAAGGCAGCTAAATGGGTTTAAACCAACAATTCTTACCGGTTTAATGTCACGGTGTAAAAAGCCCACTGAGTGGATGCTCTCGATTGCCTCCAGCATCTGCAGACACAGTCTGAGTGTAGTACTGACTGTGAAAGTGCCACGGTTCATGCTCCTCCTCAGATCCGCTAAATTACGGCCCTGCAAAAGGCAAAAAGGCAACAGTTAATTGTTTTTGCTACAAATGGCAAGTTCAAGATTCAAGAGTTTTATTTGTCACATACACAGTTATATACAGAATATACAACCGGCAGTGAAATGTAAACAATGTAAAGTTTGATATAAAGTCATAAATCAACACAGACTGCAAAGTCTATAGTCATCATATTCATATATAAATTACAAAAAGACAAATCTACATCTTAAATGCATAAATAAGTTAATGTATGTTGTAAGCAAGTTATGCATTGACCTTGTGTATGCTTTAAAGGGTTAGTTCACCCAAAAAAAAAAAAATTCTGTCATCAGTTACTCGCTCTCATGTCGTTCCAAACCCGTAAGACTTTCGTTCATCTTCAGAACACAAATGAAGATGTTTTTAATGAAATCAGAGAGATTTCTGTCCCTCCATTGACAGACCACTTTGACACTTCAAAAAGTTCATAAAGAGATTGTAAAACTAATCCATATGAATTGAACGGTTTAGTCCAAATTCTCTGAAGAGACTTGATCGCTTTCTATGATGAACAGATTGAATTTAGGATTTTATTCACATATAAACATTGATCAGCGAACATACTGTACCTGCCTGACAAGCGAGAACAAACCTCATTGGTTCTTGCGGAAGCTCAAACGCGCTGCATAACATGAGAATGAACCACGTCATGCAAACATGCTTGAGCTTTCATTTACCACAAATGATGTGTGCGTTGATGAATGTTTAAATTAACACCTACCAATCTATCATTATCAATCAATCTATCAAACACCTAAATTAAATCTGTTCATCATAAAAGGGGATTGAGTCTCTTTAGAAAATTTGGACTAAATCGCTCAATTCATATGGATTAGTTTTACGATCTCTTTATGAACTTTTTGAAGTGTCAAAGTGTCAGTTGTGTAGCTGTCAATGGAGGAACAGAAAGCTCTCAGATTTCATCAAAAAGATCTTCATCTGTGTTCCAAAGACGAACGAAAGTTTTACAGGTTTGGAATGACATGAGGGTGAGAGGCAACGGTTTCTTTATTGGTCACATAGAAGCTTTAACCATCTTTATTGTCCATTTATCATCTTTATAGCTTTCTATAACTATTTCTACAACTATTAGGTGTGCCAGATAATCACCATAAATAAACTGTAATATTAGGCACACATTAAAATACAACAAATGCATAATCAGTCAATCAGGCCTCACCTGAAGCTCCATGACAACATAGTTAAAGCGATCATTGCGGCCACATCCAACATCCAAACAAACCGTCACAAACGTGATCCTTTCCTGGATTTAGTTCAGTGCGACTGCTCTCTTGGGAGATCTGAGATAGAGTATTAGATTGTGTGAAAAAAAACCATGCTACTTTTTTGCTTCTATATATATTATATATATATATATATATATATATATATATATATATATATATATATATATATATATATATATCTTATGGCATATCATGAGATGACACATTCAACAAGGTGCTGAAAGCATTCTTTAGAAATGTTGGCCCATATTGATAGGATAGCCTTAATTCTACATATCATTGTAACTCATTTCACATGCATAGAAGTCACATATAGAAGTCTTAAAAGCCTGTTTAATTCTAAGGATCAAAAAAGAAGGTGGAAATGTTTTGGTACAAGACAAACATTATAAGTGGATTTCAAAGAGACACAAAAGTGTGTATTACAAATAGTAAACAGTAAGTTTCTTTCTTTTTCTGTCCATGTGATCCTCTACTCCTCCTCCTATTATGGAGGTCAGTCCAGAGGAGGGGGAGGTTTATGGATTTAGTTCAGTGCGACTCGGCTCTCTTGGGACACTCTCTGGGCCGCAGTAGCAGATCAGACCAGCTTCATCCATATTCCACTCTGACATGAAACACCCTTCAGCCCTTTGCAAGGCCCTATTTTCTGCATTTCCACCCGGTCTCCATTGCTCCATTATTAGGATTATTCTGTGATGATGTTCAATTTCATTATTTATAGAGTATTAGTATATATAATTGTGTGAAAAAAAACCATGCTATATATATATTTTAGGGTCTATTTTGCTATATATATATATTATATTATATATATATATATATATATATATATAAATAAAAAGCAACAGTATCATGTTATGTTATGTGTGCATCACTGCTAGTGAGGGTCTGTTTTGTTTTGGGTGGAGGCGCATAAGTAGATAGAGAGAGATCTCCAGTTACGAGTCTTTCCTCGGGAAGAGATAAAACCACTCTGTCCTATCATACAGCCATATTACAGCCAACATGATACAAGTACATTGATTTTTTTTTTTTTATGTTTTATAAGCAGTGTGGAGAGGTTGAGGATATAACGGTGGAAGACTGTAAAGGGAGAGAAAGAGGATAATGATGGTGTGCTCTGCTAATTGATTTGTTGATTCTTTGCCCAGTAGAAGAGAGACAGGCTACAGATCCTTACAGTACGAAGAGTTGGTTTACAATCATAGATGTTCTTTGCTCTATTTGAACCTATTCAGATTCCCTCTTTGAAATAGTAATGTATATAACTGAATCAAAAACAGTGACATTCACGAAAATTACACAAGATATACTTTAATGTTTCAGTTTATTTATGTAATGCATTTCTTTGATCATAAATATTTAAATATTTGATCATAGATATTTTTTCTTAGGACTTATTCAAAATAGAAATCTTTGTAACATTATAAATTACTTTACTGCCACTTTTCAATTTAATGAGTTTTTGCTGAATAAATGTATTCATTTCTTAAAAAAATTAAATAAAATCTCACTGACCCCCAAACTTCTGAACGGTAGTGTATGTATATATAAAAAAAAAAACGTGCAAAAAAGGTAAATTTGATGTACGGCATTTGTGATTTTATTTTTTATTTTATGAATATACATTTATCTGCTGTACTTTACTTGCCTTGAAGTTTCTTCAACACCGCCACCTCCATCTTCAGAACCTGTTTGGGTTGTTGAGCCGACTCTGCTTTCAGAGCCACGCTGGTGCGGTTCATCAAGTCCAGAGCCTCGTAGATCTCGCCAAAGCCGCCACCGCCGATTTTTTTCACCTGAAATGAAAAGCAAATATCAGAGACTGAAATCACTGTATTACATTTAATAACCATGATGCTTACTAATAATTTAATTAATTACAAAAAAAGTAAAGGAATAGTTCACCCAAAAATTTAAATTAGCCCATGATTTACATTTACGCATTTGGCAGACGCTTTTATCCAAAGCGACTTACACTGCATTCAAGCTACACATTTTTACATTTTTTGTCAGTTCTGGGAATTGAACCCATGACCTTGGCGTTGCTAGTGCCACACTCTTATTGCTTGAGCTACAGGAAAGCTATATAATATATGGCTTGTGGGATTTACTCACCCACAAGCCATCCTAGGTGTATATGACTTTCTTCTTTCAGACGAATACAATCAGCTACACTCACCTAAAGGATTATTAGGAACACCATACTAATACTGTGTTTGACCCCCTTTCGCCTTCAGAACTGCCTTAATTCTACGTGGCATTGATTCAACAAGGTGCTGAAAGCATTCTTTAGAAATGTTGGCCCATATTGATAGGATAGCATCTTGCAGTTGATGGAGATTTGTGGGATGCACATCTAGGGCACAAAGCTCCCGTTCCACCACATCCCAAAGATGCTCTATTGGGTTGAGATCTGGTGACTGTGGGGGCCATTTTAGTACAGTGAACTCATTGTCATGTTCAAGAAACCAATTTGAAATGATTCGAGCTTTGTGACATGGTGCATTATCCTGCTGGAAGTAGCCATCAGAGAATGGGTACATGGTGGTCATAAAGGGATGGACATGGTCAGAAACAATACTCAGGTAGGCCGTGGCATTTAAACGATGCCCAATTGGCACTAAGGGGCCTAAAGTGTGCCAAGAAAACATCCCCCACACCATTACACCACCACCACCAGCCTGCACAGTGGTAACAAGGCATGATGGATCCATGTTCTCATTCTGTTTACGCCAAATTCTGACTCTACCATCTGAATGTCTCAACAGAAATCGAGACTTCAACTGTCCAATTTTGGTGAGCTTGTGCAAATTGTAGCCTCTTTTTCCTATTTGTAGTGGAGATGAGTGGTACCCGGTGGGGTCTTCTGCTGCTGTTGCCCATCCGCCTCAAGATTGTGCGTGTTGTGGCTTCACAAATGCTTTGCTGCATACCTCGGTTGTAACGAGTGGTTATTTCAGTCAAAGTTGCTGTTCTTTCAGCTTGAATCAGTCGGCCCATTCTCCTCTGACCTCTAGCATAAAACAAGGCATTTTCACCCACAGGACTGTCGCATACTGGATGTTTTTCCCTTTTCACACCATTCTTTGTAAACCCTAGAAATGGTTGTGCGTGAAAATCCCAGTAACTGAGCAGATTGTGAAATACTCAGACCGGCCCGTCTGGCACCAACAACCATGCCACGCTCAAAATTGCTTAAATCACCTTTCTTTCCCATTCTGACATTCAGTTTGGAGTTCAGGAGATTGTCTTGACCAGGACCACACCCCTAAATGCATTGAAGCAACTGCCACGTGATTGGTTGATTAGATAATTGCATTAATAAGAAATTGAGCAGGTGTTCCTAATAATCCTTTAGGTGAGTGTATATTATATATCCTATATTATAATATCCTATATAGTTTTTGAAGCTCCAAAAAGCACATCCATCTATCATAAAAGTAGGGCTGCAACTAACAATTATTTTGATAATCGTTTAGTTGGCCAATTATTTTTTCCGATTAATTGGATAAAAAGGCCATTTTTTATTTTATTGTCAAAACACACAATTCCACATCGTGCCCAATGCTGTCCTTCAAACACGTGTCCGCTGAGTGCTATGAAAACATACATAGTGAATATATCTGCCCTTATAAAAATGAACCATGGTTTTACAATGAACAAAACAAACAATAATAACAAATAAATAACAGGGTTATTGTAGTTATTCAGTGGTAACCACAAATTAACCAGTTTTGCTTCAAAATGTTACTAAATGAGTGTTTTTGGGCTGAACATTAACAGTCTCCCTCTCGACTGCGTTCTGTCTGTTTGGCGCACATGCGTGCTCGCACCGCTCGTTCAGTGAGGTTTGAAGTTTAACGCAGACTGTCAGGTCGCGCTTTCATGCAAAATGGAAATACTTGAATTAGTAGCATGTACAGATGAGGATATAACTACTGTTCTCTATATAGATCAGTGGATATAACCTGCAAAATGAACGTTTTGCGCTGAGGACACACACGCATCTATCAAAGCGCACGACAGGGTATGTTAAACACTAATGCATTCACTTGAAGCTTAAAATAAACAATCCTCATGTTTTGGGCACTTGGATCATGTGCCTTTCCTGCATCGGCTCACTCAGTTTCCTCCACTATTTCTAGATGCACATTTTGTCTGTAAAAATGCATTATTCAGTGCTGTCATTTGGCACTAATGAGAGACAGTACAGAGAGCAGACCCGACTAATCGATTAATGGGAATCGTTATCAATAATTTTCATTAGCAATTATTATCGATTAGTTGTTGCAGCCCTACATAAAAGTAAACCATACCGGTTGAAGAGTGACCTCTGACGTACGCCGTAGGTGTAGCGTAAGCTTAGGCGAGAACTGACGAACGTGAAAGTGCAGCAGATAGAGCAAAACAAAATAAGTCTAAAATAGTCAAGTTTTAAGGAAAACTTAAATTTTATATTTTGATATAAGAGAAGAAGAGCTACGTCAGATGTCGGGTCAGAGTTTATAAAGCTTTAAATATGGATAATTTTCTTACTAAAACCCATCTCTTCACTTCAGATGGCATTTATTAACCCACTGGTGCCGAATGGATTACTTTTATGATGGATTGATGTGCTTTTCGGAGCTTCAAAAACTATTCAATACCACTATTTAATACCATTATAAAGCTGGGAAGTGCCAGGATATTATTTAGTACAACTCTGATTGTGTTCGGCTAAAAGAAGAAAAACATATACACCTAGGATGGTTTGAGGAGAGTAAATCATGGAATAATTTTCATTTTTGGGTGAACTATCCCTTTAAGCCAGTTTAATTCTAAATCCACTGTTTACAAACCTGATCCAAACTGCATCCAGAAAAAATTAATGCATTTCATATTTTAATATGGTTGTGATTTGGATCAGGTCATGGACTACAATTATAAAGTTGACTATTTTTATTGATTATTTTTCTATTTAATTATATAATTATAAAATAATACAATTAAAATAATTTACATGACCCCTTTAAATGTACTTTACACAGCAATTATAATAGATTTACACTCACCTAAAGGATTATTAGGAACACCTGTTCAATTTCTCATTAATGCAATTATCTAATCAACCAATCACATGGCAGTTGCTTCAATGCATTTAGGGGTGTGGTCCTGGTCAAGACAATCTCCTGAACTCCAAACTGAATGTCAGAATGGGAAAGAAAGGTGATTTAAGCAATTTTGAGCGTGGCATGGTTGTTGGTGCCAGACGGGCCGGTCTGAGTATTTCACAATCTGCTCAGTTACTGGGATTTTCACGCACAACCATTTCTAGGGTTTACAAAGAATGGTGTGAAAAGGGAAAACATCCAGTATGCGGCAGTCCTGTGGGTGAAAATGCCTTGTTGATGCTAGAGGTCAGAGGAGAATGGGCCGACTGATTCAAGCTGATAGAAGAGCAACTTTGACTGAAATAACCACTCGTTACAACCGAGGTATGCAGCAAAGCATTTGTGAAGCCACAACACGCACAACCTTGAGGCGGATGGGCTACAACAGCAGAAGACCACACCGGGTACCACTCATCTCCATTACAAATAGGAAAAAGAGGCTACAATTTGCACGAGCTCACCAAAATTGGACAGTTGAAGACCGGAAAAATGTTGCCTGGTCTGATGAGTCTCGATTTCTGTTGAGACATTCAGATGGTAGAGTCAGAATTTGGCGTAAACAGAATGAGAACATGGATCCATCATGCCTTGTTACCACTGTGCAGGCTGGTGGTGGTGGTGTAATGGTGTGGGGGATGTTTTCTTGGCACACTTTAGACCCCTTAGTGCCAATTGGGCATCGTTTAAATGCCACGGCCTACCTGAGCATTGTTTCTGACCATGTCCATCCCTTTATGACCACCATGTACCCATTCTCTGATGGCTACTTCCAGCAGGATAATGCACCATGTCACAAAGCTCGAATCATTTCAAATTGGTTTCTTGAACATGACAATGAGTTCTCTGTACTAAAATGGCCCCCACAGTCACCAGATCTCAACCCAATAGAGCATCTTTGGGATGTGGTGGAACGGGAGCTTCGTGCCCTGGAGATTTGTGGGATGCACATCCATCAACTGCAAGATGCTATCCTATCAATATGGGCCAACATTTCTAAAGAATGCTTTCAGCACCTTGTTGAATCAATGCCACGTAGAATTAAGGCAGTTCTAAAGGCGAAAGGGGATCAAACACAGTATTAGTATGGTGTTCCTAATAATCCTTTAGGTGAGTGTATATATATATATATATATATATATATATATATATATATATATATATATATATATATATATATATATAGGTGTGATATTAGGTGCCGAAATAACCACAGAGAACAACAATCATGGAGAAGTCCCGGAGTAAAATGTGCAAGGAAATAAATGTATTCTTTTAATTCTTTTTATACCTGTTTTAATGAATGAGCACTGTGCCACTGTACGCCCAAACTAAAATTACACATATCCTCTGCAGTAGCATCACAGCACATTCCGCACAGCAGTTGCATTGCATTTTCTAGATTTTGCCATTTATTTCTCCTGGCATCACATGTCCCCACAATGTCTTCTGCCCTCTCATGTCACTTCCTTTTCCCCTCAGATCTCCCTGTACAGAGACAGATCTAGGCCTAGGGGATTATACTCGGTTGATTCAGCAGGGGGCTGAATCAACGCAAGCAGCGTATTACTGATCAGTGCACTAAAGGAGCTGGTCGGTGTGTTACACAGATGAAGACACACTGCAATATTAGATCAGCGTGAGGAGTGAGTCACTACTTGCCACTATCCACACAGTCTCTGAACAGACACACATAAATGTAGGCAAACATGCTTTTCAGAAAGCAGATTTAAATGCGGTTTCTTTTCAGGGTTTTAATTTTTGTGAACAATATCTCTTTAAGTACTGCCTAAATCAATAACTAGGCTGTCTGGTCATTTAACAAGCAAAGCACTAGAAATGCACGGATCATCTGTTAAAAAGAAGTCATTTTCTTTACTTCTTTTTGAAATTTCTCTCCGATCGGTTTTGCCTCCATTGCTGCTTAAACAAGTGGACCCCGCAACTGTGTAGAACAGTGTACAATACCATGGAAATACCAGCTGCTTTAATATATTGTGTTTTATTAGACAGGTGAGCAACTGTTTGGAGACATTCATCGACAGAAAACGAATCATTGTTATACAGCTCAACACAGTCTTATTGTTAAAATCTTGTTTTCTTGATTTACCGTGAGTACCATGTTTTTACCATGCCTAATATCAATCTCACTTACTGCAGTGAGCAACAAGTGTCTCATAGTAGCCGTCGAGCGAATGCACAGAGTAGCATTATAACACAACTTTCAACACACTCAAAAGTATCTAATATGATAAAACAGCTCTGCATTATCCCACATACGCACGAGCGGAAGAGGTCGTCATCAAGCTACGCCTTTGTTTTAATTAAGCGACCTCTAGTGGCGAAAAATTACATATTGTGGCTTTGAAGGATTAGATTACTTCAAAATGAAAATTTCCTGATAATTTACTCACCCCCATCTCATCCAAGATGTTCATGTCTTTCTTTCTTCAGTCGAAAAGAAATTAAGGTTTTTGAGGAAAACATTCCATGATTTTTCTCCATATAATGGACGTCAATGGCAACCAACGGGTTGACGGTCCAGATCAATGCAGTTTCAAAGGGCTTTGAAGGGCTTCGTGGGATCCTGCAGAGCCTTTGAAGCCCTTTGAAACTGCATTGATGGACCTTTAACCCGTTGGTTGCAACTGAAATCCATTATGTGGAGAAAAAGTCTGGAATGTTTTTTTCACAAAAACATTTCTTTTTGACTGAAGAAAGAAAGACATGAACATCTTGGATGAGATGGGGGTGAGTAAATGATCAGGAAATTTTCATTTTGAAGTGAACTAATCCTTTAAAGGTGCAGCATGTAATATTGTCAGTTAGTGGTTGAAATGGATACTGTGGTCCAAATTCAAAATATTGGAGAGTTGTTTTCCTGACCCCTCCTTTTCAGACTAGATGCTTACATTGTGTTGCTAGATCAAGGACACGCAAGAAAGAGCGCAATTGACAATGGAAAGCGATAAACTTACACTGTAAGTTGATCAGCTAATGTATACGTTTGCAATGTTTTTATTGGTCGGGTAGAATCTGCAATGTCTGATTTCGTTTGCTGGCTCCCATGGCTGTAATACGCTGTGTTTTCCGCCAACTGGCAACTCAGAGTGTAGAAATACTATAGGGTAAATTGGCAGTGGGCGGAATCACACAGATCAAAACTAAAACAGACATTCTGACACAGAACGCACATTTCAAAGTAGAATAACTGGCAGTGGCACTGTTTTTCAGAGAAAGAAGCATTTGAACTTGGCATGTTTCCTAAATCTCTGCAAACATATTATGGTATTTCTATGCTTTAGTACAGTCAAAAAAATGACACAGAGCACCTTTAAGAGATGCATTGCTGTTGAACACGAAAGTAAAAGAGTGACGCACATTCATTGAGTTTTACTGTGAAATGAGAGTTCAGTGTCTTTATTAAAAGGAACACATTATAATGATTTATCTCATCCACTCGCAATTAACTGGATTGTTATTTTTTTATTACTTGGCCCGTTCGCCCGCCCGCCGGATTATGGATATAACCAATATCTGCGCATCACTACACTACACTGATGTGCATTAGATAAAACCTGCAGACTTACTACTTTCCATCGTTCCTTCACCAGAATGCCCGTGGACAGGATGTCTATCTGCTCCTGCCCCGCGCTCATCCTGTCTGTGGTCTGCTCCAAGCTCGTCCCCTAACACCAGTGACAGGGACCTGGGTCTGGCATTG